>LPNX010393931.1:67469-241605 GCA_001517045.1 Pseudotsuga menziesii
GTATTGGTGATGATTGACTACTCTAGAATTAGCATATCGACCACTTGAAGACACTGGCCAACCCAACCGACCTGCTCCAGCCAACATGTTTCAACCGACATGCTCCCACCGACATGACCATATCGACCACTTGAAATGCCGACCAAAGTGAGTTGGACCCACAGAAGAATCGACCATATTTTTAATCACTGCTCAGTCAACAAGGAGGCAAGGTATTTAACACAAAATAAACTCCATAATGTTACCTCTCATGATGCATCAAAATTTTTAATCCGTAGTCGGGACAGGGTCGACGAAATGGTGGTCGACCAGCTCATTCGGGTCGACGGAGGTCGACAAGATCAGTCGGGGGCTTGGTCGGAACGACGAGTCGGTGGCTTGGTCGAAACTGCTAGTCGGTGTCAGGCAGCATTTTAGCACCGCTGCATTCACTCCTCGTCCCCATCACGCTGCCCTAACAAATTTTCCATGCCCACGTTCGCGCCTAGCCTCCATCGCAACCGGTCGATGTCTTCGCGCCTAGTCTCCATCGCAGTCTCTCTCAAGTGCATCCGTTGGCCACCCCTCCATGCTAGTGCATGCTGCAGCTCCCTCCATTGACCTTCGAGGCTACTCCCTTCACCGAGTCCGCGCCTTGTCGTAGAACATGCTTCCCTTACCTCGGGCGACTTTGTGCCATCCGTTTACCTCGGCCACTCCTCGAGTCTCCTCCGGATAGTGGCGAGTCGTTGTAACTCCTTTTTCCCACAGGTCGCGCAGCAAGCCGACAGCTCTAGAGATCAACGGCCGCCGATTCCATCCATCTTCAGGCGCATTTATCACGCTCCAACAGAATCGAACTCTTCTCTTGGGAACGCTGGAGGAAAATTAGGAAATAAGCGAAGATCTTCCAGATGCTATGAATGCCGCAGAGATCACTGATAAGCTTGGTCTGCATTCTCTACGTCAGCAGCATTGGTATATTCAGAGCACTTGTGCAACTTCACCTCATGCCCGCAACGAAGATCTCATGCCCGATGACATGGATTGTGGAGTGCAGCAGTATTTACGCCATGTCCATCCCGACTGTCGACGTATACGTTGCGGTTCTGGCAGGAGCATCAATACGCGACCAGCGTGTCTGCTATAATATTTCTTCATCAACCACATGCAGTCGCCTTAAACTTCTCCTTTAGGTTCGACCACCTCCATCCGCTGCTGCTGTCACCCAGACCGGATAGAGGCGGCAACGGCGCCAATGTTGAGGTCTAGGGTTTCAACATTATTCAAGCATACATTAGGTTCATACACAACGATCAAAGACAAATAAATATGGGAAGGGACATCCAATCCGTCTTTGCATTATCTTTGGTAATTATTTATACATCATGAGGTAGGTTGGAGCGGTTGTACCCGCTCCAACTACCTATTTGTCAATATTTATTTATCTTTTAAACTATAATTACATGATGACATTTAGGAGGTAATTAGCCCCCTCTACAATATGTAGTGGTCACATAAATTCCTCGGGGAAACTGGTCGTTAGCTACAAAAATACCTAGGAAAAACAAATTAAAAAACTAGAAATAAGGAAGCATATCCTAGGAGGCGAGACATTGCTAAGTATGCTTGAACAAGGACATACTTGCTTTGTGAGAACTCTGTGTTAGGAAAGTGATTTCTCATTGGAGAAATAGAACTAGGTTTGATTATCCCTGCTCTTGGCATGGATAGTTTAGCTCGGGGTGATTAAGGACAAAGAGATCTATACCTAATATAAGGTTGGGTGGAACGTAGCAGTTCCCTTTTCATTGTGGCTCATTTACACAAATAGGTATCTTTAGTGAATTTTTGTACTGCCATTCTATTGAAATCAGGGTATGTGGTTTACATGTATATGTGTGTTTCAATTTCAAGCAAGTAATAATTAGTAGCTTCAATATCATTGATGGCAATAATGCTTACAAACTATTATTCTCACACTCTGTTTTTGGAATATTGTGCCTTGTATTGAGGTAAATGGAAATTCAATTGGTGTAATAGGGTTCTATAAAGAGTCATTGGCATACTGCATGATTTCCATTGATTGATGAGCTTAGGATGTGCATGTAGATGTATGAATGTATGTTGAAATGTTTCTATAATGATAAGAGAATAATGTATGTTGAAATGTTTCTATAATGAAATGTTTGTATGTTGAATTCTGTTAGGTTTGTTGTTAAAAATATTGTCGATAAATGGGTGTTGTTACACTTGCATCTAGCACTTTTTCCGTAGAAAAGTTTAGGCCAGTGAAAAGAAGAATAAGGAATGGAGGGTCTAGATGTATAAAGGAAGAGATCAAAGGCTGTATATAATTTCTCCTAGGTAAGACACTCAGACTAAAGAATTTTTGGCATTGATGGAAAGGATACACTAGTACAAAATGAGGAATTAGCTACTAGGTGACTAAAATTTTTTAGTCACCACAGCTTTTCTAAGTGATTTACTACTAAATATGAGCAATTTTGATTGACCCAACTATAAACGACTAAAATCAATGACTAATTTAGTCACCAGTTAATAAATATGACTAGATAATAAGTGACAGAGTTAAAAATGACTAACATAAATGACTAGTTTAGTCATGACATAAAAAATGACTAGCTAGAAGAATATGAATTGGTCATTTATGTAAGTCATTTTTAATTGTGTCATGGAAAATTGCAAATTTGACAATTAAGTGTAAATTTTATAAATTGTCTACCTTCTATTAGTAATATCGGTGCCATGCACCTCGATATTCAGAGAACCAACAAAGCAGTCAGACGAATTTTCTCTTGACCATCTTTATCCCTACTGCACCATTGAAGCAAACCTGGTTAAGCATATTCCAAAGGAAAATTAGGTTCCTACATCAATTACGAATTAGATATTAGAACCAGTACCATATCCATACCTAGCTAGAAGCATCATATCCCTATATCCCCTCGAGAACCGGCCATTCAAATGTGCCTCCTCCATGTAGACTTACCAAATGCATCCAATGCATGGCCAAAAACAAATCCAACTTCGTATCTGTGGGTTGAAGGTATTGTTCGATCCCTACTCCCCTGTTTTTTCACTCAATACCTTTTTTGTAGATGATAGGCCAGGTCAAGATCTTGCAGTGACCAGTTTGAGCGCTTCAAAGGCATGGTTCTTACCACTTTGATTATGTTCATCACTCCAATAAATAACCAATTGTTATGGCTTTTTACAGGTATCAATGCTACCAGAGTTACTGCTTCCACTTTACATTCGCAATTATCACCATCTCCAGCCTAAGGAAAACTGAAGCAGTAATTAGAAGAAGTGATTAAACTTTGCAAGGAGGTTTACTTGTTTCAAAGATTATGGCAGGTTTTCTGTAATGGAATAGAGATTGTGCCCCAAAATTTTAAAAGATTCGAATCCACCCAGTGTTGGAATCTGATACCATATATGGATTCTTTGATGGGGCTGAGCAGGCTGGAAATTGTGGTACTGGCATGATCCTCTGTATAGATGACTCTCACAGTTTCAAGCAAAGGATGGGTGTTGGAAATGGTACTAATACTTTTGCTGAAATTTTAGCCTTATGGGGGATTTTATGGTTCGCAAAAAAAAGAAATATTCTCCATCTCTCTATTTTTGGCGATTCAAAGGTCGTAATTGATTGGGACAGATCAGGTATCACCAATTTGCAGTCAGTGAGTTATGATTGCTGGTTGAAAAGGATTGGGCTCCTAAAGAATTGTTTTCTTTCTTTATCCTTCAGGCACATGTGAGGGAGTTCAATTCTGACATGGACAACCTATCAAAGCTTGTGATAGGAGACTACCCTGGTATTCTTCACTTCTCTAAGTACTCAAACAGAATCATGATTGTTGAAGGTCGCTTACCTGCTTCTAGTTTCTCCATTCCGATTTTTGCTTAGATTGTTTTAGGTTGTATCTGTATGACAATTCTCCGAAGCCCTGCTATTTTTTGTCTCACAGTTATTTTGTCTTTTCCGCATTTTTGCTTTCTACAGGTTGATGGGTAGAGTCCTTGTCCTTTAGTTTTGGATATTGTAATGTTTTTCCCAGGGCTTCAATATTGTATTCTAGCCTACTTTGAAGGGGATTTTACATGAACAACTATGATGTAATTTTGATTCTTATGAATAACAAATTACATATTTGTTTACAATGAACGAAAACCATTTATATTGAGAGATTCCACCATGTTTTTTGTTATATTTAGGAAAAAAACAAAGCTATGTTGTAACAAAATATATAATCTAACTTTCAATAAATCATAACAAAATATATAATATTTTAAGATTCCATAATTTTTTCATTTACACCTTGAAAAAATCACAATTTAACACCACCTATTTTGACAAATATATAATATATATTTTTATATATAAATTTGTTTCCCTTTTTCTTGTTTAACCGTAAAGCCGGACTTGAAAATCACTCTCTTGCACAATGCAGTGCTAAGTGGAAAGGACAAGCTATCCAAAACCAACGATACATTGGGTTTGCGAAAATCATTCCATATGCATCTATTGGATTTTGCCGAGGCTCATCCCAAGGGGGATGATGTTCCAGGGGTAATCCTTCCAGAGCCTTTCAATAGAAAATTCCAGCTAACCTCTACAGGTTGCTCTCCACTACCTCCTATAATATGTAACAGTCTTTCATCAGCAAGAGGTGTTGTTTCTAGTCCACCTGACCATCATCAAGGAGAACCCCAACCCTCTATGATGTATTCACTTCTACCCAAAAATTTTCAAAGGCGTTTTTCTCAGAGAAACTCCACAGCTCAACCATCTCTAAACTCACCATTTCTCGTGCTGGAGCAAGAACCATATTTGAATCCTCTTTCCAAGATCCCTGAAATAGTGAAGCCGGTTGGGTTTGATGGGGTTCATATCTATCCAGGGTTTAAGAGCCAATTTGTTGTCAATTTCTCCCCCTTACAAATACTCAAGATATCAAGGAATCCAATGAAATAGAGTGTCGATTATCTACTTGTAATAAAATCCATTTAGAGTTCTAGATCTCAAAGTCTTGTTGCACTGTCCAATTGACAAATTTTTGTCAGCCCACTTCCAAGACCCCTAACCCAAAGTCTCTACCTGAAGGTACTATTGATGTAGAAACACCTTGAAAAACAACACCTGTGTCTGAGAATGCAGGCTCCCCTATGCCAACGGGTTATTTCTCCCCTGTAATGCCAAGGGTTACACATCATTCTGCTGTCAAAACATCAGTTGTTAAATCCATAGTGAAATATAACATGAAAAGCCCCATTAGTAAGAAATCTTTGAGATTTGGGAGTGTTTCAGTTGCACCTGATACGTCCTCCCTTGTTTTGTCTCTGAAAACACCAGGCTTTCATTTTTCTCAGCCCACTGTGAAGAATTCTAACAATACCAATGTCGAAAGGGCAATAGCTTTTTTTAGGCTGTTACCTTTTTAAGCTTTAGATTGAATTGCTTTATGATGTTTCCTTTTAGAACTTTTGTGCACTTTGGATTGAATAGGGAATGGAGAAAACCAACAATGGTAGGTAGGAAATTGCAATCACAATCTTTCCATTTTCACATTTATGGAATTTCCACTTCTGCAATTTCCTCTCCTCTTTCCATGGCCACGACATTTTGCTTGCTGTTCCATCTTTCATGCTTACAAGATGGATCCTATATTCTTGTTTGGTGTGTTGTGTATTTCTTGAATCTGGATTTCGGTGTTTGAGTCTTGATAGTAGACATCTATGCCTACATCTATCACAGTGGTCGCCTAGAGGGAAAATGGATTTGGAAGGACATCTGCTCGAACACTCTTTTTTGGGAATGACATCTAATAGAGAATGTGTCTGGTATGATGTTCTATTCTTTGCTTTGTCTTCCTAATTTAATATTTGTCTTTCTAAGATATGAAATCTCCTTAGCAATCTATTAACAACATGTCTTAACAACCTGTCTATGTCATTCACCACAGATATAGAAGAATAAAGAATGTATGAAGAAAGAAAATCCATGCTACTCCACTCCACATATGTATGCATCTCTATCTCCTCATGTCTCTGCATTTATATTTTTTTTGTTTGTCCAAATCAAATCTAATCTAGGAATGAGTTTCTACCAACCTCTCTCTATTTTTAAACAATTTTCAACACACAAAACCCTGTAGCTTTTTTCATTTAATCAGCAGGGAAAAATTTAGCCCATGAGAAAAATTACCAGGGTCACAAAAAAAAGTTGGGCAAATTTTTATAAGAGTTTTTTTAAATTTAATACATTACTCCAATATTTATTGAACCCATAACTATGAGAAATGAAAGTTCCAACCGTGTGAAAGAGGGGAAAATTAATTTAGCCCTGTCAAATATAACTAAAATCATGTGTTCGCCCCTGTGTTTTCAGTAATGGAGGGCAAGGGAAGCTAGTTCGCCCAGTAATGGAGGCGAATAGCAACTAGTTCCCCCATATTTTTCATTAATGTAGGTGAATAGTAGTTACTTTTCCCCAGATTTATGGGCCATAGGGAGAATAACAGTTACTTCATAGGGTGTGGAGCAATTATTTCACCAGGATATGAACGGTAGGGTTGAATTCTGAATTTTTTCATTCTAAAATGGTCCATATTTGGGAAAAAAATATGGAACGATTTGGTTAAATAAAAAATTGGCACGATTTTTCCCCTATATAATTCCACAAGAGTCGTCAATTGATCCAGTAAAAATCCAAATAAAGAATCACCATATATTTGCATGGACTTGAAGCTTTATTTCGATTACAATTTGAAAGTGGTTGATTGGAAAGCAATTTGACAATAGCTGAGTGGAAAATCTCTACATGTGTTCAAGGTTCCTTAGGGTTTGCAGTCTTTATAGAGGTTAGTTTCTCCATTTTAACTTATTTCTTATTTCTCTTTTGGTTGGAAATGATGCGATCAATAAAAATTCAAAACTTCATGTTTACTTGACAGCTTCTTTTTATGATTGCACCCCTGATTTGATTTTTCCTGCCCAGTTTTTACTATATTAACGAAATTCATCAGGTTAATGCCAAGTTACTTCCCCCTTTATCTTATCTTTCAATGTCCACATGACAAGTTTTGTTGAGGTGGTCATATAAAGACAAATTGAGGTAAGGAAGATCTGAAGGTTAGAGGCATCATGACATGCATGCCTATCTAAAATGATAATTACCTAAGAACAAGTATTATGTGATGTACCTTTCTTGTGATAAAGTTTCTGATGTTTAAGAAATGCATAGATGTTGATTTGAAGACTATTGTGATTTCCCATATGAGGCTTGTTTTGCTTGCATGACTTGTTCTTGAGTTTGAATGTCTTCTGTAGATAGACCATGTCTTTGATTGGGTTGTGGAAGCAGAAGAAATCACTTGCTGTAGCAATTTGTTCATCTCCTATAGTTACATATAGCTTCATACTTCTGTAGTATTTGTATCTTGTAGAAGCATGTAGCTTGACAGTTCTATTGTAGCTTGACTACTTAGTTTTTTGGAAATTCTCTACAAATTCAAAAGCATACAATTTAGGAGGGTCTATAGGATCCCTTATGTTGAGTCCAATCCCCATATCGGTAGTTGATCAAGACCCTATTCTATATGCTGTATTTTCCTAGGGGTTAAACGTACTCTGCTTATTTCTTTCACCCAATTAAGCAATGAACCTGTTCTTTTAGGATGGTTCTACCTCTTATTTTAACTCATTCTTACTCATAGGAGAAACAAAACATTGGTTATATATTGTTAAGGCATATTCAATTTTTCTTTTCTCTTTGAGAATGAAGAAACTTTTAGGTTGGGCCTCTTCGATCATTCTTTTTTCTTTGAGAATGAAGAAAATTTTGAGATAGGTACTTATTTCTTTCCTGAGCTTGTTGTGTTAGATTTCCTTGATCTCTGCTTCCTTTTCTAGTTTCCCTTGCAAGCTCATTTTGTTCTACCTTATACTACTTATCCTTGAAATGGTTTAGTTCTTCCACTTGTGGGCTTTAAGCAATTTAGTGATTTTCTAGAGTAGATCTACCTTTTTAGGCTCTATTTCTCAATATCTTTTTGACAATACTTAGATTCTTTATCAAAATCAGGTTTAGATTGTTTTTCTTTTCTTGAGGCCTAAAATTTTGATGTTTTTCATACATATTCTTTGAATATGTTCTTGACAATCTTGTTAATTTCAATATTTTTCTCAACAGATTGTGGTAGCTCTTCTTCTTCATGATCTATTTCGAATTTATTTTTAGTAGTGATTTTTATACCTTAGAGTGACCAAAACACCGTCAACTCTCATTCTCTTATAATTGGTGAAGTGTGTGTTAGAAAAATATTGGCCAAACAACATGTCACATCCTAAATCATAACAATATAACATGACTAGATTTATCAACCCATTTATCAAGAAAGGAGAATTAGGAGCATAACCCTGAATAGGGATTATGTTGCCATTTATGGCTCTAAACTTCAATGTTATGGGTTTCCAATAATATCTGGGGATAACATCTCTCTTAGCATATGAAATCATGGCTCATGTATCTATTTGAGTATCAAGGATGTAGAGTTTATATCCTTCTACCTTGATTCCAACACTTATAACTAATCTATAATTTAGATCGGACATATATATGCAATTTGCTTCAGAATAAGATGTTACCCTATTTTGTTCATCTTGATTGAACTCATCAAGGATCATTGTCAAATATTCTTATTCTATCATGACCCCTTCATATTCTTTCTAAATGTATTCATCTAAGGATCTCTCATGGAAACCAATTTTATCTATCCATTCTCATTTATCTATAGCAAGGGATTCCATCAATTCTATGATTAACTACTTCTTCTCTTGAATCTGTTGATACTTACTTGTGCAACTTCATAAGAGATCTTTCTCCTATGGTTTCCTACCATCCCTACTCAACATTGTAAAATTTATTGTTCCTTCATCTTAAGGTCAAGAAGAGTGTATACATGAGATGTGGGAGATATCATATGTGGCTTTTGTATTGGTGGGACAAAATGTGGAGTAGAAAACATTGCTTCAGGTGTAAAATTCACTATTCTAGGCTACGTAAACTAGTGAAAATGACAGGTGAACTGGTTCATTTTGAAGTAACGTGTCTGTGAAGTCAAATATTAGAGATAGGGTTGAACCAAGCTATTTGTGACATCCATCAATAACTTTTTGGAGGTAAAATTCATGGGGAACAAAGGAAAACATCTTAAATGATAAAAATTCAATTTCAAGAATATCTACAAAAGAATTTGATGAATTTGATGAGGGAGACAACTCATGTAAAAGAGAAACATGGTTAGCTTGTGGAATGAACTCTGTTTCTTTAGAAGAATAAAAAATAGAAATACATTCTTGATCTGAACAGGGTTCTAAGCAAGAGTCCCATTGAGTTGGATTATTTTTGGTTGAGAACAATGCAAATAATTTAGAATCTAGAAGAGATTGATTTTTCTTTGGACACTTATTTTCCCAATGGCCTCTTCTTCTACAAATGAAGAAAGTAGATTTTGATACAGGGAGTCTCCACTTTTTGAAGTAGATCTTCTTGGGTTGATTTCTCTTGTTAACTTCCATGTATTTATTTTCTACTTATATTTATCATCACATGATAGCCAAAAGGAATTCAAAGGATTGATTATGTAGAACTTCTATCTCTTCATGCAACAAAACTCACATATCTCAATAAAATAATTACACACATCATTAGAAAACATCAATTTTTTCTTAAGGGAATTTAATGTCTTCCTTCTTAAAGATTCCATATGTAATGTTTTACTATTTCTTCCCAAACTCTTGCAAGAGAAAGTTCTTCAATATCATTTTCTTTGAGAAATATTTTTTGGACAATGTAGGAAAGCTTCCTAGTGTTGCAGCAATGTAATGTCACAAATAGGAAACATTTTCTAGTTCATTTGTCTTATATAGGAGACTCTGCATAACACATTTAAAGTCATTTAACCGAACAAAATTACAGAAATTTTGTGACATATACATATTAGAAATATGGGTATAATCTATAAAACATTTCCATAGAACTCATCTGCTATTATTGCTTCCATTAAAATATTTATGGGCTTTTTTGCATTAATAATATCCAGTCTATCCTTCTCAAATAGATGTTTCCACCAGAGTGCAAGAACACCTATGAATACCCATGTTAATCATAAAGCAAGTTATGACCATGAGACTTTATCTTTATGAATTGAATTTTGTTTTTTGCTCATCCATTCCATGAGTGTAGAACCTTCATAACTTCAACAAGATACTCACAATTTATATTTGTTATAGGAATAGGGTCAGCAACATAAAACAATGAAGTATTACTCATTCTATTAGCAATATCTGCAGGAATTGGTCCTCCATATTTATTGGCTTCTCTTTCTTAGCACCATATTTCCCAAGTTGCAGATCCTTTATTGATGTAACAAGGAATATTTTCAGTATTTTTGTATTCTTCTTCCATATAGGAAGGAAATTCTTTTGAGACCAATGGACCCTCCTCATGCCCATTTTGACTGTAGGGATCTGGGCCTTTACTGATGCTTATTTCTTCTTAGAGAGCTTAAGCACATGTTAGAGATTTACTTCCTTTTTTTGTTGCAAAAAGTCTTTATCATATAATTCTTTCAATGTAATTAAACTAATATACTGATGGACCCTCCTCATGCCCATTTTGACTGTAGGGATCTGGGCCTTTATTGATGCTTATTTCTTCATAGAGAGCTTAAGCACATGTTAGAGATTTGCTTCCTTTTTTTGTTGCAAAAAGTCTTTATCATATAATACTTTCAATGTAATTAAACTAATATCCTAGACTTTTTTTATATTTCTTTTAAAGTACATAAAAAGAAGACGTCTATCATGTTGAAGCCTGTAGCTTGACAGTTCTATAATGTTCCTCTTCTGTAGATACTTGTAGTTTGATACTCTTGTAGGTAAATGGGTTAGGAAGATGATGATTCAATGTTGCAATCTCTTGTAGGTGTATACATGAGGTATGAAGTGAGTGGCATAGATAAAATATGGATGAATGAACCATTAGAGGAATGCACGAAGAAGAAGGTGGATGCAAGTGAATTTTTTGATTGGGTGCTCATACATTTAATGAGTATATGCATGTGGGAATGGAATGAAAAAAATGACATGATGGAATGAGTGTATGGAGATATGAATGATACTCTTGATGAACATTTGATTGCATTTGTGAAACTTAATGGTGTATTTGCATATCCATTGGATTTGAAACTTCTTTAGTGTAGTTGCATGTGACTGTACTTTTGATGTTTTGTCACCCAATCCTTGTTATTTGCATCCATACTTAGTCAAGGATGCAGTGAAACATATGGTTGTAGGTATCCTTCTTGCATGTGGATTAATGATTTGAAGTTGGAATATATATACCTTCCCTTAGGAGGTTGGGGTATTCTATGCTTGTAGGTCTAGACTCTACTCTTCTGTAGCTTCTTGTAGGTGCACACTTCTAACTGTTGGTTGAGACTCCTATAGAAACTTGTAGGTGTGGTTTCCTATGGAACGTATAGGTGCAATATCATGTAGTTTATTGTAAGTACAGTCTCATGTAGAAACTTGTAGGTCGAGCCTCTATAGGTGGATAGATAAAGGGTGAAACACTGCCAATATACATTGCATGGGAATACATGGTGGATGAATAATATGAATATATGAGTGTAAGGGAATTGATTAGTTTTCATGTTTAATCACACTGTGAGTGGATACATGAAAAATGGAATAGAATGAAAAGTAGAATGATTGAATGGAACGGAATGGAATGAATTTTCTTATGATCATTTGGTTGCATTCAAAAGTGTAAAGTTGCGTTGGTGTGAACTTTGTGGCTTGGTGTATTGTATTCCTATATTCATGCATTGCATGAAAATATGTTCGAGTCTGTTTTCAAATCCTTTTAAATATGTTGGAATACTTGTCTTAGATATTTTTAAAATTTTAAATACTTTTCACTTTGGTGCTTGCATTAGTTTTGGATGTGTTTATCTTTTGTGTTTTTTAGGTCACCAAAATGAAGATTAATTCCAGGAGAAGAAGTATGGAATTCATATTTTTGCTCTGATATTTGAAATTTGCATTGCATTTCATGTTTGATTTTACCCTTAGTAGACTGCTTCCATTGATCTTGTTGTACTGTAGGAGGATCATCTTTTCATTGTTTTTGCTTGAGTGGTAATTTTTTCTAAGGCTTTGTTTGCACTGTATTTGAAATTCTGATCTTGAACTTGATCACTTAATAGATGTTGGCATGATGTCTTTGCATACTCTATTTCCTCAAGTTTCTCATTATATCTTATACTAGACATGGTGGTTTTGAAACTATGTACATTGTAAAATAATGCACTCTTGGGGAAAAAAATCATGGGTGACAGAAATATTGGTAAATGGTAGGGTTTGAGTTCAATATACATGACTACATATGGAATTTCATTATTTTGTAATGCAAAGGGTTGAGTTATTTCATTTTTTACCTTACAAGTTGATTTCTTGGAATCAACACGTCTTCCTCCAATTTATCCCTAAATTGGGTTTTTTGTGCTCTTAAGAATCTTAGATAATACATAACTTCACAGATTGTCTCACAAAAGAGATTGACTGATATTATTTTGCTTGTATAGTATCTAGAATACTACATGGACTTTAGGAACATTAGATTTTACCTCTGGTAAGAGAGTCATTTGATTTGGATGTGTTGGACTTTTCATAGTTATTTAGAGATTCAAATATTTTCTTCAATCAACAATCATATATTCTAGAGTAGCACCACAAGTACATAATTATACAAACAAGGTATTTAAAAAATTCATACACAACTTACTAACCATGTAGATATGCTTGATTTAAACCCAGTAAAAATAAGGTCCTATTCTATTTTTTTTAAGGGAAGGCGATTATCTGTGTTCTTTCTGCACCACCACCCTACGTTTTTTTGTGTTTTGGGCAGAGGAGGCTGGAAGATAATTCAAATAGAAATAAATAAGGGTAGGGAAGATTGACTTAAGTCAGTATGTGAGTAGTCTTTCTCATGTATTCAGTATGCATTTAAGCCATAGAGTCATGCTAGGCTCTATATAACACATTGCAACTAGCTCTAGGTATTTATTTGGGCAAAGCGATGGGATGTTGGGTATGGAACGAAAACCATTAGGGTACTGGGTCAACCCGTGCTTCTTCAACGCGTGCTTTAATTGGGGGTCTCTAGAACACTGAATATCACTTGTAAAAGAAGTAAGAGTATACACTGCCAATGTTTTAGAATTCATCAATATGTCATGGTCTTATGTGTCTGTTCAAATAAAGTCTGTAAGGGCTATTGTTCCTATGTCTGTAACTTAATACTAGGTATCCAACACTACTGGGTATCTTCAAATACCATACTTTTCAAAACAAAATTACACCACAAAAAAAAATTACATTTCGAGAATTTAACAAGAATATTCCCAAACTGTTATAATCAGAGACTATAGATGGTATTTATTTCGAAATACATACCATAGAAATAAATGAATGTGGTTCTACTTTTAACCAATTTTAACAACATAATATAATTATGTAACTAAATCAGATTTTAACATTATTAACAGACCTGTGAAGTAGCACCATCGTATTGTCCTCTTGGATGACGAATAAACCTCCCTTTTTGGCACCCCTATGCTTTAGATATTTCATATTTGATAGTGCATAAGTAAATGATAAGAAATGGGTATGATGGCAGTGAAAGACTTCAACTAAACCACCCATCAGTCCTCACATATCATATTTGACAAGAAGATTGACTGTAGATAGCACATGATGTTTAAGCAATATTTCAACATTAAGCAATATGGCATGATCAATATAAGCTACTCATTAGAGTACATTATTCAACAATCACTTTATGTAAGCACTTGGTGTTGATATCTGCGGTGTTGATTTAGATGATGAACGAGGCTAACTCCCTCCTCCCATAGAGGTAGCTACACCTTATTCTCAAGCTATGTTTCTTTGCTGGCTCTTCTTCACTTTCTATGGTATACCTTTTTGGTATAAACCACTTGTATGTTTAATGTCCTTTCATGCTTCTTTTTTGTGCTTGATTTTCCTTTTAGAGGATTCTTCTTGCACCACCTTTTTTACTTGGCTAAAAATACTGGCTGTATTTTCAAGTACCTTTGACCTACTTTTTTCTTTAGAGGACATACTATAAATTTCAATTCCTAATCCTTGTGCATTGCTTGGAAAAGTTTTGGAGTGTTATTTCTGGTAGAAGAAATTGAAATATCAAGACAGGGGATTTGCCACTAGAAAAATCAATGCCAACATTTCCTTTAAATCATAAACTTGCTAACCTGAGCTGCACAAGAAGTGAAAGGAGGATCAAATGGTAAGTAAATGGAAATATCAAGAAAAGAAATATGTTCTTAGTAATCAATTTCATTGTTTAGAAAAATTCCTATCATAATCACAGATACTAAAAGGGCTTAAAAATATATTGTGGACAAATATAATTCCTTTACTTTAGTTTATGTTGTATCTGGCTTCTTCTTTGGAATGAAAATAGTATTGTGCTTACCGGATGCCTTTATGTGAATCCAGGGAATTGTGCTGGATGAAGCCAAGTCACTGCCTTTTCCTCTTCCTCTGAATGCTATAGCACATCAAGAGTTTATTGATGGTATTTCCATAGATAAGTGCCTTATTGGTGCATTGAAATTACACCAATGCTAAATTATAGAAATACATATTTCTTTGATTTTTGAAACAGCTGTTAGAAGTTAATAGTTTGCTCTGTGCAAACTGTTGTTTTTCTGAAATATTGGTAGGGTCTACTTGTGGATATGGTGAGGAAGCTGATGCTACAGTTGTCAAGGTAATTCTTGTAAAATAAGCTTACATTATTGATACAAACTCACAAGGAATGCCTAATATAAACATTGTCTTGTGGTTCAAATCATCCACTTTTACTTGAAAGTTTTTAAAGATGCTTGAAGCAACCATTCTTGATATGCCTAATTAATCATTGATATGTGTGTATTATTCTGTTACCTTGAATTTCTGTAGATTTGGCAAAGGATAGCAGGTGTCAATGTTGCGTTGAAATATGAAGGTTATTCTCCCGAATAGATTGCACAAGAAATTATTTCCATTTCCAATACAGTGGAGCATATTGGTTTCATTGGCCTTGGAGTGATGGGATTTGGCATGGAAACACAAATTATCAAATCAAATTATCATGTTTGTGGTTTTGATGTATGTATGGCATATAGCAAAACTTATGATTGAGGCCTTAAGGAAGTACTTATTTATTATATTCAACATTTGGAATTTGTATATATGTTTCCTTTGGCTAATGGGTGCTTAAGCCATGGATACATTATATGGATATGAAGTGCACTTTTTATTTGTAGGTATATGAACCAAATTTAGCTCGGTTTGCTAAAGAGGGTGGCTTGATAGGAAGGAGCCCAACAGAAGTTGCAAAAGGTATCTTATATTGCGATGAAGAACCAATAACTGTCGTTGATAGTGTCGTAGATATTTTTTCAATGATGTTCTAATAATATATGTGATTATCTGATGCAGCCTTGATACAAAAGTTTATAGTGGTCACTCTCACACAGAAGAGAGATAGAAATATATTTTTTATTAAATGTCTATGATACCTTATTGGCTTATGGGATAGAGTGTTACATATTCATGGTGCTCACCTTAACAAAAGTGAAGGGGATCAAGATTGCAGGAAGGCAGAAAATTACTTGTTAAGATATACATGGGGTGAGTGGATAACTATATTCCAGTCCCCATCCTAGAACTGCTCATCATGGTGGTCACTCTAGTGTGTGCCAATTTCAAGAACTTTACCCTGTAGATCCTCATCCTTGTTGCTCTATTTGCTTGGCATTCCAATTGGCAATCTTGGATTACTGCTTCTTATGTAGCCTTATCTAGAGTTAAGCCCTATTGTTGCATAACCTAGAAGCCAAATGATCCAATTAAAACCAACTGCTAATCTGACAAAACAATGGGATGTCCCTCCCAACGTGTCACTATTGGAAGGAAACCCAGGAATTTACTTAATACCAACCAATAGTTGCTAGCTTTCACAAGTACTAGTCCTCTAAACAGATGATGTTCAATGTAACTTTAGGAAAGTGGGTGTGTGAATGTGTGGCTACCAAGAACATTCAAATATTCATGATAGATGCAAATGTAAAAGCTTAAGCATGTGTATGAGATTATGGACAAGGATTACCCCACAAACTTTTCCTTAGGAAAAAAGGAGCGTCATGCTACTGTTGCTCTTCTATTTACATGTGGGGTTCAACAATAATGCTCGACCCAATCCCTTATTGCACTAACCAAGGAGGATCAACCATACCCTTGGCCACATTACCTAACTAACCAAGTATGTAAAGAGTAAATTTCCTAAATGCTGTTTTTGATGCACTACAATGACAAGACGGTCGATAGGCTAGTTTCAGGTGTCCTAAGGGTGTCTCCAATATACTCAAGGTACGTAGTGTCCAATTCCATGTTCAAGTTTTTTCTAATGCTATACTAGTCACATGTGGTATTAGCGGAGTTACAACGATGGCCAACACTACCCCCCTAGTATGTCTAGAGACTAGGACACAGCTTGCGCTTAAGAACCAACTATATTCACAACCAATATGATTGTCAAGATGTAGGTTTACAAGCCTAACGACAGATCCTTGTTGTTGTTTATAGACGTTAGAACACATCTTCTACCACAAACCCACAAGAGTTCAATATGACGTTCATATACTATATATCCAATGTTGAAATATTGCTTAAACATCAATAATAACCATATGTATGGCATTTTGGTAATTAACCCATATTCAGATCTACAGGTAGTTGCTCTTGAGTTCCATCCACCACAGTGCCTTTGCATCATGACAACACCACATACACCTTCCTGAAGATATGCATGATGGACAGTGGATTAGTGATTATTTGGAGTACATGTGTGGGTGAGTTATATCTTATGCATGGAAGGGCAATGCTGGGATCAATGATAAGATATTTGATTGAATTTATACCAATGATGTGGGTACCTTTCTGAATTCCCTGTTAAAATTCTGACAACCCCACAACCACTATGCCTATGCATTGCCATAACTCCAAATGGGGTTCTACAGGTCGATATTCTACCAATGACCGTTTGCATCACTACTTCTCCAAATGGAATTTCTATGGTTGAATTTCTACCAATGACCTTGGTAAAGTGCCGAAAGGACCCATGTCCATAGGTAGTTGCTCTTGAGTTAAATCCTGCACCTGTTGTGCCAATGCATTGCTACAACTCCAAATTGAGTTCCAAATATTGAATTTCTACCAATGACATTGGTGCCATGCCAAATGCCCCGGTCTGGAATTTTGATAAGAAACCCATATCTACAGGTAGTTGGTTTTGAGTTCTTCCCTTGTACATTGAAAATGATTGCAATTTTAGATGTATTATGATTTTCATCATAACCTCATTGTTTGTGTCAATGGTCAAGGAGATATCTGAATCTATACCCATGTGAAATTAATATAGCTGAGATGGAGGCAAAGAATTAATGCTGATCTCAGCCCAATTTCGTAAGTTATTTTAGTTTGTAACTTGAGAAGAATTACAATTGACCTAAAGAGGCATGGCGTCACAAGAAACATACTCAACCTACGTGAATAAATTAAGTTTTCCATATTTTCGAAATCTGATAGGCCCAGCAAAAATGAAGGATGAAGATAAAACAAGAATTTAGATCTATGACGGAGATTCGTTTCACAATGTCAACAAGTGCAGATAAATGAACTTTCTAGATTTGTAAAATCTGGTAGGCCCAGTGAGGTTAAACAGTGGACATCTGCTCCACAAGATCGACGGTTAATATTGACCCCGCAAGATTCAACGGTGCAGAAGAAGTTAGGTGGAAAGGAGCAAGCAGAAAGATCAAAGTAGAACTTCGAGGAAGTTGGAGGTCCGCAACCTGAAATATGCAGCCTGCAAGATCGACGGTTTATGTTGACCCTAGAAGAATCAACGATGAGGAATAAGTCATGCGGAAAGTGAAAGAAAAGTCTAAGAAATTATGAGGTTTTTGCAATTTGCAATCTGCATTGCGTAAAGGAAACTGTAAAATTGATAAAAGGTTAGAGTTACCGCAATCCACAATCCGCATTGCAGAATGTAGAAACCGAAAAGTTAAATTGAGGATATTTATGGGTTTCCACAATCCATAATCCGTATTGCGGAATGCAGAATGTGGAAAGGTAAAATTTTGTGGAATTATGGGGTTCTGCAATTCACAATCCGCAATCCTCTTTGTGTAATGGAGAAAGCAAAAAGCAAAAGGAAAACATAAAGTAAAGATGGGTTTTCCGCAATCCACATTGCGGAATGTGGAAAGAATTATTTTAATTGCGGAAAGGATCTCTTAGTTGCAGAAGGACCGTTACAGAAAATATTTTTTGACTTAAGGTTTTTGATTCCAAAACCAGTTAAGGAGTTATGATAAAAACCCTATTTTTGTTTTGAATCATGTGCATTGCTGTTAGGTTGATTGCGTGACAGAGAATGAATACAAGGGTTCATGAATAATGGCATATTTTTATATAAATAATTTTTTTATTATGCATTTTGGTTGGTTATATGGGTATGTGACATGTCCAATCAGAATTTCATACACCAAAAGCAACAAGTCTACAACCAAAACTCAAAATGAAAAAAAAAATGAACAATGAACAATGAGCATCAATTGAAAATAACATAGCTAAGTTGGCTCCATCAAGCCATGTCATCCAGTCCAACTACATCTATAGCATCACTATCATCATCAAGGTCCTTAGCAAACAAGCTCTCTAAGTAGTCATCACTCTTAAGTGGAGGCTCCTTAACATCTATAACAATTGAAGGTATCTCGACAAGTCCATCTAGCTGTATCTCAGTATCCACACATGTGGCATCATCTACCAATTGGTCCCATCTCTTGAAGGGACCCTCCTTGTATCCTAGGTCTTTTCACGAAATGAGGCAAAGTGTACTATGAATGTAGAATAAATTTTCTTCCTTCTTTGATCCTAATCTATTTCTCTTCACTGAATGGATGAAAGAATATGTGCTCCAATTCCTCTCACAAGATGATGAACTTTCTACCTACCCAAATAAAAAATAATAATTGTTAGGGGACGACAATATTGAGTATGCAAATTAAATTTTAATTAATGCAAAAACATGATGAAGAACTAGTTACATGTCCAAGTAATCATATGGAAAACTGCTGCAACATAGGAGCATAAACACCATGAAGCCACCACCAATCAATTGAATCCTTTTTCTTGCGCCTATTGGTTAAAGAAGCATGTGAGGCAAAGACACCTCGCCCAAGTTATAATTGGGAAAATTGGCTTGTTATTTTAGACGCCTCTTCTATAGAACCATAAAAAATTTAACTGTAGTTAGAAACCCTTTTACGACCTCTGAATCTTGGGAAGGGGGTCTCCTTCATGTCGAGGGATCATATCATTTTGAATTCACAACATAGGCTTCCATCTGAAGTGGGTTGTTCAATTTGTTCCATCATCCATATATGGTATTTTTCAACTGTGACAATAAATTAGGATCTTTCCCATTTGTGATGGATCTAATTATCTCACACATAGATTCCATGTTCTCATAAACCTCACCTAAACATGGAGCATCTGTGTCTTCATAACCAAGCATATCACATATCGGCTCTAAAAATGTTAGAAAATAGGACCGTAGAGCAATAACAGATATCCTCTTCTATCTTATCCCTATCAACATTTGAATACGAGAACCATAATCTAGATCCTCTATCATTATCCTCTTCTCTTTCTATACATGAATGGCAACCTTAAATCTTTGAATTTTCTTCACCAGTGATTTTTTTTCTAGAGTCTTATAGAATAACATGAGAGCTTCAGATCTTCTCCTAGAAGATCTTAACTTCTTATTTCCTTTGAATATGGGATTTGTAACCAGAATGAATTAACATTTTTTATTCTTCTTTATTGGTCATAACATTTCCCTATAACAAACTAAAATCACTCAAATAGTTAGCAACATCCCATCATCATGAAGTTCAACCATGTGAATATTTCAATGCAATGGAAATAGTTCACAAATTCATGCAAATATTTTAAGCAATGTTATGCAAAACTATATGCTACTTGCTCAATGATAACATCTATTACATGATATTTACTATTTTCCAATAATAAAAAAATATAACATATGCTCATCATGTTATATTATAACATACTTCCTATTTCTAGGGATATAGGTATGTATATAATTGTAATGAAATATATTAAAAAAAATTGTATCTAGTTTACAAGAGCAATCAAAATACAAATACTTATATTTTATTGTTTTGTGGGATCCCTCTTGATCTCTACTTCCTTGTTGATATAAATGGAGTGCTTAGATATTGATCTCCTTTCTTGATGGAATCTCACTAAATATTAACTTACAAATTTGGCCTCATGCAATAGGTAGAAAATATCTGCATGGGTCAAGAAAGACCTATGTATAATATAGTGAATCATTGCAGGGATAAATTTGTTTGCACCTCCAACTCATCAATCATCTCTTCATCTTTGTCATAAAAAAAAATTCCTTTTATAGGATGCACACTTGCTTTCAATTCACCCTTTCTCTTGGAGGAAATCATGCCACAACCTCTCAAATTTAGGTTGAACCTCTCAGCCATTAATAGCAGCCAAGAATACTTCCCATCAGGATGGGATACCATCAACAACGATTTGAATGAGATCATATTCATCCACCACTACTCCAATTCTTGAGATTTGATCTCTTACATGAGAGATATTTGTAAAGAAGGAGGCCATTGTCTTGTCCTTATCCATCTTCAAATTATGAATCTCATTCTTCATTTCCATCTTCTGACTTGAGTCCTTCTTCTGATAGAGGCTTGTAAAAGTATTGAAGCATACATTTTCATTCTTTAAGGGAATAATCACCTACATCACGTTGTATTTCATTGAATCATAGATCATCGGGTTGACCTTAGACCGGTTCTTCTTGAAAGAAAGATCTCATGCATTTAAAGTAGGATCTTTCATAATGTTTGATATGTATCCATCTAAGTCACGTTCTTCCGTATGTTCAGGATCCTCGGTTTCCAAGATTTTATTTTCAAGGTTCCTTGAACTTGGCCTTCTGATCTCATAGAGATTGAAGTCACTGATCTTCATGTACTGTGCTCAAATTCTTAGGATCTATATATTCTTAAGATTTCTTTCAAAAACTTACCTCCTTCACAACCTAATCTCTAATACATGTTGAACTTTTGTTGAGATTATATGTTTAATTCATTAAGTAGGGAAATACTAACTTGAAAAAAAATGAACCATTCATACACATAAACATGCAACCATAACATAAGGTGTACCCTGAGGAAAACCCTCAAAACTATGAGGATGAAAAGTCCCAAAAAAATTCAAAGTATAATTATCATATATAACAGAGAATGTATTTTACAATAGCATATTGCTTTCATCCCCCAAGGTGCAATATAAGAGAATACAAAACACCTTAGGTGTAGATACTAAGAAATAGAGAAGATAGATCAATCAGATAAACTTTGCAATGTGTCAAACACATTAATAACTTTCTAAAATTAATCTCATGCAAGAAGTAGTGAATCACTGCTTGGATAATTACACTCACATGCAAACTATAACCAATGCTCTTCTTGTAGAATTTCTAGTTTCTTCAGCCATGCATTCACAATGCACAATGCCTTTCTTCTTTGACATTAAATCATGCTCTACTGACTTCTCGATGAACTCGCCTTCTAACTGGATCTAGGATCACTTTGTTAGGATGCTAAATCAAGTGTAATCATGTAAGACTTGTAACTCAAGTGTCATAAGCTAAGTTTCATCTTTTAACTTAAGTGTCATATTTAATTTTAACTAAAGTGTCGTCATGCAAAACATATTAGTTAAATAATTCCTTTTTATTAAGAATTTACTTAACTATTCTTATTTGAAATCACGTTGATTGATTTACTGAAGTGACCACCGTGAGTTCTCCTTTAATTAACTGAGGAATAAAATGTTAATGAAATTAAAGATTAATAAATCAAGTTCACTTTAATCAACTGAAGTCTTCTCATGAGTAATTTTGAATTCTCTTTGTTCTCTATGCATTTCGTATTTATCTCTTATCTTATCTGCATGGTCAATATGTGTTAATTTTAATGTATTTATCATATCATTTATACTAAGAGGATTTGTCTATTGTTGTGGTCATATTCTATTACTCTCGTTCCAAGTGGTCATATGCTAAAGTAATTCACTCTAGAGGTGGAAAGTATCTAAAGGAGACTCAATAAACTTATCCATCTCAAATTACCATGGTTACTAGTACATCACACAACATTAATGCTTCGATATGCAAAGCATCAACTCTACATAAGAGGTCCACCTCAACGCATGAGGATGCGACTTGAAACAAAAGTCCTTAGCCTTGTCCAACAAGAATATACAACATCATCACTTTAACATATCAAATTAATCACCTCAACACATGAGGATTAACCTTTTATAGAGAATGCTTAGTCATTATTGAGTCCAGCCAAAGAATTACACTCCAAGCTCGTGAGTTTAACTCAGGGTCCCTACCTTAACTGTCACATGCCCCAGATTGCAAAAACATTTTATGTTTTAAGAAACATTATGTTATATTTTTTTTATAAAGTTTGTAATTAATGACCAAGTGGGGTCAAGGATAATTTCATGTAATTGTTGAATATTTTATAAATTAATAAATTAAAGATGAGACAACAGCTTAAGGAGGCTGTTAAATGAGTGTTTTACTGGTCACTTGGTGGAATAGGTTGGGTTGAGAGCAGATTGACACTTGGCGGCATCCTCAAACTACTTCTAGCTGTTGCAGGAGGAAACTTCCGTATTTTTGAGGTCATGTTCCCCAAGAAAATGAAACAAGAGCAGGTGGATCATTAAGTGAAAACTGACCTTAAATACCTAGGCATGCTAATAAAAATTCCCATTGAATATAGCTGAGGCTTCTCATTCTTCGCTTATGAAAATTCTGAGTGAATTTAGTGCACAAGAAAATTCGATGGAGGGGACTAGCAGAAGTTTGTTTGAGTGAAAAGTGCTGAAGTTCTGAAATAGTGCAACTATTTTAAGTTGAGTTCCTAATGCTGCAAGAAGAACATATTTACTGCATAATACTCAGTAGAGTTGCAGAGGATTACTAAACTAGATCTCTCATCCATTACTTCTACCATGTGGACCAGAAGACAAGCTTGGGGGTTTTTGAGATTTGCTGTCTGAACATTATTGTTTCTCTTTTTAACAAAATCAAAGAAAAATACGAACTCGAACCATCTTAAAACTTCTTGTAAAATTCTTTATCTATTTATACATCAATACCAATATTATAGCAATAATAATATCTCTGTTTAGTTTACTTTAAAAAGAATTGAAAATAACCAACAGATAAATCTAAGAGCGTGCCATCATTTTCTTAAAACCATAGTATATATATTACCGATTATAGATGTTACAAAACAGTAAGCTTTAAAGCTTATTCAAAATTTAAACATAATCTAAACCCTAACTTCAATTATCAAAACCACTATTGTATCCATACAAGTTACAACCTAATGGCCTTTTTACAACAAAAATCACGGCTTAAAATCCCGTTTCAAAAATAACATGCGCTGTAAATCAAGTTACGGCCGAGGAGGCCACATAAGTATCTTCTTAAGTCATGATCGTGAAGGCCCCAAAGTATTTCATCACGCTATGGCCGCTAGGGCTTCAAATTTTTCTTAACAACATATTATAGTCTCGGCCACATGGCCTTTCTAAACAAACATCACATTTGATAACCAAAAACTGAAGTCGCATTCCAGAGGGACAGAATCAACTAAACACCATACACTCATTGGAGAAGAAACCTCAGGTAAGATCGAGGCTTACCTGAGTGGTTTCGAAGCGTGGAGACCATGCAAGGAGTTTCTCGGTGTTTTCCAACACACAGCAAACAAACTAGAAGCCTACACAAAATTAAATCATTTTGGCATTAAAAATCTTCCTTAAATCTAATAACGAAGACATTAAAATTTTAAACAATGCAAGAAGGGTTTAAAACTGAAAGAAATTTATACCTAGATAAGTTTTCTTTGTCCTTTCTGTGTAGAAGATGGTATAACCAAAACCCTAGTGATAAGCTGTGTAAACTCGAGCTAAAATGAATGAAGCTACTAGAAAAACTCCTGGACGAGATGGTTCAAGTTAAAAATAAAAACAAGGCTATGCCACGATGAACTGGTTCAAGCCCACGCAGTAATAGCGATCGAGTTCATCACCCATAGAGTTAGATTAATGGTGAAAACAACCTCACACTTAGAGGAAGGTAGTGGCCACATGAATCTCATATGCAAAAGAAAAATGAAATGGAAAAGGAGACCTATACAGATTCAGGGGAGTGATAATAAGACCATGCGTCCATGAGCCTGTGACTCTTACTCTCAACTGCCATAGAAAGAACAATATGTAAAAATGTGATTTTTAAGGGTTTAGGATAGTTTTATAATGAACCTCCAAAGTCAACAAAACCTAACCAACAAGAATCGACCATGTGGATTTTAATACATTTCAAAATGATGGATTTAACTCTATAGTTTTGGGAGAGTCTTGGTGCAACCTGTCAATAAAAATCATTACATAAAATTTGGTTATAAATTTTTCAACGAAAGATTAATATCTTATATTATAATATGCATGATAAAGGATTGGTAATCTTGTCTAAACTAAGGTTTGTTTTTATATTTTATAAACCATGTGAATATGGAAAAAACTTATGCAAGGAATTCCTTAACCTTGTTAGCATAATAAACATCACCCTATATGGACTATAGCATTTGTAAGAAGACCTTGTAAGAAACATATGACAATATTTTGGTTAAAACATTTATGTGTATAAGATTGCAACAGTAGAAAGATTCATAGCTTAAATTATTAATACAAGTAATCTAACCTAGCTTTGATATAGGGTAATAATAATTTCTACATCGTGTATCCTTGAAATATGAAGTCATTTGAAGGATAGGTGGAATAGATTTTATAGGAAATAATCTTTCATTCCTTACACAAAATAGTAACGCTATTATTTATCAATATAATGTTCATAATATTATATGTCTACTTGATGAATACCTAAGCAGTTAGAAGTCTATTTCTGCCTTACATCTATAGTTTTATGTCAAACATTATATGACTATACCTATATTTAGTTCTTCCTAGTTTATATAGCATTTGAATGTTGTTGAGACAATCATCTATGAATTGCCATGGTATCAAGTAATAAATGACCTGCTAGACAAAGTACCATTCACTAGAATTACATACAGGACCTCAACTAATAATAAATAGATAAAAGTTATATGAACAAGTTATAAATGAAGCGAAATGGAAGAACAATTGGATTATGTTCAGTTTTACAAATATTTATGTTTACCAGAAAATTTATTAAAAACATAAATATATAGATCAACGATACCTCATTTATTTTGATAAAATCTGTAAAATAAACAAATTTACCAGCATCATATTTTATGCTAGTTGAGATAATAATCTCGATATCGAAACTGGATTACAAAACGTCTTACCTGTAAAAGACCTATAAAAGCAGCATCACTTCACTGCATTAGCTTAAAATATAAATAAGCCTCGGTCGACTCAACTGAAGTTCCTTCATATTTTTCACAAACAGTAAAACAAAAATTTAACACTTAGTGTTTAAACAGATGTTTCAATTCATGTTGTTTCAAATCATAACTTGCTAAATCAAATCCTTAACAATGATTTATGAAAGAAAATATTTAAGTATGCAGATCTAGAAAATTAACAAAAGAATCAGTTCTAGTTAATCCTGATTATGTTAACCATCAACAGTTAAATGTTCCTCAGTAGTGACAATTGCAAACATTAAATGTCATAGGAATTTTTTTTTAATTTTTACGAATTTTTGGGTTATTACATTAACACATGAGGCCCAATCCTGGATGCACACAATGTTGGATTACATAATTACTTGTGATGATGTAACTTTAACACTTTTCTAGGTCACTTGTATCTTCTAGTTTCCCCTAAGATCCAAAACTTGAGTTAGAGCCTTCAAAATACCTAAAATGTACAATATTTCTCTCAAGGTATTCCACAAGGATTGACATATTGCATGAGATATTGATGACTTTTATTTTGAGTGCTGAAAATTACATCTCATAATCATTTGTTGCTCCTTGAAATGATTCGTCAACCATGGCCAGGGTTTGAATATTTTTTTCCAGCGACTACTGGATCCGATGGTTACCCATAAAACCCAAATAAATATTATTGTGATACTAATATGTTCCGTTAACTGTCATGGATATTCCACTAGAATAGTTTGTTATAATGGATCTTACAACTTAGTTCATTTTTTATTAGTTATTTTAATTGAATGCTAAATAGCTTGAATTAAAACAAAAAAATAAATTTTGCGGATAAGTAGACGACCCACACAATAATAGAATATATACCCTCACAAAATCCATTCGGGGTGAATCCCAGCCACTTATTGAGAACTATGTCTTCCTCTTCATACCAAAATGTAAATACAAAGGAAATGGTACTCTCTATGGAATTTCCTATGACTCTACAACGAGAATGACTACTATAATATCTCCTATCTCCTATGTTGTGCTCTAATATCCACTCCCATGCCATTTCTTAGATAAGTAACAATACATCAGCATTAAATGAAGCAAACCCCTATTGTAATAATGGCCCAGTATTTAACATAGTTGTATAGCTGTATAGGGTTAATTTTAGGGTTTTTTGGTGCCCTAACTCCCAACCAAGGTTTGGTTTTTGGATCTTTTAGAATTTTCTTCAAATTCCATACATGACTATATACACATGTGTAATAAATGAGATCTAATGCTGAATCCATTCACTACCACAATGGTTAACTTAATAGGTCAACTTACAAAAGGCATATATGTTTCATACATACTAGTTGTGAGGTATGTAGAATATGGACTTCTGGTCCAAAATAAGGTTTGAGAAATAAATTCAATTCAAACCCTCAAAATGGCCTTGAAATTTTGTAGATGAGTTTGTGCCCTAAATTTGAAAAGTGAGTCCTACCCTTGAAATGGACCTTACAAGCCAAACATCCAATCTTCTGAACCTGAAATCTCTAAACATGTGCAAATATATCGTTCAATTTTGGATAACCACTACCTTCACAATCAATATGGATAAGTTATTGCCATCAATATTCTCAATATAGAACTTGGTTAAATCTCATGTCATCGTTGCAACTCCAACCCATGTAAAACCCTATGCTTGCATGAGTTTTTTTGGATCTAATACCATATGTTAGGAAAACCCTAAAAATAAGAAAACAACAATAGTAATAGAATATGAACTTTTATGTTGAAACCCTACTATGCATAGGTAAAACCATGAGGCAACGGTAGGTTGGATCTTTTTATTACTCAACAAAAAAATTACAATGTTTTTTTTCTCATGTAATACAATGTTGGGGTTTCTTATTCTTTTAATAAAATACATATGAGTGTTTTAGAAGGAACTGAAATAAACTAAAAGGGTCTAGAATCTTTATTATTAAAATATCCAATCCTCAACCCCTAGAGAGAAACAAACCTACCAAAATACCCTCAGAGGGTGGTCCTAGAAGCCCTCTCTTTAACCCCATGTGTGCTTGGTGAGTACAAATTTCCCATTCCTAGTCATGATATCTACACGAAGAATACTGAAGATCTAGATATTGGTTTAATTTTCTAACAAATATAAAACTTCACAGAACTTCTTTCTATATCTCAATGATCAAAAGTTACAATATTTTTTTTTCACACTCATGGGATTTTTTGCACAATGATTATCTAGTTAGTTATAATTTGAAGACAACATTTTTATGATTCAGTAAATTATTCTTTACACATGGAAACATACTAGTTCTAATGCAACCATTCATTGTTTGTATGTATAGCCTATAAATTCGGCCAATCCTACCTCTATATGCAGCTACAAAATCAACTTGGTAGTCTATGCATTACTATCATTTTCAACTTGTTAACATATTGGAGAGTATTGGATAAAAGCGGGGACACATTCAATCTAAATTGGAAGGAATTGATATGAAACAAGGCCACCCCTACTCAGCTCAAAGTTGAAGGAAGGCAGTTACTCAAGATCTGTAATGTCCCCAAAAATTGAAAATAATTTTATTTTATTAGGCTAGTTAAACACTACCTATTCTGGACATTATTAAACTTGCGGAATGTGTCATACTCTATCGTACTGCTGATTTGTCATAAGTTGTTCTTATGTCCTACCTCCTTACTTCAGTTATGATTATTACTATGTTTACTGTGTTTACTTATGGTGTCGTAATGTTGATTACTATGCTATTCTTACGGTTACACAATTCAGTGTATGTTAGATACTTTGATTATGTACTTCATTATTATTTTGCGTGTGTTTACCGTTGTATACATGGTTCTAAATTAACTTTCTTTTTTGAACCAAAGTGGGTGGAGTGGCGGGACAAGTTCTCCCATGTAACTGCCTGAGAGATAAAAGTTTCTACTTGTCTAGCGGACTTACTTAGTTCTGTTGAACTAATGCACTACTAACATGTTTACATTCAGGTGTGCTTACCGATGGAAAACTTGTTACAGAGTGCTAAACGTTTGGCCACTAGTACTCATACTTGCAGCTAGTGACACCTACTAGTTGTTATTATTGTTCCTTATAGACTCAGGTTAGTGACAAGGTAACTACCACATTTATTATTTATATGACATAGACTGGTTATCTAAGTGACACTTATTATTCATGGGTATTTAATATCAGATATTCATACTCTAGCATATTTGTATTTGTATTACAGGTTTATTTTACGAAAATCAATTAACTTATACTTTCATTTTATGCTTTTACAGGTTCATACTCTTTTGTCAAAGACAAAACTTGGCTTTATGCATAACAACCTACCATGGCATATTGCATATGCCATGGTCTTAGGCTTAGAGCCTAAAGAGTTTGATGAGCATAGTACTAAGGTGTAAAACCCTATTGTATGCGATGTATATGATAACTTAAACCTTTTATTAAACTTGGGGTGGAGAAATTATAACATAGTTCATGGGGTTTATAGCTTTGCATGAAATGGGGGCATTTGGTAATGTAACGTTTATGAACTATAAAGAAGTGGGTTTAGTGGTTGTTAATGGGAAACAGGATGGCTGCATTAATGCACGTTGGAAGGTGTGGCATGCCAACATAGGGTTTGGCTCCACGACGAGGTTTGGTCATTTGCAATTTTGTTACTTTCCCTCTAGCTCTGCATAGTATGGACAATGTGACTTCCATGAGGATAACAAGTATGATAAGAGTTTGGGTTTCACATCATTCATTGTTTTTTTTTAGCTTACTCACGATTCATACTTCTCATTATCGTTATCATGTTGTGGTCGCAGGTTACGAGGATGGGGAGGAGGGGAATGGTTCTTAGTTGGAAGACAAGCCATGGGCAAAGCCTTACCTTACGGTAAACCTATGAACAAGTATTCCATTTTCACCTATTGGTTTTATGGTTGAGACTTAGTTTTAACTCGTCACTAGTTGGGGTTCGCTTGGGTCGTGTTCCAATAGATGTGTTTTAGTTTTGGGATGACTATGTCTGGAAGAAGTCTGCATTTTTTGGGCAGTGACATACTTGGGGTTTAATGTTGGGTTTCGACGGCCTTCTGGCCTGAGTTTATAAAGATTTGGATTTGTAATATTATGGTGCTGCTAGCAGTGATGGGAGCCTTGGTACCTTTGACAGGCTATGTGTGTATTGTGTAAGTCTTGTTTTGATTTATGATGAAAGCTAGGGAAACACCATTTCTTGCAATGGTGCCATGGTCAATGGAACAACTGTGTAAACTTGATTATGGATTTATAATTACCGTGTGTATAAATTTATGCTGCGTTGATGTCATTATATTGCTGTGTTTTATTTCAATGGTTACTATTCCTGAACTATGGGTATTTTGCATTCATTGTATGCGTTGGTAATTGGATGACTAAATAGTCAGTGTTGATGGATTTTGGGTCCACGCCCTGAATGGCGTTATCACTCGCCATCATGGATATGATAGCGAAGTATATGGGTGCATAATTAATGTTTATCCTTTAATGCATCTTCAGAATGTAACGAAGGCCGTGGGTGTAAACCCTATGTGGAAAACATTGTTGTTAGTTATTTCATTGGCAGGCTGTTTAAGCGTTGATAGTTAATTTAATTTTTTGTTGGTTAAGTGATGGGTTTGGGCCAGGAATCACAACATATGTATTTTTTATAAGGTCTTACGACCTATTTGTAAGAGATTTAGTATTATTTACAACCCACATACAAACTGTGTATAGCATGGATTTATAAAACATGAATACACTCTATAGGATTTGAATCTTGTTCATTGTTCATGTTGAGGGTTTATTTATTATTTGAATTGGTTACGATTTGGGGCTTAAGTTCCCATAGGATTTGATCCTGCAATCTCTTGTATAATTATGTGATTTTTTTATGCATGTGACTTGGGCATTTGAGTGTCCACAGGATTTGATCCTGCGACCCATGTGTAATTACTTTGGATTCTTTAAGTGTTTTATGGTGTATTTTAATGCTCTTGGGGTTTTTAATATAATGGGCGTTGTGTTTTATGGTATGCGAATTGGAATTTGAAATGTCCTCGGGATTTGATCTTGGGATCTCTTGTTTAAGTATAAAGCTTGTAAATTAAACATTGTAGTGATACTGTGGTTATTATTACATGGTGGTTGTAGGTAATATTATGACATGCGATTTCTGTTTATGTGTATTTTATTATTTAGATGGTTTGAGTTATTAATTATGACATGGAATTATATCATTGATAATATTATTCTTGTTTGTATTTGGTAGATATAGATGGTATAATGGTTATATATCGTGGACCATTTGTATGGTCTTGATACTTGGAATGTTTAACTTAGAAATAGATTCATGTTTTGTAATTCTTAATGTATATATATAATTAATATGTTTGTTAGGTTTTATTATATAGATTTAGTTAATTGTGTAATGAGATTATTTTAGATATGAAACTTAGTTCTGAACTAGTCTTTTTAATTATAACATGCCTCTACTGACAATATGAAATACGTCAGTAGAGCATATAGGCGAGTGGACAGCTATGAAATTAATCTGAGAATAATACATAGTTTGTAGGAAAACACAGTTTAAGCAACATAGATAATACATAAGTAAAAATAAGGTGCAAAACCCTTGATAGGTATTTATATAGAAATTAAATTATAGAGGTAAACTAAATGAAAAAACCTTCCATAAATTTAGTATAGGAAATAAATTTCAGCCTAGGGTTTATAATTTAAAATGTAAACCCTAAAAGAATTTAGATAGAAACCGAATCACATAGGGTTAGAAAATATGATGTAAACATTTTCCTAGTCTATCCAACACTTATTCTAGAAAATGAAATAGGCAGTTTAGAACCTCATACCTGTAAATTGAAGCTCCTTTAATGGATGAAACCTGCACAGTTAAATAACCAGCATTAACAAATCATATGCAGATCTGACCTCTATATTAGATGACTGAATCACTTGGGAACTACCACATTCCACCCAACCATGAACTGAAACCATTTCTGGTTTTAATCTGGATCCCCCTGAGCTAGTTCCAACATGCAAGTAGCTTAAAGCTCCTAATGTAAGGTTTCCCTAACTCGAAAATCAGGTCTTGATCAATTCTCCTTTTTTTTCCTTTCACGAAAAAATGTTCTCCAAGAATTCCCTTGAGAAAATAAACACGCGGAATAATGACTCCAAATATATGACGATATCCCCAAGCCTCTCTTTGGCTTGGGACTTTATAGATAGACTTTTCAATCAAAGGGATAGTTAAATCAAGAATTGCTTCATTTCTTGATTTAACCCTTTTTATTTAATTTAGTACTTTTAATATTTTAACTTAGGATATTTTAGCTAGTTCCTAATTGGACTTTTATAGGTATTATAATAATTAATTTTTATCTTAGTAATAATAATAATAGATGGAACTTCTCCTTCTTTCTTTAATTATTAATATTATCACTATGTTTATTCTTTATACATAACATGTATAAAATATATAATAATATAACATTTGTTAACGTGTGTCTTTGGGTATCATATACTATGATCCCTAAACTTATGGCGTGTTCTTCATTAAGGTCATTGGGTAGATGCTTAGGTTTACTAGGCTAGAAAACTCTAAACATCCTTGCATATTGGATTCGCTTGTATAACATGGTAGTTCTCCAGTACTTGATGCGAATACAAAAATTCAAAATTTCATTTATTCACTTATAAATAATTTTGATGAGATCAATATTTTTCTCGAGTCGTTTTCACTCAAGAATCATTAATTCTTTTCAGTAACTCCTAGCTCTTACCAAATCCCATACTCAACGCTAAAACAAATAGGGAGTTACAAACTTAGTGAAATTTCCATAGCTCTTCGCTCAACACTAATACGAGGATGTACTTGTACGATACATCTATGGATACAATGGCCAAGGAACCGATGTTTCAGAGCTTATGCTAAACATCAACATGGAAGGCTCCAAGGATTATGCCCAACACTTCCAACTTATATTTTCATGTGTTCCATAGCTTCATGCTCAACACAAATATAAATACTCATGTGCTCCAGAGCTTCTCGCTCAACACAACATTAATTACTCATGTGTTCGAGAGCTCCTCGCTCAACACAAAACATCTCATCAATCATGTGCTTCAGGGTCCCCGCCCAACACAAACAAACATATATATATCATCAACAATTGGCTTACGACCAATATATAAAACAAATCATCATGTTCATATACAGTAAGGTCTTCGACCCAATATATCAAAATAAAAAACCAAGATCACATCATAATCAATAGGCTCATGCCTATAAGTGTTAGGTCCAAAAGTCGGGATATTACAAGAACACTCAACTAACTTAATCAACCAAATCAAATGATAAGGGTATTTCCTCCCTAGCTCAAATTTGAAGGAAGACAATTACTCAACATCACTCAAGTAGATCAGTTAGCCAAATCAAAAGACAAGTATCTTTCCTCCATAAATGACACAACCTCCTAGGATATACTTAAGTATTTGTTAGTATTGGTGTGTTAGTTGGATTGTTAGTTAGAAGTATCTCTTACTAGTCTAGATCTATAATATTATTTATTTTCCAATGTTGAGTAACATGAATCCTTAGAATAGATTTGGACTAGGTCTAGCAATAAGGAGAGTTTTAGCTATAAAATTGTAGGAAGAGTGTTTTTCTCATCAATAAAAAACCCATATATTCAAAGCTCTTATATTTTCTAGTTTCCATTATTAAATCTTGTTTTTTTCCAAATAAGCTATATCATTTTTTTTCTTCTTTCTCTAATTTATCTCAAATATAAGCAATTGAACACAACAAATCTCAACATTTCATTTAAAGGAGAGTACTAAGCATATTCCATATTAAAAATTGAAATCTATTAATTTCGACCTCCTTATTTAAAAAATTATTAACCAAAGGATCATAACATACTTTTTAAGATAATATTAGTTTATTTTAACTATAACCCATCAACATGATAATTAGAAGCTATGACACAATATAAAAGAAGACCCTACCCTCTTGTTTTTAGTTTCAGGTGGACCCTCCACCCATCATGAGGATCATCCAAAGATATGGCACAATAGAAAAGAAGATTGTTCCCTCTTCTTTTCTACTGTGTCATTACACCCAGAGGCGCTCTACATCCCATTATGGGGGAGATCTTGTAACATTATGTAACATTCCTCTTGTAAATGTCGGCCATAAAAAATAAAAATTGTAATTATCCTCCAAAATAAATGTCGGCCACAAAAACAACCTAATATGGGGAAGATGTTGTAATGTTACTACCTAACAAAACAATAAAAAATAAAAAAATTAATTATCCCCCAAAAAATGATAAAAAATTGAATTATCCTCAAATAAATGTTGGTCATGCACATGGTTTTAAAAAATTGAATTATCCTCAAATAAATGTTGGTCATGCACATGGTTTTAAAACCATGTGTTTTTAAAACCATGTGCAAGGCCTCCTAAACATCCCATAGTTTTATTGTACATGGTTTAGGAGGGCCTTTCAAATGGTTTTAAAACCATGTGCAAGGCCTCCTAAACATCCCATAGTTTTATTGTACATGGTTTAGGAGGGCCTTTCAAATGGTTTTAAAACCATGTGCAAGGCCTCCTAGACAACCCATGGTTTTAATGTACATGGTTTAGGAGGCCATTGCAAATGGTTTTAAGACCATGTGCAAGGCCTCCTAAACAACCCATGGCTTTAGGAGGGCCTTGCACATGGTTTCAAAACCATGTATGGGGGATATTTTCTAATGTTATTTGTTAACAAAATAAAAAATAATATAAATATCATATGTTGGCCATAAATAGTATTAAATATTAATAATAAAAGTAATATATGTTGACCTTCAATAAAAAGACATGTCTTTTGGTCTGAATAACACCAAAGTTGATAGTTGAGTGTAATATTAAGAAAAGGTTTGCACTTCCAAAGATTTGATCCCTCTGAGGGCTTGATAGAGCCTAGGGTTTGGATCTATGTTGGTATCTTCCAATGATCCTCATTATGGGTGGAGTGTCCACCAGAAACACACTTCCGTTAGTTCCAAATTTTTATAAAGTACAAATCCATAAACTTACACACAATAACTCAACACTATAGAAAATATAGTATTTATATATATTTTTAAAATTAACAATATTTTTATAAATAATACTCAAAAAACATAAAATAATGAATCTACATTCATTACATGATTGCATTATCACTTATATTCTAAAACACCATGAGTTAGTTATCATTAGATAAATCATATATAACAAAATAAAACAAAGTTACTTTTGAGTATATATACGAAATAAAACAAAGTATACACAAGCCATGCTCATTTTAGTAATGATGCATCAGCTTTGGGTGACAGCATGTCAAATAAATAAATCTGACCCATTATGATAAAGCAAAGCAATACAAATAATAAAGGTTTCTTTCTCTTTTATATGCTTTTGGTTGATATGATTCTATTTTCTTTTGTCAATTGCTATGTTCTTAACATTATTTTACGAAAACAATGTTGATTTTAGTTGAACTGTTAGATTGTTTGCAGAACCTAAGAGAAGGATTGCTTGAATATGAGAGGTACACACGTCAAACATATTCGAAAGAATAAGTACAAAAAATTTCACTATTTTAACAATTTCTATCTATGCATTTATTTGGTTTAAATAAAATAATATTCTTTTTATATACAAACTAATTTAAGAGTTGTTTTTGTTTTAAGTATTAATTAATTATTAATTTAAAATTTTATTTTAAGACAAGTAAGAAAACTAAAAAATAAAAAAATTAAATATTCTTTCCAAAAATATAATTTGTATTTATTAAGATTTTGAATAATTACATCATTAGGCATTATTTCTCTGAAGTTCTTCGAAAAACCACTATTCACCTCCATCGTTACTTCGACTAATCGCTACTGATCATGTGTTTACACATTTTCAACTAATTAATACTCTCCACGTGTCTACACAACATGAACAGTTATCATGTCCCAATGACGTAGCATGTCTCTGTTATAAGCGTTCTTCAAAGTTTCGATCTCCCACCTCAGACTATGATACCGATTATCGTTTGCGTGTTCAACAGGTTCACCTGCGGTTGGTGTTCCAGATTGCTCCGGTTACGAGGGGCCTATCCCCTGGACGAGTAGACTAGTTAAAAATCTGAAGACAGAAAATACTAGCCTCTTCTTGTCTTTCTACCATGGACCTCGTTGCACTCTTAGGTATAATATTATTCATCCCATTATTCTGAAATCTCATGTTAATAAGCTATGAAATGTCTTCAAATTTATCAAGAATTACTAATTATGATCCTTAATTATTATTCATATTATAGATGCTCATATAATCAGTCAAGCGCAATGCATGCTATTCAGAACTTGCATCTACAACGAATCCAACATTGACCCTTCCTTCGCTACATCTGTGAAGGAAAAATGCCCAAGCGTTGGTGGAAACATCACCCTCTCACCATTAGATGTGGCCATCGCTACCAAATTCGACAAGAAGTATTATAGTGATTTGAGAAGCAAAAGGGGACTTCTCCACTCCGACCAGGAACTGTTTAATGGAGGTTCTACAGATTCTTTGGTTACTACCTACAGTACTAATCAAAGAACTTTCTTTACAGACTTTGTAGCTACCATGATCAATATGGGTAATACTGGACCGCTCACTGGTACCAATGGAGAAATTTGCTTGAACTACAGGACTACTAATTTATGAATACGAAGATTTTATTCTACTTTTATGATCCAAACTTTTCAGATCATGTTTCATTTGTAACAAGTTCAATGTCATAGCTCAATAAACTGAAATTCGATGATATTGATATGTTCTGATTTTCAAGAGACATTCGAGGAATGAATTGTAGAAGTAACAAAGGAGTGAAAGGAAATCTAGAAGTAGTAAAGATTTGAAAAACTACGAGGGAATATGATTTGAAAAGTTTATTTAATAATACTTATTTTAATTTTGAATTTAATTTAAAATATATTTAATATTCATTTTATTTGTTAAATTTTTTATATAAATTTTAGATTTGTAAATGTTTGTAATTTTTTATATTATATTTTAATATTATATATTTTAAATTTGTTTTATTTAAACTTATGTTCATAAAAGTTACAAATTTCATCCCTTTAGACATATGTTTTCACCAAAGATCATGGAGCTTACTCTTAAAACTAGTGTCAAAGAGATCATCTGGATAAAACAATCAAAGGTTTTGGTTCCTCTTAAAAACTATCTCAAAGAGATGATTTCCATAAAAAAGTTTTATCTGAAATTATCAAAGATCAAATAGAATTCCATGAGTGGAATTAGAAATGGATGAATCATACTCTTACGAATTCAAATATTAGAACTCTATTTATAAATTTGAACTCTTCACATACCTTATAAGTTTTTCTTGTGAATGGTGTCAAAATCAATTATACTTTTGAAAATTATTATAAGGTTTGCATAGTTTTTAAAGATATTTTAAAAATTATTATAAGTTTTGCATAGTTTTTAAAGCTACATTAGTTGACCAATAAGATAGTCTCTAAAATTAAAGTTTAAAATGTTAAACAAATATATTTTGGTAAATCCCTAAAACATTCTTTTGTAATATTTCCATCCATTATGTCGGAAAATTATAATGGAGCTCCTTAAGCCTCTAAGTAAGCCACATCACATGCAAAATCATGGGAAACTATCAAAACACATAAAAAACCATGTGCCCCTAAACAACCAATGGTAAATCCTTATGACTAGCTCTAGGTTTTAACTTAATCACTCCATGACCAAGTCACTAGTCGAGTTTAACCTAACATTTACCCATTTAAACTTGGCTTGGGGTAAATACCAACCTCCCTCAAAGTTTTAACCAAGTATCAAGTAATACAACATGCCCAACCCTTTTTAGTCTACCTAAATCTACATCTAGATTTTTCATAGGTGACTCACCAAACCAGGGGTACACATCCGTAAGTAGGTCTTATAGTCGTATTCCCATTTACATATTATTAAAACTAACTCCATAAACAAATTCTTTCAGTGAACCAATCAATTCTCAATACTAGAGTGTAATGTTCCTAAAATACACCCTAAATTGTTTTTGCAAGGGTCCTTTTTACAATGATCACTTTTAATGAGACCGTATATTGTTTCCTTTTGGATTTATTTTTAGTAAATTAAATTCAGCGCTGCAGAATTAATGATGTTTCTCCATGTTCAATCTTCTTATATTCATGTTCCTTCTTTCACCATTTCCAAAAGTAAATGTTTCATGGTTTTGTCATAAGACTGGTCATTTCTTCACACACTACACGGTCTTAGTTAGTTGTCTATGCTTTCAATCTGATGTCATGTCTATATTTCATAATTTTATTTTCATAAGGATAACTCTTAGCCTTGCATGGTTATTGGCCCATAAAAGGTTATCCTTACTTAGCATGTTGGCTAAATAAATTCTACACTCATTTTCTACAGGAACCTTTCTCCTTGGTAGTTGAGGCACAATGTTTCTTCCCATTTTCTTCTAAATTATATGGTTTAATTTTCATCGTGTTATGCCTTTACCTTTTTATGATGTTAATTTTAATATGCTTCTTTAATATAATTTTATTTGGTTTACTAATTAATATTCATTTGGTGTAGGGATTTAGACATTTTATAAACCTATCATTATGGTTATATGATCATAGCTATACTATATAATAACCAGGTGTTGTAATGTTATAATCAAGGGAGGAATGAACAAGGATATAGACATCGATACCTTATCATTTATTCCTTTTTTAGTATGACTATGGTTGTAACTACCAGATATTGGATGAAAGTGTGACATATCTTATGGTTATCAATGGTCTTTATCATATAACAAACTTAGTCTTTATATTATAGTGAAGGTCTATATGCAACATTTGAACTTTGTATGTTTAACGTATGGTTTGGTACAGTTTTAAAGAATGCCATGTGGAAAGGAATATACAACTAGCTGGTTTCCTTCCACACTGTCAATGCATTGAATGTGGTAGTTGGTATTTTGGCAAAATTTCCCAAGTTACATGATTTTCCATTTGCTCAATTTGATTGTTCTTGAGAGGAGGATGGAGGAAGGTCGAGGATTTAACCTCACCCAAGGAAACTTGGTGCAAAACTTGTTCCTATCTATGAGTAATAAATGATGTTGAGAAATTGCGAAGCTTCATCGGTATGCTTTTGATTGGTCAGGAATTGATTCTTGGGTTTCGTTGGTGTAGAAAATGTAGCTCTAGGTAAGCAACTCAGTTTACTGCTTGTTTTGTTTTCCTTTGTTTTCATTTTCTACACTTTTTGTTTTGTATACTCATAGAGTACTTACTTGCTTCCCTTCTAGAGGGAAACTAAGGAATGAATAGAATGTGGCTGCTTGGAATGGAATAGACCCTGGTAAGTTCTAATCTTTTATTCACCAATGTCCATCTGAGATAAGAGCAGTTGAAGGGTCTATTAATGATTTGAGATAATTTGGAAGTTTCATTAAAAAAAGGATTCACCAATTTCCATTCTTTTTTTAAATGATTCATCCATATTCCACAAGATTAAAATATTTTACTCTAAACATCACCAAAATTGTCTTAAAACCTTAGAAATTTGAATATATTTACAAAAACATCACCAAATAGTTTATCGTTTGAAATTTAAGAATTTGCGAGATTTACCAAGGTTTATACTTTAATAAAATTATGGATCCTTGAAAAATGATCCTATCTTGATTCTCGGGTCTGATTTGTATTTGGTTGTATCCACTAAACCCATCCACGAATGATAAGCACTTTTTTTCGTGCTAGGAAATATAGTACTTGGTCAATTGAGGGTAAAGGGAAGTGGTATTTCATTGTGGATTTGTTGAATTATCTGTAATCCACACACACTATCCGTTTTCCATTTTGATTAGGAGCATTGACAAGAGGTGAGACCCATTCACTATTAGAAATTGGATAGATTCATCTTACAACTAAAAGTTTTTGTAGTTCTTCCTTAACTCTCTCTTAAGGCAGGGTTTCTTCCTCTTTCAGGTTGTCTAATGAGTTAAAATTCATTCTTTATGTCAATTCCGTATGTATGAAATGGAAAAATGAATTCACTAAAGAATATTAATTCAGTTATTCATGACACTCGCCCAAGATATTAGAATCATTGGTTAGATTTAACTTGCTCTAGGGAAGAACTTTAATTACATGGAAATCATAGACATCTCAAAGAGGTTTGAAAAATATGGGGCTAAGAGCATGACTCATTGACACAAATCATTAGAGGAAATTTCAACTCAAAATGGGCCTCCTAAAAAGAATTAATAAAATAATAGTTAAAATAATAAAATAATATTTATTAATTTTGGAGGAAGAAAAAAAAAACTACTTTTTTGTTTGTATTTTTGACATATCTCCCTGTGTTTTTACTCAAATTTCGATCGAGAGAGCTCGTTGGATGTGGAATAAAATTCTATATCCAACGAGTACCCACTCGATATACTTTTGACAGACCCCGCTACCTCAAAAACAAGAAATACCTAAAAAAACATGATGATGACATCATCATCATGTTTTTTTAGGTATTTCTTATTTTTGGGTTAGCGGGATCCATCAAAAGTATGCTGAGTGGGTACTTTCTAGATGTGAAATTTAATTTTGCATCCAACGAGCTCTCCCGATCGAAATTTGAGTAAAAACACGGGGAGATATGTCGGAAATATAAACAAAAAAAGTAGTTTTTTTTTATGATACCTATCCCCAAATTTATATTTAAAAAGTGTTTAATACCTATACGGTATTTCAAATTTAAAGTAATTTCATTGGCTAACATATGATGACATGGAATTTGAATCAAAGTTAAAAGGCCCATTTTGAGTTGAAATTTCCTCTAATGCTTATCCAGATCCACTATCTCAGTAACTGGTACAAATAGAACTATTTGGACTCTCTGTCCATTAAGAGTGTTTCTTGACGACTATAAACACCCCACTAAATTAAAATAACAAGGGTTGGCTCAATCAATTGAACCATCTACCAAAGGCATATTGTTGATAAGTAAGACATAGTTTAGAGGTCCAAATTCAATTGGCTCCCTCAAGGATACTACACCCTAATGTGGTGGGTTGTTGAGTGGCCCTCCATCTGAATATTTTAGGGAATACAAGGGGATCCCATGATATTTTCGTTAGAAAAGAAGGAGATCCTAAAACTAATGGGCTAAGTGTGATTGAAGATATCATTCTTACCTGAGATAGACACATAATATGATGCAAGAAAGACATTATCAAATCAGTGGGCCAATGGCAACCAAATATATTGTCCTTTGTCTCTTATGGTATCTTTAGACTTGGATTAGGAAAATATCTTTCGTGTTTCAATAGGATTCTTATTGAAAAGATTGAATACTTCATATCACGTGTTATTGTTAATCTAGCACCAATTTATAGAAGCTCATATTTTTTATTGCTTGTTTTGTTCATTGTAACTACCTTTGCTAGGAATATTCTATGATAGCAATAGGATAATAGAGCAATACAATAAAACAAAAGTAGAAGTAAAACAAACAAGATAACAATACAAGATATACAACCACCTGCTTGGTTCACTCGATATGGGCTGCATCCACAGAGAAACAACTAGTCCATCTTTTTACTTATGCCCAACAAATTGAAGAGATACAACTTGCAACACATATGTTGCAACCTCCACTTCAATCTCTCTCAAACTGCACTCAAAATTAATATAATCCCTTCTCTAAAAGAGAGTTACTTTCTAGGGAAAAAAGACAAACATAAGATCTACCATTAGAAATGCAAACTACTGATGAACGATCCATATTTACTATGACTATATTTACATGGAAATCATAGATTCCTTAGAAACATTGGATAATGATGGGGGTAAGAATGTGAGTTGTGTACACGATTCTCATGGAGATACTATTTGTAGATCTATTGGTAATCAAAGGGGCACTGAGGAGCCTCAATAAAGAATCTAGATGAGCAAGGATATGCTTGATCCTATTTGGTAAAAGGAATCATGTAAAATTGACTGACATCCCATCGTAAACATATGAGAGATAACCTGAGATGCTTGGACAAATGCAATATTTGGGGTTTTTGTAGGTTGTAAAATTAAAAGGAATTTGTAATGAGGTTGTTGACTAGGAAGAAATTTGTTTAAACACTTTCTTTAGCATATTAATCCACTAATGTGAAGAGTCTGTCTATTGGTACTGATTATCAAAGACTAATTAGTCCATAGAGATGACAAGATTAAAACCATGTGTAACAACGAATACTATCCACCCTACTACAGAGTATTAAATGATTTCGTGGTTGGATCTAAAGTAACTTAGATCCAACAATGTGCAACCACCACACCCAACATTATATCATTTAACATTGCACAACAAGGTACATAATTCTTACATAAATTCATTGCCCTGCCTTTGCAGTTAGTTCATATGATATATTTGCACCCTTTTTTTTCACAAATTTTCTAGCTAAATTCCCACTAAAATTGTTGAAATTGTAGCTTTAGGTTGTTCGAATTGCATGCTCATGGTTCCCCAAGGTTAATAGAGGGCGTTGAATCCAATTCTATAATCAAATTTTCAATTTAAAAAATACAAATCGTGATTTCCGCAAAAAACATGTTTCCCACCATGTTTACATACTTTGCAGCTCTTCTAACTCATAGCACCCATAAACATACAACACCCATAGATTTTTACAATGCACCAAAACATGTATGCTCTTCAGCTTCACACAATGAGCTAAGAGAAAATCCTCCAAAGATGCCAATGTTTCCATACTTGAAAACTCTTCCAACTTAGATTACTCATCAACATACAACACTCGAAGCTTTGTACAGTGCGCCAAGCCTTTCTATCATCTTCAGCTTCACACAATGAGCTAAGTGAAGAGAACAAAGAGCCTAGATATGACTAGAGAAGAGAAAAAATCAGTTACTATGTTTTTCATCTCGTCTTCATATATATCTATGCTGTGCCTAGAGCATGTTCGATCTGAGGTTATATCAAGGATGGTCAAGTATAAAATTCACTTGCATATATATTTAAAAAGTATTACATCTCTTTTATGTGTGTAGAGTTTTGCAAAAGTATTGAAGTCTCTGTTTGTAAGTAGTTAATGCCATGCTTTTATAGGTTTTATAATTTGTTAACCAAATGTTAAGTTAGAGTAGATCACTTGGTAATACATTGAAAATCTTAAAAATGCTATATGTTATTTGACCTTAATTGATTCCTTAAATATAATGTTTTGTAAAAGCAAACATAACACAAAATTAAATTTTTAGATAACTATTTATAAACTTAAAAAAAAAAATAGAGATTAATTTCCATTTAGATACAACCAAAGATTGTGCTTATTAGTGGAGAATGTTTTACTTTAACATGAATATAAATATTATACTATCCAATTGAGTTTGTTGGAAAAGAAAGTAACTAAGGTTAACATGAATATAAATATTGTACTATACAATGAAGGTTTTTTTGGAAAACAAAGTAATGAAATCAAGATTGTTGGAAAACAAATATTTGAGTTCAAAATTTTATTTAAATTATATATAATAGGTAGTCATTATTCTACATTTTTGTATATTGTATGCTAATATATAAAAAAGGTAACCTATTTGACACAATTGAAGCTAACATAAATATTTTCAAATTAATTTGTTGCTCACTACAATTTTGTATGTTGTATGGCAATATATTAAAAAGATAATCTCTTTAATACAAATGAAGCTAACATAAACATTTTCAAATTACATTGTTTCTCACATTTAAATTTATAGTTTTACACTAAAACACTAAATTATGCTTATCTCTTCCAAGCATTATAGCTTGGAAGGTCTTTTTAAGGGGACTACAACTCTCGATCATGGTGTTGTTGTCCTTTCTTCATCAAGTTATCTTGTATTTCATATCAATCACAAATTACCGCTCAATTATTTGGTAGCACGGTTGGAGATTCAAATGAATAACACTTGTCAAAATTGTTGTTTTTACCAAATTCTAATTTTGTTTACATTATAAGCCAATTTGTGACGGTCTTCCTAGAGTGTTACCCGTATTTGATGGCTAAATTGATCTATGGCGGGCAATTCAACCGTCAAATTCCATAATTGATTGGTAGTAACCCAAAAACTTTGCTACGTTTCATTCATTTATTTGTTTGAAAGGGTTGAACATTATGCTCATGCAAATACAAGTACATTGCAAGAAGGCTCCTTGTATAGTTGTATGTATGATCTCTCATGTCATTTTCTAAAACTTAAAATAACTATTAATATTTAAGATTGTCAACTTAAACTTACCTAAGATTCAATGTTGCAAACATAATGAATTCAATATATGGTGTTTCATGTTTCAAGCATATACTTTACAAGTGAGCACATCTAATAAAGAAAACCCATCCAAATCCCTTCCATGCTATGTCTATGTGGGTATTTCTTATAATCTCGATATCAATTTGTAATTTATTATAATATCGATTTGATTTTTTAACTTATCAATCTCGCTTTATCAAAATATATTATAAGACTAGTAATACATTTGCAATTTTTATGTTTACATGTGGGTAGACATTAGATTGAAGGAAAATTTTTGGTGTGATTTCGGTCCCATTTTACAACGATACACCACTTTGTGACTTGGTCAATGACACATGTTTTGAATGTGTAATTTAAAGTGCCATGTCTACATGCATGCACACTTTCCATCCTAGGGAATGTGATTGCATACAATATGTTTCCCAAACACTCCACAAAGAATATGTCATCTTTCGGTGGGAGAATAAAGCTTCAATTTCTATAATCCAAATTAACTTACAAAACTTAATGATAATAATGTATAATGATTATGTTGGGCACAATGGCCACACTGAGAGGGGGGGGTGAATCAATGTGTGAGCAATATAAACCTTTTTATTTTCAATTAATCAATTGTAGTATATCCACGAGTATATCAAGAATTGTGTTATCAATTACATCATCATATGCATAAGCTAAATCAACCATGAGTCATAAGCACAATCATCACATCAAGAGAGACACAATAATATATGTTCTTTTTTTACTTATTCCCAAAAAAATGAAGAGATACAACTTGCACCACATATATTGTAGCCTCCTATTCAATCTCTCAAAATTCTCTCTCAAACTTCACTCGACCTTAATATAATTCCTTCTCTAAAAGAGGTTTACCTTCTAGGGAAAATAGACACAAACATAATCTCTACCATTAGATATGTAACGTACTGATAAATGATCCATATTTACTATGACTATAATTACACATAAATCATAGGTTCCTTAGAAAGGTTGGATAACGATGGGGGTAAGAGATTGATTTTTGTACACAATTCTCATGCAAATATATTGTCTTAGTGCCTAGCACCCACCCATTTACTAGGAACCTATTGGATAACAAATCAACTTATGTGAATATGTTATCTCCATTTAGGTTTGAAAGGCCATTACATAGGGCCTATGGTTAGCTTTGACTTGCTCTAGGGAAGAATTTTAGTTACATGGAAATCATAGACATATCAAAGAGATTTCACAAGGATGGGGCTAAGTGCGAGTAATGTGTACAACTCTTATCTATATCCACTATCTTAGTAATTGATACCAATAGAACTATTTGGACTCCCTGTCCACTGAGTGTGTTTTTCCATGACTATAAACACCCCACCAAATTAAAAGAACAAGGGTTGTCTCAATCAACTGAACCATCTACCAAAGGCATATTTTTTATAGGTAGGCCATAGTTCAAAGGTCCAAATTCAATTAGCTCCCTCAAGGATACTACTCCTTATTGCAGTGGGTTGCTGAACGACCCTCCATCTAGATATTTTAGGGAATACAAGGGGATCCCATGATATTTTCCTTAGAAAGACATTATCAGATCAGTGGGCCAGTGGGAACCAAATATCTTGTTCTTGGTCCCTTATGGTATCCTTAGACTTGGATCAGGAAAATATATTTTTTGTGTCAATTAACAATTTCAAGAAACAACACATTCTCTCTGACACTTAATGAAAAAAATGAAGACTTCATATTATGTTTTCTTGTTAATCTAGCAACAATTTATAGAATCTCATATTAGGATCTGCTTGTTTTGGTCATTGTAACTACCTTTGTTAGGAAGATTCTATGTTAGAAATAGTATAGAAAAGCAATAAAATAAAATAAATGTTAAAATAAAACACATAAAATCATAGTACAAGAGATACAACAATATATGTGGCTCACTCAATATGGGATACATACACTGAGAAATAGCCAACCCTTCATTTTATTCCGTCCAACAAAATGAAAAGATACAACTTGCAACACATCCATTTCAACCTCCTCTTCAATCTCTCATAATCTCTCTCAAACTCCACCATATTCTATAATTCCCTCTCTAAAAGAGGGTTACATTCTACATAAAAAATACAAAAACATGATATCTACCATCGAATATGTAACCTAATGATGAACAATCAATATTGACTATGAAATTACAAAATTTTACAAGGATTTCTTCCATAAAATTCCTTTTAATGCTGATGCTTTTTTACAAGGATATGATTTCTATATGCCTACCTTAGCTATTCTAATCAATATTGCAAAGCACATTTAAGAGAGGGTTTTCAAACAATTAAAGTATTTATAATTTTATTTTTATTGTAAAAAAATTGTACTTTTCAATACTTGATTGCTTGAATTCTTGGAAAATGTTGACAAACAAAATAATTATAGTTGTTAAACTGATTAATGTAATGAATGGTGGAAGATTCATTTGTTTGTTTGGCTAGGGAAACCTAATGAACGTTTGGTGTGGCTACAAAAATGAATGAACGTTTGGTGTGGCTACAAAAATGATTGATCACTATACATAAATTCATTTCAAGAATGAAAAATTTCATGGTGGATAACGAGTGATGAATATTTTCATGTATCCATATGCATCGGCCATGAAAGGAAAGTTGACACGATTATGTTTTGTGGATTATTTTGTGATTATGTTTTGTGGAATATTTTGTTTTTCTCTATCATGTAGTTTATGTAAGTGTATTTCCACCATTTAAAATTAAAATACAATTAAATAGAGGATATGTAGGTTTTTTCCTATTTAGTGGCCATGTTGCTTGGAACTTGATAGAGAAAAGAATCTTATCATGTTAAAGGTTGACTAGAAGGTAGTGTGGGAATGATGTATATAGAATTTTTTGGGAACCCCGTGGATTCTAAACTTCAATGGAGTTGACTCGCGGATAGTAATTTCCTCATGCACATGGGCATAATTCCCACACACTTTCATAACATCTATATCCCTCATTCAATTATAGTGATAGTATGACAACATAGGCTCCCAGACAACCTCTCGAAGAATGATGGATAACTCCAATGACAACCAAAAGTATTGGATTCTATTTGCATGCCCACAACTCACCATGTGTCTTCTTAAGAATCCCATATTTCTCACTTCCCCCACTAACTCCAAGGTTGATATTACTTAGGATAATATGAGGTAAATAACTTAGGCTTACAAGAAAAGAATATTCTCTCTCTTTGGCCCCACCCCCTACGCCCGCTTTTTTTCTTTTATTTTGGAATTATAGCTCCCATGTTTTTCATCATTCTATGTCTCCAATTTGTGATTTATTTGATTATTCTTCCATGTAAATTTACATATTACATTGTTTGGCTTTTAGATTTCATAATTTATACATTTCAATTTCCATTTTGGGGATCAAACTAGGGGTATTACAAGAATCAAGCATGGATGATAGAACTCCTTAAATTTTTTTTATGGGGTCTAAGTAGGTACTTTATTATGTTGACTTTTAGATGATATCTGGGGAAAGGATTTTATGGTTGAAATACTTTCTTACAATGCAATTATTGATGGGTGTTGTAAGAAGGGAAAAATGGAGAAGGTGGAAAATCTTATAAACATTTAGAAGAAAGATGGATTGCTTCCAAATTTCTACTCACGAGAAATTGTTTGCACAATGTTTTTGGATTTGTGTAGTATAGAAAGGTTAGCTTTTATACTTTTATAATGAATTTTTGTAGATGAAAGGAATTCCAAGACATTAATGGAAAGCAGGTAGGAAATAATTGAACATTGGATTTCCTTATTGCTACGAATATCTTAAGAATATTTTGATATGACTATAAAATGGGTATTGTAGTGTTACATTCATTTAATTATAGTTTTAAAGCAGTTGCATGGTGGAGTCAATTATAGTTTACATTCACCTGAATAATTTTAGAATAATTAAGAAATGAACCTAAATGTCCCTTTTAAGAATCTGTACAAGGCACCGGATTTTGATGTAACTTATATTCTACCCAAGGTTAAACATTCAAAATAGATAGCCTTCATTAGGGGGAGATTCATTCTAGACAATTTCATTCCAATTTGAGAAGGTATGAGTTGACCAGATTCCATGTGCTCAATGTCCTTTTCATTATTATATATTTTGAGAAGGCTTATGATAGGTTCAAGTGGCCCTTCAACATTTCCATAATCAAGGCCTTGGAGTTCACTCCTTTCTATCCATGTCATGAAAACCCTTTTCTTAGTGGCATCAACATGACTATTTATTAGCAACTACAAATCAAAGGAAGGACATTTTCATGTTCATCCAATAAAGGTGCACATTAGCTCCAAATCTCTACATAAGGGAAGTTGAGACCTTGGGATATCTAGTATCTCATCATGTGGGTAAATTTCTAAGGAAATATATTCCCCTCTGTAAACTAGGAACCAAATAGCTTGTTAGTGGACATTTTGAAGATGATTATTTTCTCACTATCTTGGAGGAACAAGAATATATGAATAACATGATCGCCTAGACCGATATATTTTGCACTACAAAATACTGATAAATGGTTAACCAATCTTATGTATTTGGTTGCTATGTTCAAAATTTTCTCTAAGATTCTAGCAACTAGCCATGTCTATTATTCCTCACATTGGGTTCCCTATACTTGCGCTTATCAACAACTCAACAAATTTCTTTGTAGCTTTCTTTGGGTGAATATAGAGAGAGGTAAGAGATTCCATCATATTAATTACAACATGTATTGCACTCCCAAATACTAGGGATGATGGGAATTAATAGAATCAACACTCAAGACAACACCGTGTGACAAATTGGTTATGAGTGCATCGGAAGGGCATGGAATTTTGGAAGGGTATTAGAAGGACATGAAAGTTTGGAAGTTTTCAAAGATATTTTAATTTTCCAAAGGAGACCTACGCAAGACAATGTGGTCAAGATTCAACTTACAAACTATTATTTTTACCTCATCTAGTGCCAAGGTGAAAGTAACATTGTTTACTAGAGTATATGGAAGGCCTAGGACATTGTTAAGTTTTATCTGAATTGGAAAGGCCAAGGTTTTAGGCTTGGTTTCCCCTTTAATCATCATTCCTTACAATGTTAAACCATATTTCTCCATTGAGGTAAAGTATTGGATTTAATACAACCTAACCTCAACGCATTCAAAGGAATTTTTTATTCCCATATTATGAATTGGGTTCTATGGCCCAAATTAAAAGAAAAAATCATGTTGGTCAATCCCAACAAACCTTTTTTTTAATGAATCAAGGAGATCATTATTGATTATCTCTCCATGAACTAGTCCTTCAAATTTTAATATCCTTAAATATGTTGGAAGCATTTAGCCTAAAACAAGGTCGAGTTCTTAGAGAATCGCAAGTTGTTGGATAGTCACTAGTTGGCCCTTTCTAATGCATAACATAATATTTTCCTTGACATGTATCATCATAGCTTAGATATCTTATTTATGTATTTATGGGCTAAATGTCAATTTTTGGATACTCATGAGAAGAATTTACTCACACTTTCTGAAAGAATTCCATAGTCACTATTTTAGAATCTTTGACTTACAACCTAATGTAAGAGCACAAACAATAAATGAAACCCAAGCAGCATTGAAGTTTGTAAACTAGTGGAGACATGGCCGCCACAATGTAAGCACTAAGTGTTAAACTTTAGCATTCCATGTGGAACCCCATTGCAAGTGTTCTTTCCATTCTTTAATATCACATCCCTATAGAAAATGATCAAATATCATGAGGCAAGGAGGATCATGGTAAATGTAGATATGCTTAGAGGAGCATTTGTAAAAGGAAATACTTAAAGAGGAGTTGTGCATGGTAAATTCAATGAATGTCAATCTTCTGCCTTCCATGCCATTAGTAGAGTTTGTGTAGGAGTGTTGTGTCACCCTAAAAATGTAACAGTGCAGTTCTTTTGTTTACAATAGAGAACCAATGTTCTTAATGTGTTATTTTTACACATTGGTAGGATCCTATCTATGTAGAAAGGTGGTCTTTGAGTTGTTGTGTTGAAATTATTGGATTCCTACGCAAAACTCGTTTTCCTTTGATAGAGTTATGTGTTCTAGATAGAGAGGGTGTTATAGATTGGTCCATTTTTTACATCACCATGTAAACATACACTTTCCATAATGAGTGTACTCATCCCACTCTCCCATATTGAAGGTTTGTATTACATTTTTTTTTCATTAGCTTTAAATTGTGCAACATATATGTTATGAACTTGCATCCATTTTGAATATTGGAATCCATCAACAAAAGATATTAGCATCATGCTATAAAAAACCTTGATTGAATCACCCTTTTACCACTCAAACAAAACGACATAGCAAGTTCCTCGAAGTACTTGTTTCAATATTCTCTTTTTCACTTCATTGCACCTACTTTACTTCCCATTTTTTCCTTTCGGTGTATCTTATTAATATTTATAAGAAGGATGGATGGTTATTAAGGTTCATTGAAAAAATTATTTATATGATTTTAGGAGAAGCTTATGCATTATAAAATTATTTTGATTGAAAATAATTTATACATAGGAAAAGTTTTAAAATAAGCATTTCTCAATAAATCTAGTTTTGATGAGTTAAAAAATAAAATTATTTATTATAGAAGTATTAATGTATATGTTAGAGAGGTATATTTCGCTACTAATCTTGGAAGATGGGCGGGTTGAAAGAGATAGGAGGTGGTGATAAGTGGTGAAGATGATCTGGAGGAGGTGGACTATTTAGCATATCCACTGAAGGGGCATAAGATTTGGGCCAACTTAAAGGTGGAAATTTATATCAAAGGTGAAGAGGTTTAGTACAAAATTATATCTAAATTCTTTAGACTTGGGTAAATGTAGAGGTTTAGTTTGGTTTGAGAGAAATGCTATGACAATGCCAACTATATTTAGTTTGTTGTTAACTTCGTCTACATTTAATATTTGATTTCCTATTTGTGATATTTGGGATTTTAAAGTTCACCTTTCCTTGGCCTTCTTTGTGATGGTACTCATGGTACAAAGCTAGGTTTACATTATGGAAAAACTTCCATACATTTTCCTTGAGGATATTTCCCATAACACCAATTTGATTTTAGTTTCCTTTTTTCAATCATTTCACCTCCCAACAAAAACCTATTGAAATATTATTGCACTTTTTTTTAGCGCAATTGCTAGTTTATAAATTTTGGAATATCAAAATAAATTTGTGATAATAAAAAAATAGTTATGATTTATAAGTTCTATGAGATTAATTGTTAAATTTGCATTAAACCAGTTGGCATAAGAATATTCCTTGTGACATTGCATTGCCTATTCAAAGTTTCAATAATTTGTGCTGATTGCACTATTTATGGTGGCTATAACATCCTGAGTGGCTATTTATAGTGGCTGTGATGCCTTTTCATGTCACTCAAATCTCAATCTAACTACCGTTATATTTTTCGTAAAGCTCATTCCGTTGGGAGCCACATTTATCCAATATTGCCTTAATGTGTAGCGTGTAAGAATATCTTGAACATAAGCAATGCAACAACTCTGAATGCCAAATGTCCTTGCAGTGACCACAGTTATTTGACTTCGTATATTTTAACGACTGATATAATCTCGAATCTTTAATGGTTGGCCATAACATTATGAAACAACACGACACCAGTCGCTTCTCTTTCACTCCACGAACGCTTCGATTAATTGTCACAATAATAGTTGAACTTTATAGTTCTTTCTGCCACTGTAACACGAAATCGAAACAGATGAAAGCCGTTAGGTAGAAAGATGGGTTGATATGCCTACTCAGCCACTGCAACGGAAACTAAAAGATGATTGCTGATATTATAAGTTGGAGCAACATGGAGAATTATTAATCTCTTTACTAAGAAATTATATGTTCTCTACGCAGACACCGCATCTCTTATAGTCGAAAGGTCGCTACATTCAGAGGTTGACATTCAAGTACTATATTACTCTTCAAACATAGTTTCCATGCAACTCATGATATTCTCACTATAATACCTCAATCACGTCCTTTTCTTCTAAGATGCTTGGGCTCGAAGACCATAACTAACTATATGTGCACATAGTGTCACGTTTACATTTAATACTTGTATTTGATAGTTCAGGTTTTGCTACGCAACATGCACCACCAGTCATAAATCTAAAAGAACAACTCACTACAGAATCTATTAGGTTATCAACGCACTTGAGTCATAAATCTAAAAGAACAAGTCACCACAGAATCTATTAGGTTATCAACGCAGACAAGTGTCAATGTGACAAGGATGGGCCTTGAAAGTTGCATTACACGATTTTGGCCACATTGTCCAGAGCCCATGAGCTCATCTACGTCATGCGATAAGATAATTACAATATTAGCAAACTAAATAAATTCAAATCTGTCTCATAGATTGGGTATATACATAGGAAGAGAAAGTGTCGTAAAAGCCCGTTCTACAGGATTTCATTTCCATTAGAATGGGGTAGTTGACGGCAGTCTGGCATTCATTTTGTTTTGTCAATCCAGCGGTATTTTTATTTTTTGGATTCTGACTTTAATATCGCTATAATATTTTTGCATTTAATAGTATTTTTAAGTCATAATAGTTTCTAATTTATTTTCCAATATTGCCGGTAGTGTATGGAGTTCCAATCTGAATTAGGTCAAAAGCTTTTTGGACATTTGCTTGTTATATTTCTACGGTACAGAATCAAAAGTTTGGCAGCGTAGCTCGCAGACTTTACAACCCATCTCTCACTCTCTCTCACGAGAGATAGGTGACCTCGACGAGTAATATTATTTTTTTATATTTTTGCATCAGGATTAGGTCGCTATAGCATTATCGAATCTTTCCAATGTACAATAAAAGACAGCACCAACCTATACTTCAAGCTAAAGCGGCAAAAGAGAGTTTATTGTAAGCTAACTACTACAAGAATCTAATTTGGATTTGGAAGCCAAGGGATGGTTGAGCGAGCGAAAGCGAAAGGAAAGATGCAAGCTTTGGCGAACAAGACAAAACCAATGGATGGTTGACTGATCGAAAGCAAAAGAAAACACTTTTAAGCTTGCAAAAGATGCAAGCTTACGCGAACAAGACAAGCTCAAGCTTTTGATTCTTTTGTAAAATAAAGTTTGTTTCACTTGGAATTCGGGCCTCCTTTCAGGGGTACACTCAAATGTTATAATAAAACAAAATAAGATAGTTATTTGTCATGATCAGTCTTCTTGGTGAGCCTTAGCTCTTAAATTTTGGAAACGAGGATGGAAGTGAGAACAAAACACTTTTATATCCAATGAATGTTGTAGTGTAGTACATAATCAAATAATAATATGTGGTGTTGCACCGAGTTTTTGGAAACGAGCATGGAAGTGAGAATAAAATAATTTTATTCATAATTGTAGGGAGTGAGGTGCTTTTCAATTGAGTATGGGGGAGATCCTTAGTCACATTATGCTAGTTGCATTTAGAGAAGCTAAATCACATTATGCTAGTTGCACATTTAGAGAAGCTAAGTGCTCTCCAACCCACTATGAGGGAGATTAGTCAAGTTATGCTAGCTCACATAAATAAACAATATTTAAAATAAAAAATGAAAATTTTAAATTACAGACTTAAATTAAATTAAATTAAATTAAATTAAATTAAACTACCATAAATCAATTTTAACCCCAAATCTGATCCAAATGGTAAGAAAATATACACCCAAAGAAATTGGATAGCTCTCCCTAGTTGATAGATCTAGGTTTAAAATGGATCTATGCTAGTTGTATTCAATGAAAGTTGTAGTGAAGTACATAATCAAATAATAATAGCTAGTGAAGTACATAATCAAATAATAATAGCTAGTGTTGCACCGATTTTTATGGACAAGGGAGTGGGAAAAGCACATGTAACGTGTGAAGATGCTTCGAATTTTAGGAAAACTGAGGAATATTTATGTGCATAACATAAGGAAACATAAATATTTATATTTATCCTTTCTTTATTGTAAAAACCATTTTTACATTGGCCATGTTCTATAACTTATAGGAAGTCATCATCCAAATAAACCATTGGGTGAGTACAATCTAATGAGTTAACTTTTGGGGGGTTAGTTGCAATAGAAAACTGAAAATCCCTCAACTTACTTGGATTTTTGGACATAGGTTACACAAAATATCTAGCTTTGAGTAAAAATATGAAATTGTGAATATATAAGTTTAATGATGAGTCTTAAAAAGTTTGCACTAATGTAGAGAACATATAGCAGTAGTGTAGGACTATTTTTGAAAATAAAAATTTCAATTTTCAGTTTTATAATTATCGAAGTGATCATTCCTTGAAAATGGTGTCTTTAAAGGTCTTAATGTAATACTCATGAAATTTGAGTTATGGAGTTAGGACACCATAGAAATTGAAAAAAAAAATACAATATTTTGAAATAAAAATTACATATTTAGAATCTACACAAAAAATGCTATGTATGTTTCAAATTTTGTCAAAAATGATTGTGTGTAGCAACTATTGGGTAAACACATACTTCTTCAAAAATGGAAGAAATGCCTAATTATATATTGTTTATAGTATACCATAGCACATGCTTGGTATTACAAAAGCAAAGTCCAAACCATACGGACTACCGAGCAAGTGCATTGGAATGGTTTAAAAGCACTACAAAATCAGAGTGTGTTATGTTTAAATTCAAATTACATTTCCAGCTCTTATAGAATTGGAAAACACATGCATATAACTATAAAACATATGCACATTATGTAATCTAAGGTGCACATTATGAAATACATCAAATGAAAGGATAATACTTGAGGAGGGGTGTGGAAGAGTCAAGGTCCCAAGGAGATGTTGGAAGATCAAGTGAGGATGGTTAATCGTTGAGATGGGGTGGGGAAGGATCAATCGCCTAATAGAATGTTGTAGGTTCAAGTGAAGAAAGATAAAAGGAATGGGAACATCATGGGTTACAAAGGTGAAGGGGAGTGATCCAAACTACAACACTCAAAACTTTCAAAGTTTTTAACAGGTATAATACTTACCATGGTTTTAGTGATCTCGAGTTGTATTGTACCAAGGAAAAAGAAATATGTCTTGTTGCTACTTGCATTATGTTCGAATGAACAAATTTAAGGTCATTTGTCTTTAAAAAAAAGTGGTATGCAATCATATGGAAAGTACCATACTCATTTACTACTTCACCAGTCCACGGTGTGAATGATTAAAGGCATAACAAAATAGGGTTTAACCCTGTTAAATCTATTCCTCGCTCTTTGTCTTTGTTTCCTAGTTGGATTGTTCTGCTGTGAATAATTTTAAACCTTACAGGTATGGTTTCTTGTGTCTAAAGAGGTTTGGGTTGATGGTGTAGCCTCTAGCATACGCAGGATTCGAACTCTAAACCATTGAAGGCTAAATGGGTGGTTCTCTGTTATCTTTCTCCTTGATTAGACTATAAATCTAATTTTTCCAGAATGGTTTGAAGATTTTTCTACCGACGTCTGTTATATAGGTAATGCCTTGCTTATTCCTACCATCTTTTGTTACTTTCCAGTCGATCATAAAAGGTATCTAACACCGTTTTTTGAAATGCGGGTTCCCCAAATTCTAGCTTTTGAAACTATTGTTAGTTCAGCCAAACTACCCTAGTAAGCAATATGTCCACCTCGTATTTTCTTCCTTCGTTGATGAAAGAACTCCAAGGAATCTTGTGGTTGTTACCCTGCATTTCTGAGGAATGAGGAGGGTAAAGGGAAAACACAACCTTCATTGAGGGTTGTGTTGGAACAAGGATGTCAGTAACATGCTGACTCCCTTTATCGTTTTTCCTTTTTGGCCGGGTAGAAGATTCTTACTTTCTATTATGAATGATTTTTTTGAAGGCCCTACACCTTTTAATCTCGAGGAGAATTCAATCTATAATTTGGTGAAGTCGTAAGGCTGTTAAGAAAATAGGCATTACGTTTCGTTTCTGTACTACTCCATGGATAAATTTTGGTTGTATAAATAGTTTTTACTGTAATTTTTTCTTAGAGTTCTGAACTATTTTTTTTAATATATTTACTGTTCAATATATTCCAACAATTGGTGTTATTTGATGTGTACTATTGTTTTACCTATCTACTGTTAATTTAATCTTTTGATCTAGAATATTATGCTTTAAAAGCATTCTCGATGACTATCATCTATACAGTTAGGTTTTTGTTAATATGCTATGGCATATCACTTCTCAGATTAGTTTTTTTTGTTCATGGTATATTGTTATGTCGATCAACCGCAGATCTACAGTGTAAGTAAATAAAATAATTCTAGTTCAGGTTTATACATTATTTAGTATTTAACCCCTTATAAAGTAGTGCTATAATCCACAACGAAGGTGAAGTTTACTCTGCTAATTCTACACCCGTGGGTTAGAAACATGATTTAGGGTAATAATATTTATGATTTACCCCTTTAATTATCCCTATGAGGAACCACTGGTTTATACAGAGGAATTATGTACATTGTGAACTTAAATCGTGCCACCAAGTGTTAGAGAAATACAACGTGTACTTTTTCTTCAAGGTATTGGTCTATTGGTTTTATTTAATAGTTGTCTTGTTATTTACATAAGGACCATATTGTTTTAAGCAGCCCGACTTAATCCCTTGGAGAGAAAATAGATATATCCTACGGTATGATGTGGATTGTCCATCCTTCTAGGTTAAGTGATTTAGTACAAAGTTCTTTCGTGATCATTGATGATGGGGTGCAATATATACCAGCATAGATCCAAATCCTAGGCTCTATCAAGCGTCGAGAGGGATCAAATCTATGGAGGTGCAAACATCTTCTTAAATATTGCACTCAACTATCAGCTTTGGTGTGATTCAGACCAAAAGACACATCTTTTTATATAAGATTTTTATTATTAATATTTAATACTATTTATGGGAGACATATAATATTTTTTATTTTGTTAGGAAAGAACATTACAACATCTCCTCCATACATGGTTTTAAAACCATGTTGCGGATAATTCAATTTTTTATCTTTTATTATTTTGCTAAGTAAGAACATTACAACATCTCCCCCATATTGTATTGTTTTTATCAATTTAACAAATTATCTTAAAGAAATGATAATTTTGTTATTCTTTAAACCACCAACTAATTAACAAATTATCTTAAAGTACCTAATTTTCTTAAATAATACTGATGATTAAATTCAAATTTACTAATAACAAAAACAACAGATAACCACGAGTGACAACTAAGTTATCATGAATTCTTCCATATGTGAAAACTATAAAAAGGTAAATATTACCGCACAGTTCATTGTGGACAACTAAGTTATCATGAATTTTTCCATATGTAGAAAAAAAGGTAAATATTAACGCACAGAGGTATACCTCTGATCGCTGGACTCAGCCTCATGATGATGGTGGGCTTTGCTGATCATCGGTCTTCTTACAAAATGGGTCGAACAACAAAATATTTAAAGCTTCCACTAGATTTAAAGCTTCGTATGACTTTCCATGATCTGACTCGCTTGTCATTTGTCAGGTAAATTACATTCTACACGAACCGTTTCATGTACAAATTACAAATACATGCATGGTAACAATTATTTCATGTTCACACTCAATGATATGGTTACACATTCTGCATTTCTGGAATTTATGCCATGAATTTTGAAACGAAAAGAGTTTTTTCCCATTTATGGTTTATCAGAGCTTCAATCTATTAAATGGTTTTGCGCTAGGGTTTAGGCATTTCTTATGTCGGTCATTTGTGCTGATTTTTTCTTCAATATTTAAAGCAAAGCAGCGAGCATCACCCAAATCGTTCATGATATGTTATGCATTGCTTCAATGAACTTGTATTTCAAGAAATATCTGAAACTAAATAATGTATAGACATACACAGGCTCTGGATAAATATTGTAAGAAGCGAGTAATTATGCATGAGCAACATATTCTGCAAGAAGATTTTTTTGGTGGGCTTTTGAGCAGGATAATTTTACATTATTAGGCTCACAAAATATTTACTACTTTTTACATTAGTTACTTCAATATTACAAACATTATAAATATTACATCACATTAGAAGTTCTCTCCCATAATATTCACTATCATTATTTATTTTTTGCCGACATGTTACAAACGTTACATTGCGTTACAAGATCTCTCCAATAATATTCACTTTCACTATTATTTTTTGCCGACATCAGGTGACAAGATCTCCCCCATAATATTCACTTTCACTATTATTTTTTGCCGACATGTTAGTAACGTTACATCACGTGACAAGATCTCCCCCATACTAGGCTATAGAGCGCCTCTAGGCGCAATTATTTTTTGTCGACATGTTAGTAACGTTACATCACGTGACAAGATCTCCCCCATACTCGGCTGTAGAGCACCTCTCGGCGCAATAACCTTCCTTCCTCAAATTAAATATAACCAACATAGATCCAAATCCTAGGCTCTATCAAGCGCAGAGAGGGATCAAATCTATGGAGGTGCAAACATCTTCTCAAATATTGCACTCAACGATCAACTTTGGTGTGATTCAGACCAAAAGACACATCTTTTTATTTAAGATATCTACATATAAGATTTTTATTATTAATATTTAATACTATTTATGGGAGACATATAATATTTTTTATTTTGTTAGGAAAGAACATTACAACATCTCCTCCATACATGGTTTTAAAACCATGTTGCGGATAATTCAATTTTTTATATTTTATTATTTTGCTAAGTAAGAACATTACAACATCTCCCCCATATTGTATTGTTTCTATCAATTTAACAAATTATCTTAAAGAAATGATAATTTTGTTATTCTTTAAACCACCAACTAATTAACAAATTATCTTAAAGTACCTAATTTTCTTAAATAATACTCATGATTAAATTCAAATTTACTAATAACAAAAACAACCGATAACCATGAGTGACAACTAAGTTATCACGAAATTTTCCATATGTGAAAACTATAAAAAGGTAAATATTACCGCACAGTTCACTCTGGACAACTAAGTTATCATGAATTTTTCCATATGTAGAAAAAAAGGTAAATATTACCGCACAGAGGTATACCTCTGATTGCTGGACTCAGCCTCATGATGATGGTGGGCTTTGCTGATCATCGGTCTTCTTACAAAATGGGTCGAACAACAAAAGATTTAAAGCTTCCACAAGAGATTTAAAGCTTAGTATGACCTTCCATGATTTGACTCGCTTGTCATTTGTCAGATAAATTACATTCTACACAAACCGTTTCATGTACAAATTACAAATACATGCATGGTAACAATTATTTCATGTTCACACTCAATGATATGGTTACACATTCTACATTTCTGGAATTTATGCCATGAATTTTGAAACGAAAAGAGTTTTTTCCCATTTATGGTTTATCAGAGCTTCAATCTAATGGTTTTTGCGCCAAGGTTGAGGCATTTATGATTTTTTCTTCAATATTTAAAGGAAAGCAACGAGCATCACCCAAATCGTTCATGATATGTTATACATTGCTTCAATGAACTTGTATTTCAAGAAATATCTGAAACTAAATAATGTATAGACATACACAGGCTCTGGATAAATATTGTAAGAAGCGAGTAATTATGCACGAGCAACATATTTTGCAAGTTTTCTAATCTTTACAGCATGTTCTGCAAGATTTTTTTGGTGGGCTTTTGAGCAGGATAATTTTACATTATTAGGCTCACAAAATATTTACTACTTTTTACATTAGTTACTTCAATATTACAAACATTATGAATGTTACATCACATTAGAAGATCTCTGCCATAATATTCACTATCATTATTTTTTTTTGCAGACATGTTACAAACGTTACATTGCATTACAAGATCTCTCCCATAATATTCACTTTCACTATTATTTTTTGCAGTCATGTTAGTAACGTTACATCACGTGACAAGATTTCCCCCATAATATTCACTTTCACTATTATTTTTTGCCGACATGTTAGTAACGTTACATCAAGTGACAAGATCTCCCCCATAATATTCACTTTCACTATTATTTTTTGCCGACATGTTAGTAACATTACATCACGTGACAAGATCTCCCCCATAATATTCACTTTCACTATTATTTTTTGCGGACATGTTAGTAACGTTACATCACGTGACAAGATCTCCCCCATAATATTCACTTTCACTATTATTTTTTGCGGACATGTTAGTAACGTTACATCACGTGACAAGATCTCCCCCATAATATTCACTTTCACTATTATTTTTTGCCGACATGTTAGTAAGGTTATCACGTGACAAGATATCCCCCATAATATTCACTTTCACTATTATTTTTTGCCAACATGTTAGTAATGTTACATCATGTGACAAGATCTCCCCCATACTAGGCTGTAGAGCGCCTCTCGGCGCAATTATTTTTTGTCGACATGTTAGTAACGTTACATCACGTGACAAGATATCCCCCATACTGGGTTGTAGAGCACCTCTTGGCGCAATAACCTTCCTTCCTCAAATTAAATATAACCAGCATAGATCCAAATCCTAGGCTCTATCAAGCGCAGAGAGGGATCAAATCTATGGAGGTGCAAACATCTTCTCAAATATTGCACTCAACAATCAACTTTGGTGTGATTCAGACCAAAAGACACATCTTTTTATTTAAGATAGGCATATAAGATTTTTATTATTAATATTTAATACTATTTATGGGAGACATATAATATTTTTTATTTTGTTAGGAAAGAACATTACAACATCTCCTCCATACATTGTTTCAAAACCATGTTGCGGATAATTCAATTTTTTATCTTTTATTATTTTGCTAAGTAAGAACATTACAACATCTCCCCCATATTGTATTGTTTTTATCAATTTAACAAATTATCTTAAAGAAATGATAATTTTGTTATTCTTTAAACCACCAACTAATTAACAAATTATCTTAAACTACCTAATTTTCTTAAATAATACTGATGATTAAATGCAAATTTACTAATAACAAAAACAATCGATAACCAGGAGTGACAACTAAGTTACCATGAATTTTTCCATATGTGAAAACTATAAAAAGGTAAATATTACCGCATAGAGGTATACCTCTGATCGCTGGACTCAGCCTCATGATGATGGTGGGCTTTGCTGATCATCGGTCTTCTTACAAAATGGGTCGAACAACAAAATATTTAAAGCTTCCACAAGAGATTTAAAGCTTCGTATGAATTTCATGATCTGACTCGCTTGTCATTTGTGAGGTAAATTACATTCTACACGTGAACCGTTTCATGTACAAATTACAAATACATGCATGGTAACAATTATTTCATGTTCACACTCAATGATATCGTTACACATTCTGCATTTCTGGAATTTATGCCATGAATTTTGAAAAGAAAATATTTTTTTCCCATTTATGGTTTATAAGAGCTTCAATCTATTAAATGGTTTTGTGCAAGGGTTTAGGCATTTCTTATGTTGATCATTTGTGTTGATTTTTTCTTCAATATTTAAAGCAAAGCAGCGAGCATCACCCAAATCGTTCATGATATGTTATGCATTTCTTCAATGAACTTGTATTTCAAGAAATATCTGAAACTAAATAATGTATAGACATACACAGGCTCTGGATAAATATTGTAAGAAGCGAGTAACTATGCACGAGCAACATATTCTGTAAGTTTTCTAATCTTTACAGCATGTTCTGCAAGATTTTTTTGGTGGGCTTTTGAGCGGGATAATTTTACATTATTAGGCTCACAAAATATTTACTATTTTTACATTAGTTACTTCAATATTACAAACATTATAAATGTTACATCACATTAGAAGATCTCTCCCATAATATTCACTATCATTATTTATTTTTTGCTGACATGTTACAAACGTTACATTGCGTTACAAGATCTCTCCCATAATATTCACTTTCACTATTATTTTTTGCAGACATGTTAGTAACGTTATATCACGTGACAAGATCTCCCCCATAATATTCACTTTCACTATTATTTTTTTCCGACATGTTAGTAACGTTACATCACGTGACAAGATCTCCCCCATAATATTCACCTTCACTATTATTTTTTGCCGACATGTAAGTAATGTTACATCACCTCACAAGATCTCCCCCATAATATTCACTTTCACTATTATTTTTTGCCGACATGTTAGTAACGTTACATCATGTGACAAGATATCGACCATAATATTCACTTTCACTATTATTTTTTGCCGACATGTTAGTAACGTTACATCACGTGACAAGATCTCCCCCATACTGGGCTGTAGAGCTCCTCTCGGCGCAATTAATCCTTTAATATGGATGTTGAAGAATTAGTCTTCTCGTGATATAAAAACTTATGTACTTATGGTAAAGGCTTATTTTAATTATTTTACACAAAAACCCATCTCCCCTTGTTAAGTAGAAGAAACATTCTTGATCTGTCAATGACAAAATTCGCACGCGATATGCATGTATAACAAAACAGAACCTTGCTTTCTCTAATAGTAACATTAGCATTTGCAATACATAAAAATGAACCTCCCTTCTAGATTTTTCAATAACCAATTAGCTTCCCCAATGTATGAAATAAAAATATCTAATAGTTTTACTAGAAGATAAGCAACTTAATAAAACTTCAATCAACTTTGTATTCCTAACATAATACAGCCAATAATTTCTTATACAACTACAAGAAAGGTAGAAATGTTGTCAGTCCATTTATCCTATTAAAAGTACTTTCTAGATTTCAAAATGAACGAGTTATTCCATTTATAACCTAAATGTATGAAATGAGGGTTTTTCGAATAATGAAATAAAGAGCACTTGAAAACATAAAATCAATATCGAATCATCTCTTATACCTAAAATTATGAATTTATAAATCCATAACATTATATAGACTATAAGGTAACTAAACATCATTAAGAACATGGTTAAAATTGTAGAAATATGAAATGAGGTAGGAACAACCACACTCCACCCAACCATAGATTATGAGAAGCTATTCCTTCTACTCTAATCACCCCCGATCCAACTCGTACATACCAAGAGTGGAATATAGTTAACCTCTGTCACAATCTTTCGTTTATTCAATTAGAATTTCTTTCCTAATACCAAAGTGCTCACATAGCAAGTTCTTCTTTCCCAACATATTGAGAAATGTCTTTCATCCCATATATGCCCCTTTTATCTTTGCTTTGCAAAGTCCTTTCACTAGAAGCCAATTCCTCTTGGAATTTCCATTGTTATTAAAATTCATGATTTTTAGGGGGTGTCTAGTGCCATTAATGCACTCTCGAAACTTGTTTCGACTTCCCTGAGTTTAAATCTTTTGTGTCCTTCACTCTTGTATGCACAATTTACTCATTTAGCATGGTTTTCTTCCATTATTCTCAATTTATTAAATCCAAACTGTTTATTACATCTGTCCAATCACTACAATATTTGAACCCCAAATCTGACGACAAAATCCGACGTCATCCGACATTTCGCATGGATGTGTCGGACAGCAATCAATCTACAGAATGCCAACAACAAAATATTTCTATCGCTGTCGATTATCCGACACTTTGGATTCAGAATTCCAACTCTTGTAGTGTCGGCTATCCGACACTTCCATGCCGGATAGGCGTCATATTTCCGACTCGTGTAGTGGAGGTTATTCGACACTTCGTTGTTGGATCTTCGACGTCTATGAACCAAACACAAGTCGTATATTCGATCCATAAGAGTCGGATATCCGACCATCCGTATATATATTTTTTTATAAGGTTTACATGATTTTAAATTTTATGGTTCCGTAATTTCAACGGTAACTATGTTCAAGGCGTCGAATATCCGACACATGGCCATTATAAATATAAATTGTTTTAAACATTTCGACATGTTTGCTGTGGAAGCAATGGACAATTGTGAAAATTATTTGTTGCTCGACGAACGTTTTCAAGAATAGTTTTATTCTTCAATGGGCGGTTGTGGGAATTTTTTTTTTCTCATCGATAGATAGTTTGACGAGAATTTTATATTCTTCGACTTCTCTCCGTTTGACAAAACCTTGATGTGTGGAACTTGATTTTTTAAGACAACTGGTTATATTCATTAACGAAGTTTATGACAAAATGTCAAATAGATTAAATATTCTGGATCCAAACAAAGACAACCGACAATTGCTTGCTAGACTATGGGATGCAGCGAAATGAAGGGGTGATGGCAAATGTTGTTGTCCATGTACTCAATGCAGGGGATTTAAGAGGAGAATAATATTGATCTCAATAGCCACAAAACATTGCAGGGAACATGGACATGCTGAGGGGGGGAATGAATATCGTCCATTTGTAGGTTTAGAATTATAAACATTATTATATTTGTTTTTTTTGGTAATTGTATGTATTATTTTTTCTTCATATATTAATGTATATCTATTAATGTTTCCATGTATTTATATTAAAGGAAAGACACCCTATAGCATGTCGTCCAGAGGAAGTGCTTTCAGAACAAGTTCAAGATCAGGATCATGGAGCGTGTATGTTTAATGGAGAAGAAGTGAATGATCATATTGAACAAGATGATCGTGCTGATGATGTAATTGAAGATGATGGTACAAATACATTGATCCATGATTCATTTAACATTAGAATGGATGACGATGATGTTGATAATGAAAATTATGATGACTTTGATGATGTTCACGATATACCTCTTCTATAAGGCATATGAACACCTTTATGAAGGCTCCAAAACAAATCTTCTCTCTACTATATTGTTGATAATGAACTTGAAGGTTATCAATGGTCTTTCAAACATTGCAATCACACGTATACTAAGGTATCTAAAATAATCCATCACATATATAGGATCATGATAAAGTTTATTTGCATTCCTCTAATAATTGTATTGTTAACTCATTATTGATCATTGTACGGATGAAGCATGTTTTGTTAATATTATTTATTTATTACATTAACATTTTTTTTTTTTTTGTAGCTTGATAGCTGATTTTTTGTTACCACCATCAAATATTTTACCTTGCACATTTCGAGATTTATCTTCCATCATGAAAGATATTGGAATGCATTATGAAGCAATTCATGCATGCCCCGATGACCATGTTATATATTATAATCAGCATGAATTTGCAACAGGATGTCTCGAATGTCATGTAAGTAGATGTCGTATAGATAAAGTAACAAAAAAGGTGCCTCAGAAGGTTCTTTGTTATATTCCCATCATTCCACGTTTGCAATGATTGTTTAGGTGCAAACACATAGCACAATTTATGGATTACCATGCAAGGAACAGAATTCAAGATGATGTTATCTGAATGCCTGCAGATGGTACTGCTTTTAGAGATATTGAGGAAAAGTGGCCTCACTTTAAAGAAGAACCACGTAATCTTAGGATTTATTTGGCAGCAAATGGTGTTAATCCATTTGCACAGATGAAATCCATTTACACGGTGTGGCCTATTTTTGTTATCAACAATAACATTCCTCCATGGTTGTCAATAAAGAGGGAGCACATAATGTTGTCGATGATTATTCTAGGTTTTATGGACGAAAACTGTTTTATTTCTAATGTAGTTGTGGCATCTCGTTTGTCATAATATGTATCTTAATTTCATATATATATCTATTATTTTACTCTTCTGCATGGTTTATATATCTTAATGGTTCTCATAATGATAAATTTTATATGTTCTTCAAATTATGAATCGGGTAAGTTCCAAGTCAAAGATATGAATGTATAAATCAAACCCATTATAGATGAGCTACTGAAGTTATGGAATGGCATAACTATGTATGACGTATCTATACCAATATGATAAAGACAATTTCAATTCCATGCAATGGTTGTATGGATAATACACGATGCCCCTGGGTTAAATTCATTTTGTGGTTTGTAATTTTAAGTTCCACTTTAAATGCATTTAATGATATGGACTAGTTAGAATATTTTATAAATGATTATATTTGACATAGATATTCCATATGTAAATATTGTAGGTCTTCAGACAAAGGGTAAATTTGGATGTCCAGTTTGTGGTCCTAAGATAAAATATCGACGTTCAAAAAGCTTAAGAAAGGAGGTGTTTGATGAGCATAGGCATTTCCTCTCTAAGAATCATAGGTATAGAACAACTGAAAGAAATCTTTTCAATGGGAAGCAAGAGATTGCATTAAAACCACGAAGAATGACACCTCACCTTTGGAAGATGCAATACAATAGAAATCGTCATCATGGTATGTATGGATCATCGTATAAGAATTTTTATGTATTTTAATTTTTATTGTGAGTTGTTTGTTGTAGTGGCCATATTTGATTTATGATGTAATTTATTAATTATAAACTAATATTCATGATTTCCATCGTGATCATGAAGGAATTAATGGTCTTCCATGAGGAATGAAAAGTTATCCTATTCAATTCAGCAGGTTGCCCTACTATGAGCACCTACAAATTGCTCATTTGTTTGATACAATGCATATTGGAAAGAATGTTACTGAAACCTCATGGCGACTACTAGAGCTAAGGAGGGAGAAAGATAAAGTTGTGAATGTGTGCAAAGACATTCAAGAAAGAAACCATGCAATGAAAGACGTCGTCCAATTTCATACCAACGGAGAACAAGTTAATCAAAACTCAATTCCATGGATGTTTACGGAGCAACAAAGCAATGTTGTCAAAGAAGTAATGCGGAAAATTAAATTTCCCATTGGTTTTTGTGCAAACTTGAAGAATATCATAACTACAAAAGGTGATTTTGTGAGGGTCAAAACACATGATTGGCATGTCTTCATCAAGGTAATTATTATTGTTATGTCCATATAATTTTTTCTTGTTTGTATACTCTTTTTTTAATAAATGGCATGGTTTGTATATTGATATAGTATGTTCGACCTCTCTCTCTCCCGGACAACTTTGACAACAATGTCAAACAAGTTATATATATTATTGGTAAATACATGATGTAACTAGTGATTACTTGCATGTGCTTAGTGTTTCTTTAATTCTCCGTATAATAATTTATATTTGTTTTTTTGGTGCACTATTTCAGAATATATTGTAATTTTAATGTTTATTTTTGTTAAATATCATTATTGGTTTGCATCACTTGTAGATGGTTGACATCTAAAGAAATCCATAAAGAATATATAAAGTATTGGAGGAGAGAAATTCCTCGTCTCATGTGTGAAATGCAAAAGCATCTACCATCGGCATTTTTCAATGCACAGGAACACTACCTCATACACCAAGTCGAGGAGATTGAGTTGTGTGTACCTGTGCACTCAAGGTCCATGTGGATGGTTGAGAGGCACTTGAAATTTATGAAGGGTTTGGTGAGACAACTAGCACATCCGGAGGGTTCTATGATGGAAGGATATACGGTATACCAAAACATGTTGTATGTTAGTGAATATCTTCATATTTTAGAGTCAAAGCTCAATTTACATCGCATTTGTGATCTGGACTCCAATAACAAATTTGAAGGGGAGCAATTGAAGGGGAAAGGTATATTGAGGAAGCTGAAAGGTAATTATTAGCTACTAGATTTTTATTATATCCTTCATATTCCAATTATATTTTCTAGTCATAATTGCTTCAATTAAGAGCATATATGTCTTTGTTTAGGAGGTTTACACCTTTTTTTGATTTTAATGGCTATTGCCATTAAACAGTTGGTCAAGAATGGGATTCAATTCATTTATACATCGCAAACAATTTTAACTGGATGAAGGTATGGATTGAACAATGCGCACAATTGGGTCATGGAATATCATGGGAAGGTGTGGCTTCATTGGTGAAAGAAGCACAATGCAATGGAGATAACAGTCTAATAGAAAGGGAAATCGGTTTGGCATATGGTGTAAAAGATAAAATGGCAAGTATATAATTAATCAAATATCCCTCTAAATCTTTTATTTTGTTTGATACTTATTGACGTACATGTTCTTTTTTTCTATGTATTGTTGCATAAGGACTGATTGGTTGTGTAAATTTTTTGTCTATTACTGATTGCAGGTAAAACACCATAAGGCTATGGTCTGCAATGGAGGTAGATATCGGATCAAAAAACTGGATGAAACAAAGAAAACATCATATTCTGGGGTTTGGGTTGTCTTTGAGGTTACCAATGTTTCATCTAGAACTAACATACATCCAGAAGTCTCAGAAAATCGATACTATGGGTATTTGGTATTAATTCTTGCACATGATCTAGGAACTAGGAATCAAAATCATCAAAGAATAATTAACAAATACTCATGAATTGGAAATAATCGGAACCAGAATTGGTTTCCTCTCTGTATATTTAATAAACAATAAAGGGTTACAATTCCAATGTTGAGAAATGGATTAACTCCATGAAGAATTCAAATACCTAAGGAGACAATTCAAATTTAGTGAGTGAGTCTAGCTTAACTAACTCTCAACCATTCAATCTCACTCAGTTAACCACTTGACCAAAACCCTAATTGACTCACCAAACCCTAACTGAATTGAGAGTGTACTAAATGACTGAATCTCAACTAAAGGAGATCAAACACATGTCATAGCAATCCAATCATCAAGTGCTAGTGCTCCATGACTCCAATGAACCCGGATGAGGTTAACTGAAGCTGAACTAACCATCAAAAGTTGGTGGAGGTGCCTTGCTGACTCCAGTTCATTAAATAATAATAAATAATCATTAAATAATATATTTAATGACTGGAGGCACCTTAACTAACTGTAACTGACCGGTTGAACTGATTGTAACCACCAGTTAGCAATTAGGTGCATTAATGTCACACAGATCACCCCCGGAGTGCTCCAATTAGCCTCCTTGACTGTAGGTAGGCATGGGTGTGACTAGATGATGGCAATTAATGCTCCAATGATGTCAATTAAACTTAGGATAGTGGTTTAACTAGGCCAATTTGACCAAAAGAGTGTGTATGATGGTAAATGTCTCCAACACCCCCCCTTAAGCTATACTCAGGAAGAGTTAGAAAAGATAGATGCATAAAATTCTAGGGCCCTGGAAACTAAGGCCATAGGTCACCCTGTACAATGAAGTAACTTCTTAATATAACCAAGAAAATGGGGAAAACCTCATGGGAAAAATACCCCCCTCAAACTAAGCAGTAAATCAAGAATTGGTTCTTCTATGCAGCCGTATCCTAAGACTGTGCATGTGAACCTATGAATCCAAAATAAATGAATATTTCTGGAGGAATATTCCACTTTGGAATAAGAACAATGCACTCAACTGAATCAGAAATATAAACAGCTACACGGTGAAAACTGGGCCCATGTAGAGTAGCTGAAATCATCTGAAAAGAGAGCAAAGGTTCTTGAGGATTCGAACCATGTGTGGAACACTCAAGAAAATGATATGTTGCATCCTTGAACAAAAAACCATGAGTGGTAAAATCATCCCCAATGTTTAGGAGCAAGTGTCCAAGCGGATGCATAATGTCTTCCTCTTTACTAGTTCTGTGAGGAGATGAGCTTGTGACCAAAGGTAGAGAATCCCTGGGACTCTAGAGAGCGAATGCTTGAGCTCCATAATCTGATATAGATTCTAAAATAGATAATGAATCACAAAATAAAATATCAGCAACCTCATAAGAGGAAACTAACACAAAATCCCCAGCAGCAAAATTGAAGAAGAACTGCGGTACTTGATTTTTCACACCGGAATTGGTGAGAGCAGCTACAAGCATGACTGAAAGCTCTTGGATTTCAAAATATGAACAAAATAATATTATATCAGAATGTAAATCATATCTAAATAAGTTCACAACAGATCCAAAACTATGAAATGAAATCAAATCCCCAGTAGCAGTTTTGTAGGAGACTTGTGGTACTTGTTTTTTCACACCGTTGATGAGAATAGCTACAAGCAGTACTAAAGGTTTATGAACCTGAAATTTTGAACCAATAAATATCAGATCAGATCCAAATAATATCATTTCATATCCAATAAGATTCATATCAGATCCAAAATTATGGTCAACCGAGACTATAGATGCACAGTTTTCTTCTTCTTCAAAGTTCTGAATTTTGGTGCATGCAATCCTGCAGGAATTTGCTGGAAGATCTAGATCATGGGGAGCGAATGGGTCACTCTGGTAATCTGATATTTCTTCCAAAATATCCAAGGTATCACATATTTTCACACTAGAAGCAACATTAGAGGAAGAAAATTCAAATTTCTCCTCACTTTCGAAAGCAATTACTGGTAAATTTTGCACAGAATTCAAAGGAAAATCACTGGTGAATGTTTGCATGGAAGTGCAGCAATATTTTTATTCAATATCAGAGATTCGAATTTCTTCTTCTGTTTCAGCAATATGAGAAGATGAGATATCATAGATCTCATGAACTTCCGGAGCATCAGGAGAAGGAGTCACTTCATGGAGACTTTCTTCAATTCGAATTGAATGTGTAGAAGATTCTGTTTCATCTTCATCTTGAACAAATTCATCAAAGAGAGTAGAGGCTGAGATTTTTGAGTGAAGAAATCTTGTGGTGCTGGCTTTGATCTCCAAAGTACTATTATGATCCTCATTGTGCTTGCCAAAGTTTTTGTCCAATATTGTCCAGACTTCCTTTGGGTATTCAGCAGAACAAATAAGGTAGTACAAGCTAGGAGAAAGGGCCAGACCTATTGCTCCATAAGCTCTATCACCGTAATTTAGCCAGTCATTCTCATTCTCATAAGACTCTTTTCCAAGTCCAATAGACACCTCATAGAGACCTCATCTCTTCAGAGATGCAATCATCTTCAACTTCCATTCCGAATAGCTTGTGAATGGGGTGAGAAGAGGGATTGATGAGTCCATTCGATGTTGTACCTGATAAAACCTGCAAATCAAAACAAAAGGGGCACCATAAGGTCGGACAGCCTGCACATTCTAGGATTTCATCACACCCAGCATAGTCAATCAAGCAAGCTTGATCAACAAGTTCTTTACTTGGGATATTGAGTGGTAAGCCTTGGATTCTGGTGCAGTGTCAGATTTTTGAGCTATTGCTCAAATTTCATGGAGAAACCTGACAAAAATCTTATTTTTGAGATATTGATCTTTGTCCTTCCGTAAGCTCTGATACCATATTAATTATTTCACATGATCTAGGAACTAGGAATCAAAATCATCAAAGAATAATTAACAAATACTCATGAATTGGAAATAATCGGAACCAAAATTGGTTTCCTCTCTGTATATTTAATAAACAATAAAGGGTTACAATTCCAATGCTGAGCAATGGCTTAAATCCATGAAGAATTCGAATACCTAAGGATACAATTCGAATTCAGTGAGTGAGTCTAGCTTAACTGACTCTCAACCATTCAATCTCACTCAGTTAACCACTTGACCAAAACCCTAATTGACTCACCAAACCCTAAATGAAGTCGAAGTGCAATAAATGACTGAATCTCAACTAAAGGAGATCAAACACATGTCATAGAAATCCAATCATCAAGTGCTAGTGCTACATGACTCCAATGAGCCCCGATGAGGTTAACTGAAGTTGAACTGACCATCAGAAGTTGGTGGAGGCGCCTTGTTGACTCCAGTTCATTAAATAATAATAAATAATCATTAAATAATATATTTAATGACTGGAGGCACCTTAACTGACTGTAACTGACTGGTTGAACTGATTGTAACCACCAGTTAGTAATTAGGTGCATTAATGTCACACAAATCACCCCCGGAGTGCTCCAGTTAGCCTCGTTGACTGTAGGAGAAGGTTAAGTTAGCCTCCTTGACTGTAGGTAGGCGTGGGTGTGACAGGATGATGGCAATTAATGCTCCACTGATGTCAATTAAACTTAGGATAGTGGTTTATCTAGGCCAATTTGACCAAAAGAGTGTGTATGATGGTAAATGTCTCCAACATTTGGAAGATATTATATAGTGTGACTTTAAATCCTTTAAGGTAGTTCTATTCGTTGTCAAATGGTATAGGTTATGATTGAATCAACGTGATCCCGATAGAACTATTATTGAACATGATAATGGATATACCATGGTAAACACAAGGTTGTTTGAGCCAGGAATAGAGCCCTATGTTCTTTCAAGCCAATGTGAACAAGTATTTTACTCAAAGGTTCCAGGTAAAGTGGGCTGGTCATTTGTTGTGAGACACGATCCAAGGGGAAGGCCAGTAAAGTATAACCTAGATGATGGTAATGAAGAGGGTTCTCTGGTAGAAGAATATGATGATGAAGAGCATGATCAACTTGAGTTAGTTGACGATGATGATCCAACAGAAGATGTCCAAGGAATAGTTGAATGAGATGATGTAGCAGACAATGTCATTGAAGATTATTTCGACGATGACACGATGAGCGTAACTGATGATGATGACGATTATGATATGTCCAATCCTTACAATGTTGACACAAATGATGATACAAATGGCGCATCATCTTCATCATCATCATTGGCATCGTCGTCGTCTTCCTCATGATGATGATACTTATCATCAACATCATCATCATTGTCATCCTCATGATGATGATGATAATCATCATCATCATCATCATAATCATGATCATGATCATAATCATAATCATTGTCTTCATCAGCATCATAATAATCGTCATCATCGTCATCATCATCATTGTCATCGTCGACATCATTATTGTCATCATCATCATCATTGTCATTGTCTTCATCATCATCATAATCATTGTCATCATCATTGTGATCATCGACATCATCATTGTCATCATCATTATCATTGTCTTCATCATCACCACCATCATCATCATTGTTGTCACGATCAACATCATCATTTTCATCATCATCATTTTCATCGTCGACATCAACATCATAATCTTCATCATCATTATCATCGTCGTCGTCGTCGTCATCATCATTGTCATCGTCGTCATCATTTTCATCATCATCCTCATGATGATGATAATCATCATTGTCATCATCAAGATCATCATCGTTGTCGTCATCACAATCATTATCATCATCATCATTGTCATCGTCGTCATCAACAACATCATCAACATCATCATCAACAACATCATCATCATTGTCATCATCGACATGAACATCATAATCATAATCATCATCATCAACATCATCATCATCATCATCATCATCACCACCACCATGCTCACAAGCTCACATGCTCAACTTTTCAATCATCCTTCAAAGATATATTTTCATTTATCCAAGATAGGGATGTGTCATTATGTAGATGGTTCTTCCCTCATTAATGTGAAGGTTCTTTATTAAAGTTAGGATATAATAAAAATATCCTAATACTATTATGGAAATTTATATAATATAAAATAACATATAATAAAAATAAAATACATATAATATAAAATAATATATAATAAAAATAAAAACATATAATATATAATGTTTTTTGTGCACGCTGTGATGTTTTCTCCTTTGTGGGACAAGCTTGAATGCAAAGAGACCCTTCCTCATTTAGTGGGTTATTCAGGGATTCAATTTACAAACCTTCTTACCTTACAAATGAGAAACTCATCGTTTGGGTCATGAACTTAGAATAGGGCTTCACGCCTCACCCCCTCTCATATCTATGAGTCACTATTATAGTGATCATTCATTTTATAGCGCATCTATAGATGTAATTATGCAATTTCTCTAGTTTTGCATAGACAGGCTTGATAAACATTGTAAATACTATATCATAGTGTTAGGGACTGCTCATACCATAAGGTTGGGAGACTATGGTATAAATACCATGTCCTAAGTACTAAGTCTGCACTCATATTTAAAGGGTGTCGAAACCATAGGATAGAGGGTTTAACATATGACTTGGTTGGTATATGGTATAATGTTGATTCCATAAACTATGGTGAGGGTTTGTGCATGCATTAATGGTCACCAGCTGCTTGTGCAGTATGGTTTTTGGCATTTTGGTTTAGTGTGGCCTCTGCGCATTTGGAGAAGGGAGATGACCCCATCGATTCGTAGGTAAGCGATATCGACTCTGTGTAAAAATGCATTGCTTCATTGTATTCTCCATGGCATGGTCATGCTTTTCATGCCATCATTGGTTTGTCTGCAGGTGAACGCTAAGGCACTCTGGGGTTTGCATAGGCTACACTATCGATTTTGGATTTCTTCTTCACGGCCATGGTAAGCATGCTAGCAAGATTTACTTGCCTCCTCTCATTCTGGGCATTTCTGAGTTGGAAAACTTTATTGGGTTGGGGTTTCATGTGGCAGTTGTTGACTCTGCCTTCAGGATTTATAATGTATCTTGCTCTGGTTTTTAATGGACTCTTGTTGGGATGTTTGGCATCTTTGGGCCATGGCTGCACCATTACTTGTAATGGTGCCATAGCTCACGACTTTGCCATTTAACATTTTTAATAGTTTGACTGTTGTAAAAGAGGCTTTGTGCCTCACTGTGTAAATACATTGCGCGTTGGCTTTTATGTAAGGACTGCAATGTGATTTGGTATATACAATTTCATTTGACTTTTATAAAAGATTATACCGTGTAAATATTTGGGACTATGTAGTAGATTTAATGCTGCGTTTTGAATTGCTGACTTACTGGGTTCGATTCATGGCTTTCATCTTGTGGGATTTACTCTGTGCATTAATAATGGTTTGGGTTTGGGAGTATGCATGACACTCTGATTTTATTGTTTGTAAATTAAGTCGGGAAAGCTTCTAGACCTTGGGGCGTTATGCCATGGGCTACGCCATTGTAGCAATGGTGCTGCAGCCCATTGGCTTGCCATCGTATGCTCTGTGTTGGCGTTAAAATGGAGACTTTGTTTTTAGCTAGAGTATAGAACTTTTGGATTTGCATTAGCTCAACATGGGTGCAGAGAGGTTAAAACATCTAATCTACAGGATTTTACTCATTGAGGCATCATTTGAAGCATGCTTACACTATTTTATACACCATTTCATGAGAGATATTATATGCTTGAAGGTTACTCATTGAGCTGGTCCATTTCATGAGAGACATTACATGCTTGGCAGGTGATGCAAGAACCAACTGCCATAACTCTATGTAAACCTTAGTTTTTCAAAAACCCTGTTCAGAAAGTGAATTTCAGGAAAACCCTTAGTTTCTCTCTTCCTTCTCTGTCCTTCTCAAGCTACCCAAGCTTCTGCGAGCTGCCTCACCTCAAAATGAGCTAACAAAAAGCTCCTTGATCTAACCTAAGCTACCTAACTAAATGATTTGGATCTACATTAAATAAACCTCCAGTTCTATTCTAATTCTATTTACAGATCCTATAATTAAGGAACAGAGTCCTTAATTAACTCAACTGACCCCTACAAGTCATCAGTGGCTCACTAACAAACTAACAACTCATATCCAAACATTTACAAGTGGAAAGGACAAGTGTCCTCTTCCAGATTATTCAATTTTTAATCAAGATAAAAGAATTTACAAGTGTTGAGACCCTAGGTCTCTCAATTCATATGACTTTGATCAAGCCATGGATGAATTCGTTTCCATGAGCCTATGATCCTGCATCACAAAGCAAGTTGTGTTTTACTCCAAATAGTGTTATGATGTATAGGAATCCTACAAACCTAATTGAATCGACAATGAAGTAGGTTTAGAGTCTAGATGTTTATATTTCTAGGTTAATTTGTTTTTTGAATTGAAGTGTCATGTGTGTGGCCTGTGCATTCCCACATTCACTTGGTCAATTTTGTATGGATTGGGACGAATTGACCATTTTGTTACCGATCCATTCAATCATACCCTGATTTGCCTGGTTTAGTACCAAACTTGTCACTCCAATCGTTTAGAAGGCCGAGTTAGCTCGGTTGGGGGTCAACTCGGTTGACTCAGCCACCTCGGTAGAAAAACACTTGATTAAATCTGCAACTATTATTGTTGAAAAGGGATTAGGCTAGTAAAAGGAAAAGACAATGTTAGGAAAAGGAAATGCAAGCAATAATAAGTGAGAATGGAGAATTGTATGTAACTAAAAGAGGGGCATACATAAATTTTTGCATACAATCCCACTAGTATCATAAATTATGGGAAAGATCAGAAAAACATCCCTACACAAATATTAACCGATAAGTATGGTTTCGGTGTTTCATTTGGAGAATAAAATACTATAACAATAGTTGTTATTATGAATCTTAAAGGGTCCTAGATGAGATCTGTGCACTTTTAGGCAGTTCAAATTTCAAGCAAAAGAAGCCAATAAAAATATCCTAATACTATTATGGCAATTTATATAATATAAAATAACATATAATAAAAATAAAATACATATAATATAAAATAATAATAAAATACATATAATATATAATAAAAAATGACAAGTGTATTTAGACATTGTCGCGACTCGTTTTGTTTTGGATAGTTCATTTCAATTTGGAGGTTTTTCTGAATTTGGGAGTAGGTTCGGTAGACATGGCAGATAACTCTGTTGACCCGTGTAGGAAGAGCTCAGCATCTTCTCCTCACCAGAAATTGCCGGTATACCATCCACGGACACAGTGCAGAACACGCTGGAAAATTAGACAACTGGAACCGAGAGTAGGGTTCCGGTTTCTCCGCCATATGAAGAGCTGCTAGGTGTGTTCGCAGCACGACCATTATACCCGGACTTAGAAGGAGGCCCATACTCATTATTCCACTCCATCCAACCTCTGATTTTGACTAAATAAACTATTTTGATAATTGTACCTACATCTTCTTTGATGGGGCTTCAACCAATCAAATTGGAGGTATAGGTGTTCATCTTTTGGTCACCCAAGACCACTATTTTTGCTTCAAATTGGGTGTTGGTCTGAGTACAAACACCAAATTTTAACTACTTGCTTTATGGACTCTCCTTTATTGTGCTAAATCCATGGTCCTTCCCACTCTACACATTCATGGTGACTCCACAACCATCATTAATTGGTTCAATAGAAGATCATAACTAACTTTACTTGCAATTGATGGTTGGTGTCAACGTATCCGTGATATGGAACCTTACTTCATCTAGCTAAAAGTAGTTCACATATTCAGAGAACACAATACTAAGGCTGATAGCTTATCCAAAGAAGCATTAACCTTGGCCTCAGGCTATTTTTCAGTTTACTGAATTCACTGATGGTGAATGTACTGGTCAGGGCACTTTCCAGCTTTTCTAGCCCTTAGCACATGAGTCTTTTATGTGCTGTTGCTATTGACATCCTTTGGATGATTGAGGTGGATGATCCCCTCATATTACTTATCTCTCTTATTTATTGCTTCTTTGGATTAGATACTTCAGTATTAGACTTGAATTCTCAGTTTGTTGAAGGTTAGTGATGTGGATGTAGTCAAGATTCGTAGATTAGAGGTGTTACCTTCGAATTTTTTTCTAGTATTCCTATGAAGCTGATCAATTGTATTACTTAGAGTTGCCTTAGGGTTGAAAATTAGTATGGGAAAACAAGCATCATCAAGACAAGCTAAAAGGAATAAATCAGCAAATATTACAGACTGATATAAATGTATTTAACGTGCCAACTAGCCAAATCTGGAAATGTCCGCTCTTCACCACCACTGGGAAATATGCCTTTGAAGTGCTATCTTATGCACTTCAGAGTAGCACAGAGGTTAAAACATCCACTCTAAAACTAAAATCATCTACAACATCACAAAATCATTCACGGGAAAACTAAAAACCACTTAAAGAGATATGTTCTTTGAAGGAGATAGTCCATTAAAGGAGAACCTCCAGGTTTTGTATAGACATATATTGGCATAAATTGTAGTGTTATATGTGATGCATATGCATAACATATCATCTCAATATTGACAACGTTGAAAGGATAAAGTACAATGGCCACAAGCATACATTTGAAGCTTATGAAGCCTGCCCAATTCATGTTAGCAAAAGGCAATGCAAGCAATAAGTTAGAATGGAGACTTGTATGTAACCAAAAGAGGGGCATACATTAGAATTTTTAGGGATACGAAATGCCCACACCTATTAACCAAACTCATTCTAGACAAGCTTTTTCTTTAACAAGTTATTGGCTTACAAGTCTTTCAAAGTTTTTTTTCTTATAAGTCTTTCCACGTTTTTTTGCTGGTATTTTACTATGCTTATGCCAAAAAAAAATTTGGCCACGGTGTAGGTAGAACCAAATAGGTATTTGTCAGACCTGTCTTCCTCCAGTGAAGGAATTTTGGGAAGACTAGAGGAAAGTGAGACATCCAGTAGGTCTACACATGCTAGATCAACTAGATGTCAGAAGATCAGAAGAAAATTTGACAAATGCATGAATTTATTTCTCCAAGGAGTGGGGTCATGTTCCTATGATGATGAGACAGTGCGAGACATCGACGTGCCCTTAAGGTACCAACACCTAGTGAAACAATGGGTGCCTAGCAATCTTCCTAAAGTAAATACTATTTTTTGTGTGAATGAGAGGATATATAGAATTGCACCATCCTCATTGCATGGATTGGGCTTGTTTTGCATGGATGGCATAAAGGTTGGATATGGTAGATGTGACCGTAAGTGAAATCTTTGGATTTTTTTTTTAAATCCATGAACAACCGTCGCTTTTCCAACGTTCTTCTGACACTCCGGTCAACCCATCCGACGGTAGTGCCATGACTCCGACGCTTCCTCCCGTCAGACAATTGACGGTTAAAGTGTTGGATTGTGTCAGAAGGCCGACTCTTCTAGTGTCGGAGTGCGTCGAAGTATCGACACTATCTGAAATAGAAACCGACAACACCACCATTTCTCAAACACCTTTGTCCGTCGGACGGCCGACGCTTCAGGGGTCGGATGACGTCGGATTTCCGATGGTTTATGCAATTTTGGTTGGCACTTCGGAAGGAATAATGGTTGAATATGTGACACAATGGTTTATTGGAGCTTCAAATCTTATTAGTTGATGGTCGGAGATCCGACGTTATGCCATCGACGACAAAAAAAAAGTGTATGTGTCGAATACCCGACAGGTTAGTGTCAAATTTCAGACATGGTAGCCATCGGATTTTGGCCTCAAAGTCTGTAGTGAATAAAGGATAACTTGCAAATTTCAAATCTAGCCAGTTTATTTAATTAAACAACTTAAGTCATGATAAAATATAATGTTGTTTCTTGGGGATGTTACAAGAGTGTATGTCAATTTTGAAGTAATCAACATTGTCGATGAAACAAACCCATATCTTGCACTTTTTGGGATTGATTAGGAGATCAATAATCAGACCATCATCAATTTTAAGAAAAGAATCTTATCATTTGAAGATTCAGAGCTAAGGTCGCTCGCACCAATTGATCCGCTAGAGGGTTAGAGATACGTCAAACCACTAATAGTGAAGGCCAAGGTGACTATCTTAACCATATTCATAAAATCACCTCTAGAAGGGACGATTATGTAAATCCAACAGTTGATGGAAATATTAGTTGGCAAAGCATTAGCTCATGTACATCAGATTTTACCGAAGCATTAGAAGACTGGCAGAATCAGATGGATGAATTATCCATGAGGAAGTGAGAAATAATTACAAAATCTGTGCAAGGGATAGGAACTAAGAAAAGTGAGATACCTACCTATGAAGGTTTACCTAACCTTGCATATTTTCTGGTAGAGTTTGAAAAAAAAGTCACAGAACATCAATGCTTGTCCTCCCTTGACTTTGTGCTAAAATCCACATCCATCAGATGGTCGGTCGCACATAAGAAATCTATCTCAGAATGGACACAATTTCAAATATTGTTGGAGATCAAATTTGGAGACGAGATCAGTTATACTGGTAAAAAGTATATAGAATTGACTAATCATGTCGACCATATTCAGTATTCTTATGTGAAATGGGAGGCATGTCCACGACAATAATGGATTTATCATTTCATACTCATGTTAGACATGATACCAAGGAGCTAGTATACATTAGCTGAACTGAGACAAGGAACCATTTAATGGGATTAATTAGCTACTAGTTTCATACACATTTGAATGTGTTGATGATCAACAATCAATTGATTATGCATTGTAAGTAATTAAGATAAATATATTTGAATATATCCCTGTCACAATGACAAACTTCAATCAATGCAGCGCAACAGTTCAGCACTGGATGGAGTGCTACAATGTGACAGAAGAACCTGACGACGATGACCCACTCGACATAAGCATACCTGATTAGGAAGGTACGTGCGTAGTGGAAAAATTTGGTAATTTTAGCGACCAATTTTGGAATCTATTAAAAATCAAGAAACTAAATATTGGAACCCTGGAGAATCCAAAATTTGGCAATATTGGAGATTACTAGAATGATAAGACTGTCAGGAAAATAATTTATCTGTTGCATGAATTTCAAGATCTATTCTCTACAAAATTATCAGAGATGAAAGGGATTGTCAGAGACCTTGGAGAAATGAAGTGTAACATCCCCAAGAAGAAACTTTATATTACTTATGATTTATTTGAGTTATTTTTTAAATTAAATAAAATTGGCTAGATCTAAAATTTGTCAAATGGTCCCTTGTAGGAAAGATGTAATAGAACAATTTGGATTGAAATAAACTTGTGAATAGGGGAGGATAACCATGTTAAATGCGGAAATTGTGCATGTAAGAGGAGAGGAAAAGAAAGGGTTAACCCTGAGAATTCAAAACAAGTGTCAAGAGTGCATTAATGGCACTAGCCACACCCTAAAAATCAGGGATTTTGATAGCTAAAAGCATTCCAAGAGGAATTGATTGCTTGTGAAATACCTAGGCAAAGTAAATAGAAGAAGAAGGCATATGTGGGAGGCGGGACACTGCGTAGTATGCTGGAGAAGAAGGATTGTTGCGTGAGCACTCTGGTGTTAGGAAATTTTATTCCCATTGAATGACAAAGTTTTGTGACTGAGGTTAATTCTTCCCTCTCTTTCTATGCATGATTTCGCGCGAGGGTGATTAGAGAAGAGATGAAAATATACTGTTAATCTACAACATGGTATTTTTTAAGAATTATAATATTATACTTAAGTATAGTATTCTAGTGGATTGTTTTGGATTGAAAAATACATTTTTATATATAGGTAAGCGAATATTAAATATGAAACATAAAATTAACACTGAAATGTGTAAAATTTGGTGAATATTATGATAAAAAAAACATGTTTTATATAAATATAGGTGATATAGACACTAAAAATGATCAAATAACAAATTTATTTTTTGAAAAAAACCTAAAAAATAACCAATTGGCGAAATTTCGGCCCTAAAAATTACCCTGTAAATTCTAGATCATCGGTTGTTGCTTACTCAAATTACTTCATCACTTCACGACTAGAAAGGAGATTGTTGTTACACCACGTTATCAATATCAAATTTAAAGAGATATGAAGGTTGGGCACCAACTCAAGATTTAGGAATATCTATTTAATTGTTGTGATTTACTCTACGAAGAGAACTCCAAGGGAAGATTTAGTTGACTCCCTAATCCCTAACTACCTCCAACAGTTTACACGCACAACCAGATTTTCCCCTTTGTCCCCATCCTAGGACTTCAAGATAGTCAATCAGTGAGGAGGAACTTGCGCCATGGAAACAAACAAAGAAAACAGAAAGGGACATGTTGGAGAACATCAATGAAGAGGAGAAGATACTCCCAAACCCTGAACTTATAATTTACCTAACATAGGCTAATGGGTAAACCAATATTCCCCTCGATGTTCTCTCACAACAACCTCAAAAAGAAAATAGGAAAGAACAAGGAGATAAAGGAAGATGGTAAACCCAAGCGGACAACCCATTTCCACCATCTTCTTTGTATGGAGTAGATAAAAGAGCACCTAGTCAAAATCGTCACTTCACCCATATTTTGTAAATTTCCAAGACCAATAATTTTGGGTGAAGTTGAGAATAATGTGTGTTAAAAGTACAACTATGACCGAATGGACCCTCTGTCACTGGTTGTTCGGTAAATCTAAAACCCAAGTCATTCATATTCAATCTTAAAAACAAACAGTCTATACCCAAGTCATTCAAATTCAAATTAACAATCTATAAACCCAAGGAATTCCTATTGAAACTTTAAAACAAGTCATTCAAAGAGACAAATTACTAAACTACTTGTTATCCTATATTTTTCGGTTTACAATGACAAAAGGCATTAAAAACCCTTCGAGACAAAATCCATACAACCCTACCTAATTTGTGAAGTTGATTCCCACTCCTAGCAGTATGAACCCGCTATTTAGCAAGGTTAAGTCCATGGAAGCGGTGTTCAGAGCGCAACCTATAAAAAAGTCGATACCTTAAAGTGAAGAAGGCATAACTTGATGCTTGGTTGCATCCTTCAAGTGAACCTTCCCATTTCTTCCTTCTTGTTTGTATTGAGATCCACCCCATCAAAATCACAACTTCACCCATTTTACAAACAAATCCAAGATTTGGGTGAAGATGGGTTGACAATCACAATAATTCATGTGAAAAGAGCGGAAATGGGTTAATGGCCCTCAATCTCTACTCATGTTGTAAATTCAAGAAGGTGTAGCTTGATGTATGGCTGCTTCATTCAAGTGAACCCACCCGATAAGGGGCAGAACCTTTTTATTTTCCACTAAATGATATTTGGGTCTGGTAGTAGAGTAGTCAATAATCCCTACATTGAATTAAACCTTGTCATTAGACGCCTCAAATCCATCTTTTAGGATTTCCTCATGAACAAGGGAATCACATTAATGGATAGAAATATTTACTAATTCGGTCGCTCCAAAAACTAGTTGAAACCATCGAACACTCCAAAACCTAGTTCAAACCCTGAGAGTATGCTCGTGTTCATGCATAAAAAAACCAATGATGAGAGAAAGATGGTTGAAAACACCAATAAAATAATAAAATATCCTAGTCCTCCTCTTACCTTTTTCTTTACCGGACTTGGTTGTCTCGCTAAAGACAAAACGTTAAAATAATATTTAAAATAAATGAATTAAAAAATAAAGAAGTAATATGTAGAGACAAAATTAAAATTGTCTCAAATTAAAGTCTTAAAACACCCAGCCATGTATTAGTGGGGAGGATCCATTATTGTCTATTTTCTTACAAACATCGATCCAACCAAAGGAGTTGTTAGGAGAATATGTGTTCTATATAATGGGAATATGGGCGGAATATATTGTAGAAACTTGATGTCGTGGATCCAATACGTCTTCGTGATTATTAATATTCTATTGGTTATATTCATGGTGACATTTCTAAGCACCTAAGAATGGGGTTCTGACCACAGTCATATCACTCACAAGATAATTTTCTAGAGGATCTGACATTGGTTAACTGATTGATGGAATGACGGATGAACTGATAGCTTAAGTGAAGGATGATGTGTAACGAAAGGAGGTTGCAATGGAGCTATGGATAGTAAATGGGATGAAGGATATTTGTGAGGCTACTTGATTTCACATTAAGGAGACAATTTTGGCTTGCGTCCTTTGTATTCTTACCAAAATATTTCTCTTTTTATTTCACTTGAATTGTTGGGATTTTAGAAAGAAGGACAAGCTTTCTGAAGGTGCTTTGTTTATTGATAGAATTTTTGGAGTATTGGTACAACCACATGGTATAATTGTTGCACCTATGAGAGTACAAAAATGTGGAGTAAGAACAACTATTGATAATAGGGCCTTGTCCTTGGTTTCATATGTTCACCAACATATGCAGGTTTTTGTGTAACAAAACACCTTACATGGTATAAGAGTTGAGTTCTCGGGTTCAATTCCCCCGATCTATGTCAGAGGGGGGTTTTGTAGTATTCAGAGCTAAGGTCTTAGCTTCAATTACCCCGATCAATGCTGGAGGAGGAGTGTTTGAGTATCAGTACAGTCGCATGGTATAATTGTCACACCTCTGGGAATACAAAAAATAGGACTAACCGCCACTCCTGATACCAAGGCCTTATGCTTGGTTTCATATGTTCACCAACATCTGTAGGTTTTTGTGTAATGAAAAACCTTACAAAAATATACAACATAAGGCAGTATTCTCATATTCAATAAGCTAGAAATAAGGATCATCATCCAGCTAGTCAATGAGGATCCCATTAGGAATCCCAAAACTATGATTGAGATGAACACAAATATGAGAAAAGGTGATTTATCCATTCAATATTGTTTTTTATTTATCTTTATGAACCCTCCCAAGGATTTACCATGGTTATCATAACAATTTGGAGTCCAAAAATGTAAGGGTAAATTTTGTAATCTTGTCCAGATCCGTGTATTCATAGTAGTGATAGACAAGGGATTAAAATTAGGGAACCATTTTTTAATGGAAAGGCTATAACATTGCGAAAACCATAGTCACATTAGAAAACAAAAACAAAAAAATGTGATGGATGTTAAGTTAATTTATCTTTTAAATATATAATTTTTTACACATTTTTATGTCATAAATGTGAAAACCAAATCAAATGCTGAGCATTTGATTTTCATGGGGGCATCATTTTCTCCTCCATTTGCTGCTAATATGTTAGCATTTGGGGCTAGTACATTTGGCTTTGTGCCCGTCTTGTTGAAGTTCTTATTGGCTCGAAAATTGTTCTTTTGTTTTTTGTAAGGCTGTGGGTTGAAACCCAATTTTTGTTTGTCCAAGAAGGTCCTAGACCTGTCTCGAATTCTGTTGATGCTTTCCTGCCTTACTTTTCCATGCTCATAGAAAATCCTAGCTTTGTGCAGGGTGGTGTCCATAGTTTTAAGCATGTCAAATTCAATTCTCTCTCGAAATTTGGGAAGAATACATCCTAGAAAATGATGTATTTTCACCTTATCATCCTTTATGTAAGGTACGTAGTGTAACAAATCCAAAAATCTGTTAATGAAAGAATCCATGGTCGTGGAACCCATCCCGAACCGGTGAGATTATTTCATCTTCCTATCAAAGAATCTTTCATACATTTATTTCTCCTAAAAAATTCTGTGAAAGTTACTCCATTGGATTTCTTTTACTGTATCATTTTTTGTGTGCTTTAGGTCTCTCCACCATCTAGCTGCTTTTCCATTGAAATTATAGATTTCTAGATGGGATTTCATCTCACTTGAGTAGTTGTGTACTTGGAAGTATTTTCTCATGTACCAAGAATCCACTCTTCATCCTTCTCCCCAGTGTTCATCTCTCTTTCATAAGTTGGGGCCTTTATCTTTCTGAACTTTTCTTGGAGGTTGTCATCATTACTTTGTTTCTTTCTTCAAGGAGAAAGGGAATTGTCACTAGAAAGACTCTGATAATCTCTTTCTAGAGGTTCAGGCGTGTGTTCTTCTTTTCCTTCTTTTGGGTTGCTGGTCGTTTTATGATAAAACTCTTTCTTGAACTTGTTGATTGAATGAGTGGGCTGTCCATGTGGGATTCCTCCCATCATGTTTCCTAGTAAAGATCCATCAATTTCTTGTTGTTCTATTCTTTCATTCATATTATCATCTTTGAAACTTTGTAATTCTGCTGCAGACTTTGTATGGTTTTCCGTATATCATAATTTAATTCAACTACTAGTTCTTTTTCCCATGTGGGGGTATTCAGTTTTCTTTACCAATTGTTGTCTTCTTCCATGTTCATGATCTGAACTCTTCCTTGAATCCTGCGATATAAATTTTTAATAACAAATAATTTTATGTTAGTTAACATAATTTCAAAAATAATTTATTTTCTGCAACGAATGTTTGGTGTGCCCATTAGGTCTCTTGGTTTTTGAATATGGGCTCTAATACCACTTCTAATGTCCCTAAATTTCGAAAAAAAAAAGTATAGGCTAGTTAAATGCTACCTTTCAAGAACATTGTTTTAACTTCTACGGAATGTATCTGTTGTTTGTTACCTAAATCTAAGTATCACAAGTTTTCTTTCTCTTTTATGTGTTTTCCTACATAATGATGATATGTTTATGTGATGTGGTTATGTGAGTTGGATTTTTTTATAGGATTACTCTTCCTATCTCTACTAGTATCAGTCATTTTCGATGCTTGTTTAAAATAGATTTTAGTTCTTATCTATATGTCTTAGTTCTCGTTTATGGTTTTATTCATTTAAAAAAGATTACTTGACTTTGCATGTTAAGGGGTGGAGCGTCCGGGTTTGATCCCTTGAGGGACCACTCGAAGAGGTAAAAAATATCCTTCTGCTTTTATGGGGCTTACTTAGTTCATTGTGAACTAATGCATGCTTCCACTTTTGTGTAGGTTACTTTGTCAGTGAATTCTATCTACGACCGTGGAAAGTAATAACATCCTACAGCATGATAACTATGCTACACTATCCTATTCAAAGCTGGAGAGAAGAGGACTAAAGTCCTAAGCTTAGTTGTGCCTAAGTTCTACGTTTATGCAGAGTCGAAAGTGTATGGTTTAAATCTTTATGGTCGTCATTATGTTTTAAGTTTATGAAACTTTATCCACCTTGATATTGATTTTATAAAATGTAACTTTTAAGGTATAATGCATAGGGTTTAAGGCATGATCCATATACCATGGAAAACATTATAAAAAGTCTTTTGGAAAACTATGTGATATACATAATTGGTTTATGGCATATTTCATATGCCATAGAACTTTGGTTTAACATCGCAAATGAGGGTTTTGTTAAGCATTTATCGAAGAGTTGGTGGACTATGGAGAAATGTTGTGAGCTTGACTATGGAGCTGTTGGTTTGGATTTCATGGTTAGTGGAGGACAGGGTGCTGCTTTAAATGCTACTGGGGGAATGTGGGAAAGAAGCATCGAATGATGGGTATGGTCATTATTCATTTCATTTGTTTTCTCTTTGATTGTTTGTGTGGTTTTTGAGCTCTTGGGAGCTATGCTACGAGGTGAAACGACCTTCCCTTTTGCCTAGCAGGTATGCCTTTGACGTAGTCTGCAACATTGTAATGTTTGTTTTCTTTCATTGAGGTTCGACATACTTCTCATGGTTCCTGTTTGTTTTGCAAGTGACAAGGGTGGCGTGAATGTATCTTGATGGGATTTACAGGTGGCATGCACAACCTTTAGGCGATAAGCCCTACCAAAGGGAAACGAAACTTACCTCTGCGTGTTTATTTGACAAAGTATTGAACTCTGGGTTGATAGTTGGTTTGGGTGCTTGTGATGGTTTGGGAATTGAGGGATGCGACTGTAATTAGTCCTTTATTTGTCAAGACATATGTAAACATTTGGGGAAGAACTTGACCACTCAAAGAAACAATCGGCTCTGTGTATAAAAAAAAAATGTGTTTCAAAGCTTGTAAAGTATGGGTTTAACATTTTAGTGGAAGGGATCTGTGTTTGACTTTAATTGATGCTAATGCTTTGGATTTACAGTTCCATTCCAGGCAATGGCACTAAGTAGATCGTGATTGTGTTATTTTACCTCTTATGCATTTATATTGGTTGGTGTATGGATTATTATTTAATGTGGTTGGGGTTTCACCTTATAGTCGTGGCTTGGAAGCTAGGATTGTCCAATAGGTACATACGCAATCTATAATCTATATAACTTAATATAGGCCTGTCAAAAGTAATGCATAGAGCATTCAGCTCTATTTTGATAAGACTGTTAGTTATATTTAAAGTATTGGTGGGCAGCCTGAGAGGCAAAACCCTATTGTGCAAGTCGTAACGTTTATGTTTTATGTTTTAAAGAGTGCTTACAGGATTCGATCCTGGGCTGTCTTAACACTTGGAATTGTGTTTAACTCAGCGTTTATGTTTTTACTTTAGAAATGATGCCTACATTATTTGATCCTGGGATTTTAAATGAAATGGAATTGTGGTTAGCGCTTATGCCTCTAGGATTCGATCCTGGGTTGTTTCATGAATATATTGGTAGTGTTGCTTGGGAATTCCACATGATTTGATCCTAGGTGTGACTCTATTTGTTAATCAATTGGTTTATATAAATACGAGTTTGGTCCTTGGTTTTTTGTTTATAGTAGTGTTGATATATTTGTATAATAGTTTTCCTATGGCCAAATCTTAGCAGGTTTCGATGGTTGGGCGTTGTGTAAAAGATTTTGCAATGGAAAAATATATGGGGTTTATCCTATAGCCAATCCTATAGAGGATTCGATGGATGGGATTGGTTTTAATAAGACTTATAATCTCTATATTTTAGCATAGATTTAATATTTAATTTTTGAATTTTGTGAACAGCGTTATGATATATTTGTTTATGTTGGATTTATTATGTGAAAAGAAAACATACGTGATGGCAATATGGAATCTACTAGCGTTGGAAATAAAAGTTAGAGTTGGATTTTAAAGGCTTTGAATATTGTTTAAAACAATTTGCTTATGTTTGATTTCAACCTGGATTTAATGTTTAGTTTGAAGGTTGTAAAGCGTTTTCGATAATTCTGTTTTATGAATGAATTTAAAGTAAAAAGGAATAATATTACATGCTAGCAATATGAAATCTCCAAGCATTTTATAAATCGCCTTTTAGAGTTTTGGATTTGTTTAGGAATGTGAGAGATTTGACCTATGGTTTAGTTTCTTTTAATAATTTTGATAAGGTTTTTATCTGGTTGTTTTAGATGCATATTTTACAATGCTATGTTAAAATGAATGACAAGGGTTTTGAAATATGAGAAAAGCATATATGACATACTAAAAACAATACTAAGGAATAAAATCTATATTTTCCTAGCTAGGCAATCATGTTTAAGTAAACAAGATTCTCTTGTAGCATAATCTCTACTTCTAGGGTTTGTATGTAAAATAAAATAAGGTTTTAGGGATCTGTAAACAAAATAAACCTAGCTTCTCTTTAAGGCTCTGTAAACAAAATAACCTAGCTAAAGAAAGCATACAATATACAAAATTTTACTTTAGATCATAACCCTACTTTAAATAAAGCTACAAGAACTAAGAGAAAGTTGAATCCCTCATACCTAGAATGTGTAGTTTATTTGATGGCTAGAACCCTGCACACCTAAGGACATAGAATTAATAAAAACAAGGATAATTCTAACCTCATATCTGTCAACCGAATAACTTGGGAACTACTACATACTCCCAACCATGACCTAGAACACTTCCTTGTTTCAATTTGAATCCCTTCAAGATGGTTCCAATATGCAAGTAGACTAGAGCTCAGTAAAGGTAAGGATTCACCTATGTGGGATAACAGGTTCTATACGAGATTAATTTTCCTTTCTAGAAAAATGCTCTCCATGAACTCTTGGGAACTTATAATGATCAGATAGCATAGAAAATAATAGAGATCCCGAAGCATTTCTTTGGCTTGGGTCTTTATAGATAATCTTTTGGAAAAGAGACAGTTAAATTTTAGTTCGATCAAGAATCATTTGCTTTCTTGAAATAATCTCTTACTTAATTTATGTGAATTAATATTTAATTACTTAAATTTAGGAATTTTTTGACTAGTTCCTATTTGACTCATTTTAGGTACTAAGATATTTAATCAATTATTTTAGTAAATAATAATACATAGATCCTTCCATTATTATGTATAGTTACTATTATCAATACATAGGCTTACTCTTTCATTCATACTATATATAAACTATATATATACGTATATCACTTGTTAACATTTTTACTTTGGGCATCATATAGAATGATCCCGAATCACATGGTTCTCTCTTTAGTTTATAGTCACTTATTTTATTAAGGCTTTCAGGTATGGTTAGTTCAACTAGGTTAGGAGGCACTAAACATCCTTGCATGTTGGATTACCTCATGTATTGTGGTAGTTCTTTAGTTCTCGATGAGAAACAAAAATTTGAAATTTCATTTAATCAACTTAAAAATAAGTAAGATGCGGTCGATGTTTTATTAGATTCGTTTTAACTAAACATTTTAGTTTTCAATAACTCCAAGTGTTTATTCAGAGCCCATACTCAACGCTAAGAAATAAGGAGTTAAACTTAGTGCAATTCCAGAGCTCCTCGCTCAACACTAATTCTAGGATTTATTTGTAAGATACACCTAGGGATAGAATGGCTAAGGATTCGATGCTCCAGAGCTTATACTCAACATCAATTTGGAATGTTTCAGGTGTTATGCCCAAAAATTCCAATTCTTATCTTGTCATGTGCTTCAAAGCTTCACTCTCAACACAAACGTTTCATAATTACTCATGTGCTTTCAGAGCTTGCTCTCAACACAAACAAAAAATACTCATGTGCTTCAGAGCTCTTTGCTCAACACAATCATCAATCACTCATGTGCTTCGGAGCTCACGCTCAACACAAACGTCAAATACTCTTGTGTTTTAGAGCTTGCACTCGACGCAACATTTCATCAATTATGTGCTTCACGTTCCATGTCCAACACATGAAATCATATACATGCTAAATAAAACATATGCATTGGCTTACATCCAATATATCAAACAAATCATCATAATCATGTGCAGTGGGGTCTTATGCCCAATATACAAAATATAACATCACAGTAACATCTCATTCATGCTACAGTATTCACTAGGTAAAAGACTATATATATTTAATTATATTGAAAAAAAATGATGGGATGTTGGATGCCTTTTGATAACATTGTTTGAGTATTACTATGTCATAAACAAAATGTGGTAAATCATAGATTTACTAATTCTCTAACATTTCATCTTATTATAGAAATTATAATTTATACTTTTCAAGAGATTATTGGTTGAATTTTCATTTTGATAATGGATGGATTTAAGAGAGAGAAATTTCAAACAATTATTCGAAAAAGAAAAATTAAGAGTGATAAACGAACTTTGAATTCAAACTTGAATGAGTTTAAGAGTCAAATGTATGTTTGTGTTTATAGTTCATGGTGTTTGTTTATATTTTGTACTTTTTGGGTTTGTATTATTAGTGAGTTTATGGTACTAGATGGTATTGTATGTGTTGAAGCCTACTTAAAAATTTAAACCAAGGTTATTATGAGCAAATTCTCTACCTTTGAAGAAATAATAAAGTCAAAACTTGAAAGCATAAAAATAAAATACATATAAAATAGCCATCATACATGTTTATTTGACGTGCATGGGATTTGAAATAGATTTGACGTCTAATATTTTTTAGGTCTTTCAAAAATATGTCTAAATATATTCACTATAAAATGATTTTTGCTCAGCTAACATAGAAAAGACAAGTGAGATCATTTATGTTCTTTTAGTCATTCTTCCCATCTTCCATTCCCGCATGAAACCAATAAAAAATTGGATGTAGTCCAAACTGAAATTTTGATTTTAGCCATTTCTTAATGCAATTTTATATTATAATGGTCCCTCTAAATTCATGGCAATAAATAAAATCACAGTTTCGAAAACTGTAAAAGGTGATTCCAACCATATTTGTCTAGCCAGATTCAAGGAGAGATGGCCAAATGGGAGTGACTCCATGATACATCTATTATTTTATCAAAGGGATGCAATGCATTTTTGCAAATTGACTTGACAAAATTTGAATAATTAGGGTGTGAATATCCATACTTGTTTTAATTTTATGGGATAAATTATTTTTCTATTTTAGTTATCCCCCTCCTATATTCACAATTGTCCATTATTCTAGCAAAACCGGAAGAGAAGGGAGTAAGTAGTTATCAAAATTAAATGAATATCAAGAAGGCATATGAAAGTTAATGTCCAAGGAATATGCACTTAAGTGTGATCTAGTTGATGAAGTTAATCAATAGAAAAATGCATGTTCTCTTGGTCTTGGTTACACTGTGACTGATAAGGCTGATGGGAATTATACATGAGATCCCTTAGCACTATAGAAACAGTGGGAATATACGTGGTCTTATTTTCTCCAATAACCATGCCAAACCCCATCAATTCATAGTCTTTGCTATACATCATTTTGATCCTATCTCAATAATGCACATCCTTGCCTCCGCTTCCCTTGACCTGCAAAACAATGTGAACTCTCTATGTAATGTAAAAATACAATCCAACAAATCTCGAAGATGAAGAAATATATAATAGACTCAACTCAACTATTTTTGAAACACTACAATCAAACATATCTCTCGCAAAAAACCATACCAAGAATGAACCTCTAGTCATTGAGATTTGAATGAGTATAAAATACCTTCTTGAGAGCCTTGAGGTACTTTGTGCATCCCTCGTAAGAAGGGGTGGTGCATCTACTCTCCATGATTGAGTTGCAAAGAGGCATGTGGGTGCATTGTGGTGGGTGGAGATAATTCAAATAATTATTCAAATAAAATTAATAATAATGAACATATTTTTATAATTTCGTGGTAATCATATAGAGCAATATTTTATAATTATGTGGTAATCATATAGAGAAATCCTTTGATGAATTGTGCAACAAAGAAGTGATGAGATTTGTTTCTGATATAAAGTATGTGATTTGTTTCCAATAGGAAGGATGGCATTTATTTTGAATAAGAAGTGTGAGATTTGTTTCCAATAGAACTATGGGAAACAATTAGGTTAAAAGTTAAAAAATGAAACTTTCCTCTTGAACATAAGAAGCATGGGATAATATTTGTTTCCAATAGGAATATGAAACAAAATTAAGTAAGAAACAAAAAGTTGAAACTTTCATCTAAATAACTTATTGAAATTTTCATGCATGAATTTTTTTTCCTCTATATATTTAATCTTTTTTTATGGTATGGTACTACATCACCTTTTGAAAAAAATATAATTAAAACTAAAATAAATAAATAAAATATAGAAAATAACTAAAAGTAATGTTACACTCACACACCCACTAATGTGGGTGATACACATGTGTACCACATGGGCCACTTGCTGCAAGGGACACATGTAAATGGCACGAGAAATTAAGTGGACGGAGGAACAAGGGATTAAAATGCCCAAGGTGGCAAGCTGCGAGCTAACGCCACAGGCAGTTGGAATGTCTAGTAACTATGGTCGTAAAGCATGAGAGCTATTACCTACACATGTTGGCTCGAAGCCTAATGAAACCATCAAATCACATTATGGAGGTCGTCCATCTCCAAACTCTTGGCCCGATCCTTTCCGTGGTGTTGTTAGTCTTCTTCCCCTCTGCCAACGAGGAACGTGAATAGTGGGTGAAACTACCACGACAATGCGACACTCCGAAGAGAGGTAGCTTTGGTCAGGGTGGTGGAAGGAGGAAGGTTAACTCGGGAGCTACGGATGGCTATGCATCTCCAATTTTTATGTTGGTAAGATGCATCTGGGCTCGGGGAGAAATTGAGGTATAATCAACCACTACTAGATGATAAAAAACATGATGGGGATGTTAATAGAAGATTTGTCAAACAAATGGATTGGAGCAAGGGACATGGCACAAAGCATATGGGCATGTCTCAACTAGACTCACGAGCACCTAAGCAACCTCGAGGAACATTTCAATTGGTGGCATTACACCATTTTTCACAAATATGATGAAACAGTGGATGGGAGCAACATGGACCATCGTGGCGTGGGTGGGGAGACATCTCGAGCAGCAAAAGATCCATTGCACTCGTGCAGGAGCACGTGGACAACACCTAGCTAACGATGTCGGTGAAATGTGCTAATGATGTCGGTGAAATGTGTCTGCGAGGCCAACAGTGCCAAAGCAGCACAACCACTTTAGGAACTAAAACCTTTTGGCCAACGGAGGCATGAGGATGAATACGGGCCATGCCCCATCTTGGAGGAGGTGCTAGAAGCAATAGAGGGAGATGCCACATCCAAAACACTCCATCGCCATACCTAGTTCTATCTATGGCTCTTAGTTTTTGTGGATATCTCTGTTTTACAAATGTTTCATTTGCATGTGAGTTCACAATCTCTTTTTTATTCTATGTAATATGTTGGTTGAAGTACATAGCTCTTGGAAAGATAGTTCCCATGACCAATTAGTATGAGAGCCCTTAGTAAGACTATTAGTAGTGCTTAAAAAGAATTTCCACTTACACATTTCAAAAGATTAAATATGTTTGAATAAAAATAACAATAAAAAAAAGGTGAAAACAATAATATGTGGACTCATATTGACCTAAATAACTCTCAAATGGGCATTGTTGGATCTCTCATCCAACAAAGGTGCCTATTTGACGGCAAGAGCTATCCATTGAGTTGCAGAATATTTAATGTTGTTGCAGCAAGGTTGATGATTCGTTGGATCTTGAACTGTTTGAGATCCAGTTTGGAGACCTGGTGGAGAAGCATTAAATGCTCTCCAGCTCAATGGATAGCTTTTGCCCCCATTTGAGAGGCTCCCCTCTCGAGAGAAAGTCTGTCCAGTAAATAAGTTTCACTATAATACCAATAACCTGAATGAGTGTGACCCGTGATCATGGCAGTATCGACATCATATTCTAATAAAATGGTGAAGTAGATTTACTTGAACTTCGATTGGTACGAGACATATTTGACAGTCGATAGAACTTAACTTGACAAGCACGTATGCAGCGTTATTCCAGTTATGGTGGCCATAATATGAGTGACCCATTTAAGCCTAAAATTTGATGGATGGCCACATAAGATTTTTTTCATTTTTGTATTATTTGATACTGAAGTTTAAGATGAACAGGTAAACATTGACACTTAAAGTTTAAGACGAACAGGTCTAAGAAAATATTTAAAACCTTTATTTGACCTTTTATGAATTTAGGCTTAGGGTCAAAAATATTAATACTCTACCCTAGTTAGTTATCCTTAGCCATTGTGTTGAACCCGCTCCTGCACTGCTCTGCATTGGGTAATTATCCTTCCCCATTGTGTTGAGTGTTGACCTGCTCATATGCTGCTTATTTAAAAAATATTGCTATAATGTCTTGTGTTTTGTATTGTTCTGCATTGCTGATAATTTACAGCAGGCTAAAAAAAATTGACATTCAGTGACATTGCCTAAAACTTAAACTTGAAATGATAAAAAAAAAATTGTAACCTTCTTCAAATATTCCTTGACATTCATTCAGAGGCACAGGCAAATTGAAATTCCAGGCCATTACTATCTCAATATATTAGTGACGAGATTCTAATAATAAAAACGTGAAGTACATTTACTTGAACGTCGATTGGTAAGCCGACATATTTGACTGTCGATATAACTAAACTTATCAAGCACGTTTGCGGGTTGATTCCAGTTATAGTGACCATAATATCAGTGACACATTGCTATCTCAATATATTTTATACCCAAATCTCATTCTGCCAACTCTCCTTGTTGTTCTTGAGAGGACTTATCACGTTGTTCTCATTTTGAAAAACGTCATATTTTAACGAAATAACTTCTATTGAAAGTCGTTTATACATCCCGTCTAATTTGTGGCGTTTAAGAATATCTTGAACATAAGCAGAGTTACACTAAATTTGAATGACAAGGATCCATATAAAATCATTCGAACCCATATTTCTCAAAACCCTCAACAAACTATGATGTTTATTTTAATCACTAATATCTCTAATTTCTAACGGTTGGTAAGCTTTTATTCCTTTCTGCATAGGAAACTTTGAGCTTACCACAGCATAACACTATGAAACAACGCGACAGAACGAGTCAATTGCTTCTTCTGTCCATCCACGAAAGCTTTAATTTATTGTGACATAAGACTTTAACTTTATTGTTCTCTCTGTTATTACAACACTAAATTGATTAGGAAAACAGATGAAGACCATGAGGTCTAGAAGGATTGGTTGATATACCTACTCGGCTACTACTGCAACAAAAAGCAAATGGTGATTGCTGATTTATATGTTGTAGCAACGTGCAGAATTATAAAGTTCTGTACTACGAAATTACATGCACTCAACTGATACACCACGTCTCTTTTAGTGGAATGGCCCCTACATTCAGGGAGTTGGTGATGCACAATATGTTCAGAGGAAAAATGGTCAGCAGGTTTACATTCCATACAACTCTGAACTGATGCCTCTCATGATATCATGAATTAGGTCTACAAGCAACTGACTCATCATGCAAATCAGAAGCAATTCGTTAAATCATTCATACAGGGCACGGCAGGCTTATTGAAATTCTCTAACTAACTATATATTCACATAATTTCCAGGTTTGCATTCAATAGTTGTCATTGGCAGTTGAGGTTTTGCAAGACCAAATGCAGCACAATCTAAAACCATGGCTGACCTTGATGGACCACCACAGAGTCATTAGGTTATCAACTTGGATGCGTCAAATTGACCAGCATGTAGCATGAAGGTTGCGTTTCATGAATTTTGTGCCACTTTGTGGAGAGACCATGACATGTATTTGGTGTAATTAGGTCATTATTGCATTGTCATCTAGAAACTAATTCAAAACTGTAGTACCATGCTGCACGTCTTATATAAGTTTCTCTTCACTATTTCTGTTGGAGTCGTTGACAGCGAATATGGCATTCGTTTGTGGGTCATGCCTCCTGTCTTTCTGTTTTCTGGTGTTAGACTTTTATTAGTGCCAAATATTCTTGGATTTAGTATTTTTAACTTCTTTATACGAATATGCTTAATAGTTCGAACTTCGAAGTTCTGTATACGAATTTGCTTTATGGACTTTTAATGATCGATGGAATCATGACCTCGCATTATTTTCTTACGCTCCTGGTTTCTAATTAGTTTATGATTGAGACGACAACATGATACGCAGAGATCAAGATTGAAGGGCTGGTCTTAGTTTCATATAGAATGTTATATATTCATTCAGCCCTTCATTGATGAAGGGCTTTCAAAAAGTTTACATTTCAAATGACAGCAATAAATTAATTGTACATTTCATTTACTTGATGACAAAAATTAAAAACAAAAAATTAAATTGCAAAATGGGATTTGTCATTTTAATGAGATTTGTAAAATTGCACAACTGAATGTATATCTCTGCCTGTTCAATCTATTTGATTGAGGAATAAGTCTACAATTGCTCAGACGCTTTAAGGTTTATAATAAAAAAGGAACTCAAACAGATAGTCAAGCCGGATAGTACAATCTATGACTATAAATTTGGAAGTATGGATTAAGGCCGAAAAAACGTGGTCACTTAAGAGACCATTCTTGATGGTGTTGAAGGAATTCAAAACAAGAGGCAGCCTATGCTAGAACTCCGAAGCTTCAGTCATAAAATAAAATATATAGAGGAAGCAGAATCAACCAAAGCTGAATGTTTTGAAATTACTGAGAAATTGATAAAGTATTGAAAAGATGCATCCACCGTGGGAAGAACCTTGGATCCATATCTCTATGGAATTTGTATTGTGTGTGCCTCGTCATCAAAGAGTTATGATTATTAGTTGCTGAGCGACAGATTTTCCAAAATGGTCCATTTCCTTATAAGTAAGAATACTGATGTCAATGTCAGTAAGATTGTTGTTTGCTAGTTTGTTCTTTAAGGAAATTGTTGGGAAAAAGTTATTTGAATCTTATAAAACATGGGTCTCCAAGAAAGCACTGATGAAGTATAGTATTAGTGGGTTGGGTGTGCATCCTGAAGTCTGAACCAGGAGTTTGAGAAATTTTCAAAAAAGGCTAGAATGATGTAGACCACTGCAGAAATTTTAGGGCCAATTGGGCCTGTTCAGTCTGCAGTCATTAATCTAGTATTATGAATTGCATGTTGTAGCTGATGTAGTTGGATTTTAGATTTTTATGCAGCTGCATCAATCAATTTAGTGTTGAATTTAATAGTAGACAATTTAGATTTCTTGATTGAGAATTTTAAGAAATTAGTCCAGTGCATGTTGAACTTTTCTAGAAATAGAAACAGTTTTACAAGTAAGCCTTTTAAGAGAGAAAAATAGGCTGAATGAAAACCTCTGTAAGGAAATGGAGGAAGCTTGTAGAAAAGGACAGAAGAACAGAGTTTTTCTTTTCAGATTTGCTCATGTGATCATTATGGACCATGCCTACTCACACTGTGTTTTAATTTTCTGGCTGGATCTTCCTATTGAAACGAGTATTTCAGTTGTTTGAGAAAATCATAGGGCACGATTCATTTTAACTATTTATTTCCTATATGTGTGGCAAAGAAAGCGCAAAACATTGTTCGTTTCAGCCAAGGGCACGGTTCATTTTAACTATTCATTGTTCGTTCTACCTCGAGCTGGAAGCATTGCCCCCACAGAACACGTCTCAAAGAACGAGCAGAACATGTTGCCTTGGCTGATGAATCTGTGAGCAATAAAAATATCTCTCCGGGCATCCCCCACCGTGCTTAGGGGCACTAGCAAGTGCCTTGCTAGCGTGAATTCAACCATGTGTATTTATTTATAAGATCCTGAGGTGCTAAGTAAGGTCATTGTATGTGAATTGGTACTTATTCTGATAAAACCTTAGCAAGCAGTACCAACCTAAGCGATTAATGAAGCAAGTGATATAAGGAGAAACGGTTCTTAGTCTTCAGGTAACTATCAAGGTAGCAGCAGGCATGAAAAAGGTAGGGCCCAATCCTACTCTCGCAGTATATTCAAAATAATACATGCTCTCCCCATCGTATTAGCAAAGTAGTAAGCCTAGGTAACTGGAAGTTATGGGGCCACATAATCTAGTTGTTGCCCAGGTCTATCTCAAGTTTTACTTCCGGAATGGCTTCATAACTACATGCACATTAAAAAAAAACCCACAGCTTACCTTCCCGAAAGGATCCATAAAGCATGTACATTAAGACAAAAACTCAGAGCTTACCTTCAACCAAATGATTCAAGAAGGGATGCAAATTTTAAAAAAAATCACAGTTTACCTTCAGTAAAAGGGCATTCTTGCCAGGCAAAGTGTTCCTCTGCATTATGGATTTCGCAGGGCCTCTCTGTGGACAACCCAGCCATACGTCACTTGCAACAACTTGGTCTTGGTTTTCCTTATTCAATAGTATGTTTATAAACGATACTTAAATGATGTGATCTCTTCACATTCCTCACTCACTTACCTACCCACCTCAAAAGTAGCACTGCAGCTATGTAAGATATTTGCAGAGAAGTTTGAGTAGCCAGAGCCACCAACCGGCACTCATAAATCCCAGGAACCCACTACCTCCAAGTCTCCCAGCATTCCACAATACGCCCAGCATTATCCCATTACCGTGCATCCCCATTCAGGTAAATCCTCTTTCCCAGTTAGCTTTACCCAGTCCGCTTTCTTTCGGCTTGCCCAGTCCACATCGCCCAAGGCACAATAAACTCCCTAGTGGTTGCGGCTGGGAGTCTTGATTAAGAAATCCCTTGTACCAACAGTTTTGGCAAGGATCTGGAAAGATCGCATGACAGATAATGACAGTTTTGGCAAGGATCTGGAAAGATCGCATAGATTTCAGATGAATAAATGTTTGATGGGAAGTTTTACACCTCACACTTCTAATGAAATTTTAAAATAAACATTGCACTTCTTGATAACCTATCAAAATTTAAAATTGTCTTTTCTTTTGACGGGCAATTATTGAATTACACTTCTCTGACGGGTTAGGAGGCCTTTGACGGGCAATGACGGGTTCAATTTTGATCCCTGATGATACTTACTCCTCTCGAGATTATGTTAAAATTGAATTCTTTATATATATATATATATATATATATTTATATATATTTATATTTCAATTCAGTTTTTTTTAATTAAATAGTATTTGTTTTAAATGTTTATATTAATTAATTTTTTATAATATTACTATTTGTTTTTTAATTAAATCTTATTTGTTTTATGTTTATATTAATTAATTTAATGCTTATGTTTTATAGTAAATGGATAACTATAATCATTTGTTAATTAGTTTAATATTTGGTCTTGTTCAAGTGGCTAGTCCACCCTATCAATGTTCACTAACCATATTACTTGATTGGCTCCCTCTTGGATCCCTCTGTGCTTGATAGATCGATGTGGGATAAAATGGATCTATGCTAGTTATATTCAATAAAATTTTTATTGAAGTACAAATCAAATAATAATAGCTAGTGTTGCACCTAGTTTTATGGACAAGGGAGTGGGAAAAGCACATCTAACGTGTGAAGATGCTTGAATTTTAGGACAATTTAGGGATATTTATGTACATAACATAAGGACACATAAATATTTATATTGAACCTTTCTTTACTGTAAAAACCATTTTTACATTGGACATGTTCTATAACTTATAAGAAGTCATCATCCAAATAAACCATTGGGGGGGTACAAGCTAATGAGTTAACTTTTGGTGAGTTAGATGCAACAGAAAACTGAAAATCCCTCAACTTACTTGGATTTTTGGACATAGTTACACAAAATATCTAGCTTTGAGTAAAAAATATGAAATTGCATCTTTTTATGAATATATAAGTTTAATGACCAGCCTAAAAAAAATTGCATTAATGTAGAGAACATATAGTACTAGTGTAGGACTATTTTTGGAAAATATTTTTTTTTCAATTTTATAATTATCTTAGTGATCATTCCTTGAAAATGGGGTCTTTGAAGGTCTTAATGCAATAGTGATGAAATTTGAGTGATGAAGTTACCACACCATAGAAATTGAAAAAACTAGAAAAAATACAATATTTTGAAATAAAAATTACATATTTAGAATCTAGAGTAAAAATGCTATTTATGTTTCAAATTTCGTAAAAAATTATTGTGTAGCAACGATTGGGTAAACACATACTTCTTCAAAAATGGAAGAAATGCCTAATTATCTATGGTTTATCATATACCATAGCACATGCTTGGTATAACCAAAGCAAAGTCCAAACCATACACGTAGGACTACTGGTTGCGTGCGAGCAAGTGCATCGGTATGGTTTAAAAGAGCTAAAAACTAGGAGTGTGTTATGTTTAAATTCAAATTACATTTTTTTCCTTTATAGAATTGGAAAACACATGCACGTTATAGAACTAAAAAACACATACACATTATGTAATCTATAACGTGTTGTGCATTATGAAATTCATCAAATATATGGCTAATAGTTGAGAGGGGGTATGGAAGGCTCAAGGTCCGAGGGGGGCGTTGGAAGCTCAAGTGGGGATGGTTAATAGTTGAGAGGGGGTGGGGAAGGATCAATGGCCTAAGAGGATGTTCTAAGTTCAAGTGGGGAGAGATAAAGGGAATGGGAACATTATGGATTACGAGGGTGAAGGGGAGTGATCCAAACTACAACACTTGAAACTTTCAAAGTCTTTAACTCGTATAATACTTACCATGGTTTTAGTGATCTCCAGTTGTATTGTAACAAGGAAAAGGACATATGTCTTGTTGCTAGCTGCGTTATGTCTGAATGAACAAATTTAAGGTCCTTTCTCCTTAAACAAATGTGGCCTGCAATCATATCGAAAGTACCATACTCATTTACTACTTCATAGTCCACGATGTGAATGATTAAAGGCATAACAAAATAGGGTTTAACCTTGTTAAATCTATTCCACGCTCTTTGTCTTTGTTTCATGGTTGGATTGTTCTGCTTTGAGTAATTTTAAACCTTATAGGTATGGTTTCTTGTGTCGAAAGAGGTTTGGGTTGATTGTGTAGCCTCTATCATATGCAAGATTCGAACTCTAAACCATTGAAAGCTAAATAGGCGGTGCTTTGTTATCTTTCTCTTTGATTAGACTATAAATTGAAGTTTTCCACAATGGTTTGAAGATTTTCTACCGAATTCTATGATATAGGTAAGCCTTTGCTTATTCCTACCTTCTTTTGCTACTTTCCGCTTGACCATAAAAGGTATCTAACATCGTTCTTTGAAATGCAGGTTCCCCAAATTCCAGCTTTGGAAACTATCGTTACTTCATCCCAACTACCATGGTAAGCAATATGTCCACCTCATATTTTCTTCCTTTGTTGATGAAAGAACTCCATGGAATCTTGCAGTTGTTACCCTGCATTTCTTAGGAATGAAGAGGCTAAAGGGAAAACGTGAACCTTCATTGAGGGTTGTGTTGGAACAAGGATGCCAGTAACATGCTTAGTTCTTTATCGTTTTTTCCTTTTTAGATGGGTAGGAGATTCTTGCTTTCTATTAAGAATGATTTTTTTGAAGGCCCTACGCCTTTTAATCTTGAGGAGAACTCAATCTGTAATTTTTTGAAGTCGTAAGGTTGTTAAGAAAATAGGCATTACATTTCATTTCTGTACTGCTCCATGGATAAATTTTGGTTGTATAAACAGTTTTTACTATAATTTTTCCTTGGAATTTTGAACTATATTTTTAATATATTTATTGTTCAAAATATTCCAACAATTAGTGTTATTTGGTGTGTACTATTGTTTTACCTATCTACTGTTAATTTAAGCTTGCGATCTGGAATATGTAATATCCCAAACTTTGGACCCAACAATTATAAGCATGAGCCTATTGATTATGATGATTATATTGATGTTTTAGTTTTATATATTGGGTTGAAGACCCCACTACATATGAACATGATGATTTGTTTTATATATTGGGTGTAAGCCAATTGTTGATGATATATATATATATATATATGCTTGTTGTGATGACCGTGGACCCTGAAGCACATGATTGATGAGATGTTTTGTGTTGAGCGAGGAGCTCTGGAGCACATGAGTACTTAATGTTTTGTGTTCAACAAGGAGCTCTAGAGCACATGGGTGATTGATGTTTTGTGTTGAGCAAGGAGCTCTAGAGCACATGGGTGATTGATGTTTTGTGTTGACTGAGGAGCTGTGGAGCACATGGGTAATTAATGTTTGTGTTGAGAGAGGAGCTCTGGAGAACATGAGTACTTACATTTGTGTTGAGCGAAGAGCTATGGAATTGCACTAAGTTGTAACTCCCTGTTAAAGCATTGAGTATTGTCTCTAGTAAGTGCTAGGGATTAATGAAAAGAATTTAATAAATTCTGAGTGAAAACCACTCGAGAAAAATATTGATCTCATCATACTTATTTATAAGTGATTAAATGAAATTTCAAATTTTTGTATTCTCATCAAGTATTGAACTACCACGTTATACGAGGGAAGTCCAACATCCAAGGATGTTTAGAGTTTCCTAGCCTAGTAGACCTAAACCATCTACCTACTTGACCTTAATGAAGAAGTGTCATTAAGTCTAGGGATCATGGTATATGATGCCCAAAGACAAATGTTAACAAGTGTTATATTATTATGTATGTTATAGATGGGATGTTTAAAGAATAAATATAATAATAATATTAATGATGAAAGAAAGAAAGAAAATCTCCATCCATTATTATTTATTACGTAAAGATAATAAATAGTCTAAAACCTAAAAAACTTTAATTAAGAACTAGTTGAAAGTTCCTAAGTTAAAATATTAAAAATTACCCAAAGTAATTGAAAAGGGTTAAATCAAGAAACCAAGGTTTCTTGATTTAATTGTCCCTTTGATTGAAAATTATGTCTATAAAGACTCAAGCCAAGGAAAGGCTCGAGGTTCTAATCTATCATTAGAGGAGTCATTTTCTACCTGTTTTGTTCTCAAGTAATTCTTCAAGAACATTTTCCTCGAAGGAAAAAGGAGAACTCATCCACACCTGATATACTAGATAGGAAACCCTACCTTAGGAGCTCTAAGCTACTTGCATGTTGGAGTCCAACTCGGGGGGATCCGGATTGAAACCACGAATGGTTCTGGCTCATGGTTGGGAGGAACGTGGTAGTTTCCAAGTGATTCAGTCATCTAATATAGAGGTTAGATATGCCTATGAATTGTTAATTCTGGTTATTTAAGTGTGCAAGTTTAACCATTAAAGGAGTTTCAAAAATTACATGTATGAGATCCCAATCTACCTCTTACATTTCCTAGTATGAATGTTGGATGAATTAATTAAAGGTTCATATTATATTTTCTAAACCCTATAAATCATTGTTCTCTTTATATCTTCTAGGGTTTAGATTTCTTAAAGTATAACCCTAGTCTACAAATTATATCTCATGTTGTATTTACCACGGTTTGTTCATTTAAATTTGCTCCTTTATTTATCTTCATTACTTAAACTGTGTTTACTGTAAACTAGGTTTTGTTTTAGGTTATTACATAGCTGTTCTTTTGGCCTTGTTACTCTATTGACATATTCCATTTGTCGTCGGAGGCTTGTTTTAGATTTAATTAAGACTATTTCAGAAATAGAGGTTATATATATAAGTACAAGCTACCACTCAGATAATCTAAGCTATTATCTATAGATGAACTATTTTATATATATATATATATATATATATATATATATACTAACATATATAAAATAGGTTTATAAAACTAACCTACTAAGGACACGATATAATTATTCCACATTAAATCAAAGTTAATAAACCATTAAAGACATTTCAAGGTATGTATCATTAAATACAAGATAACCACTAAATCATTCCTATAAAATCAAACATCATCATAAATAAAGAACACAGTAAGTATCGTGACCATTCTTTGGTTCGATATTAAATATATTTTCCTTTTTTTTTAAATCCATATCTGTAATCTTAAATAAACAATATCGTAATCATATGCATAACTCATTTTTTTTACCACAATCCTGAAATTACAGTCAAACTAAATATAATCATATTGCATAAAACATTTAAATTCCCATCTCATACTACTCACAACCATCACATAGTGTTCACCAAGTAATACTTCAAACCCTTAATGTACATAGAGGTCACGATGTCGACCCCTCTCGGCACCTGAGCCCCAAAATCGCATCCAACTTAATTTATAACTCATTACATCCCGTGGATTCCTTTTTATAGCTTATAAATCCATGCTATACCCATAAGGTATGCATGCTACATTGACCATAATAACAAATAATTATGCTACAACTAAGTCGTAAGACTTAAGCTCTTCCCCTGTGTTATAAGTTCGGCTTCAGCCCGAGCTTTAAAACATACAGGTTATAACTCAAAACAAGAAATCATTACATAATATGTCGTAAGACCCTCATTAACTATGCACAACATTTACATAAGCCACGGCTTATAAAAATTAAAATACATAATATATATATATATATATATATATATATATATATAACTAGTACTTTCAACAATTTTCACCTACAGTAACGATAGCCATTTTGGTTTACACCCATGTCCTTACAAAGTCCACATTACACTACAAGAAATAGCAATAGTAAAGGAAACAACCCTCTAAGCTATTGTAGCTGCCTCGGAGAGTACTCATGCCACTCATGGAAATGCTTCAGCCCTTACGTTGTCAGTTTATTATGACTAAGAATAAAATGTAAGCATTATACATAGACCATCTAACAAGACGAATGCCTCATATAGACCCGAGTTCTAAATTAACACAAAGCAATAATACAAATGTAAGAAGGATTAATACAGACAGTAAAGGTAATAACCATTTCCATTTCATAAATGCAGTATATATTTATATACATCGTAAATCCAACTCCATAGTCAAAGTTTACACAGTCATGCCAAGGGCTATGGAACCATTTCAAGTAATGGTGTAGCCCATGGGTTAAAGCCCCAATTCGATTTATAAACTACATAAATGAAATGCAGATTCTGCTAACATCCTGAAGTTCCCCATTTTACTGGTAACAATACCATTGTCTTACAAACCCAACCTTTGTTTACACAGGCCCGAAGGCACATTAAAACCCCACAGTGAAAACCCCAAACCAACTATGACATGGAACTCTATCCTACCCAAAAGGCTGAAGGGTAATAAGAATGAGCTTGTTTGACAAGCTTACCTTACACCTTGGCATCGCCTACGAACTAGCGACGAAGCTTTGAGCCACACTGCTCTTCGCCAACCTTGGCACCTGCAATCCACCAAGCAAAACAAGGAATGAGGAGTATGAACTGTGGAGCCCTGAAATAAATACCAAACGTTTCCATGAAACCAACAGATCTTACCTTCTATTAACCAACAGTCACCTCCATTTTTCCCCTGCATAGAGCCAAGACTAAACTCAAACAACCAAAATCAAATGCCAAGCAATCGTGGAATCCAAACCCTATGTTGGGTCTGCCACGAACCCCAAGGAGCATTAATGGTGCCATTCTGGTGTCCAATATCGACACAAAACCCACTTCTCCATAGTTTGCAAACAATGCATTAACGTTGGTCTCCATCCCCATGCAATACTTAAACCCCAATCTTATATGGTTCAACCATATGTTAATGCGCCACCCCAAAACTTATTACAAGTATAATATATCACAAGGTTTTGTGTAATATATAGTCCATACAATATATATGCCAACCCAAAGTTTAAATACCAAGTATAATATATAATGGGTATCACATAACCATAGGCTTAAGCCTTGGACCTTGCTTTACCACATACCATAAGCATTAAGCTTAAGAACCATGGCATATGAAATAGGGTCATGGTAATAATCATGTTTAAAATCAAAGGGTGATTTTTTAGCCCAATTTCATAACCTTCCCAGAAACAAATAAATGTTATGTTAATGCTTATAATAAAATCAACCTAAATATAAATACATAATGAAATTACAACATAGATAATTAACTATGATACTTAATTAATGAAAATAGTAATTACCTTGCTATAAATCTGAGTTGGCAATGAATTGTAGTAACAAACAATAGGTATATCAAAGATCAAGATATTCAGTGCTCTTTAAATAAGTCGCCATCGCTAGGTAAACCTACAAGTAAAATGAAAGAGGTGCCTTAGTTCCAAACGAACTAAGAGCTTACACACAAGTAAACACTTTACCTCTCAGACCGTCATGGGAGAACGAATCCCACCACTCCGCCCACTTTGTTTCCACAAACAAAGTTAAGTCAGGACTTTGCAAATAATCAGTAAACTTATGTAGAAATGAACAAGTATATAAACAAGTAAATAACACATATACATCAAAGTACAACCATAAGAAACAAGTAGTAATCATCACCATGAATCCGAAAGTAAAATACAATAACAAGCCTAACTAAGAGAAAGATAGTAAAATGTAAGAACAACTTACGACTAAAACGGTGGTACATTTAATGTACGTATATTTCCGCAAGTTAAATAATATTCTGCATAGGTAGTTTTACTAGCCTACTATTTTTTTTTTGAATTTTTGGGGACATTACAAGTGGTATCAGAGCCGAGTTTCAATACTAAGAGACCTATGGGCATACTAGCAATCGCTACAAAGAAAACAAAGTATGATATTAAATTTGTTACTAACAGAAAATTTTTCTGTTATTTAAAATTTTTGAAATTTCAGGAAACTTTTACTGAATAGTTCAGTTTATGAATACCAAGGAGGATAAAAGTCAGCAAGGAAAGGTGAACACCCCCACCCTAGAAGTAGAACTGGTGGTGGAGTTGAATTCTAATATGTTAAAAATTATACAGAGTCTTCAAGCAGAATTGTGAGAATGGACAAACCTAGGCTCTGTTATGAGCATGGACAACTAAGGCAGGAGAACATGAACCGAAACTGAGACAATTCTAAGAAATTTTTAGATAACTGCAAACCTAGGTCAAACCTAGGTCTAACCCACAACCATACAGAAAGAAGAATAACAGCTTTCAAGCGAACAAGAACTTCAACCAGCTTCCAATGTTAACAATCCAATAGAAAGTGGAGCCAATGCTACCCCGCTACAGATAAAGTGTTAGAAATGCAACGGGCCTCATGATGCCCAATATTGTAAGAACAAAACTAGTGGGGTCTTGCACAACTGACAAAAAGAACCAACTATTGAGGACATAGCTAGAACACTATGAATTTATGTAGTATTGGATGGCCGACAGACATATCATCAACATACAATGGTTGAGATAGAAGGTAAGATCTTGAACACTTCTATTTCAATATTTATTGATCTCAGTGCTTGCCAGAGCTATGTTTCACCTAAAATTGTTGATGAATGTAAACTAGGCAAAGTAAAACATGATAAACCTTCGATGGTTTAGTTAGCCACAGGTACGAAACAAAATGTTTCAAAAATTGTTAAAGAATGTGAGGTAAACCTGAATGGTTTTCCTATGAAATTAAACCTGAACATATTACCTTTAGGATCGTACGATATACTTATTAGCATGGACTGGTTGGAACATCACCATGTCATGCTCGATTGCTTACACAAGTCTATCTTGTGTACTGATAGCCAAAGGAACCAAGTGAAGGTTCGGGGCATTCCAAAGAAATTTTGTGGAAGGAAAATATTTGCTTTACAAGCAAAGAAATGCATCAAGAAAGGATGCAAGTTGTTTGCAGTGAAAATCCAAGACATAGAGTCTGATAGAGAGCAATGCATAGAATACTTCCCTGTTCATGAATAATTCAAGGGTGTGTTTCCAGAGGAAATCCCAGGATTACCTCCGAAACGAGACCTAGACTTTTCCATCGAACCGACCCCAGGATCGGTTTCACCTTCCAAATCCCCTTACCGCATGAGTGCACCTGAGTTAGTTGAACTCAAATTGTAGTTGCAGGGGTTGATATAAAAAGGGTATATCCGACCCAGTGTATCTCCTTGGGGATCACTGATTTTGTTTGTAAATAAGAAGGATGGTATGATGCGGATGTGCATCGATTACCGTCTGTTGAACAAAATGACTATCAAGAACCATTATCCACTCCCTAGGATCGATGACTTGTTTGATCAGGTGGGAGGAGCTAGAATCTTTTCAAATATTGACCTATGATCTGGGTACCATTAGGTATGGATTCATGACGAGCATATTCACAAAACTTCCTTTTGTACAAGGTACAGGAACTATGAGTTTGTAGAGATTCCGTTAAGGTTGACCAATGCACCCGCGAACTTTATGTGTATGATGAAGAGCATATTCAGTAGGTATCTGGATAAGTTTGTCTTGGTCTTTATAGATGACATACTAGTTTATTCGAAGAATAAATAAGAACAATAAGAACACCTTCGCATAGTACTACAAGTGTTGAGAGAACATGAGCTTTACACTAAGTTTAGTAAATGTGATTTTTACAAACCACAGATACAGTACTTAGGTCACATTATCTCCAAGATAGGGATAGCTGTGGGCCCAAAAAAGACTAAAGCCATAAAGGATTGGCCTACCCCTACTAGTGTCACTGACATTAGGTCATTTTTTGGATTATCTAGATATTATCAAAAGTTCATTGACAACTTCTTAAGGATCACTTGCCCCATGACCGCTTTGGAGAAGAAAGCAAGTAATTCTTATGGACCACTAAGTGTGAAGAAAGTTTTCAAAAGCTTAAGCATATTTTGATGACAACACTGGTATTACAAATTGAGAATCCCGATGGTTATTTCGTTGTTTGCATGGATGCAAGCAAGGAAGGACTCGGAAGAGTCCTCTTGCAAAATGATCATGCGATCTGTTATGAATCGTGGAAGTTAAAAGAGCATGAGCATAATTACCCTACACATGATCTTGAGTTAGCTTCCATCATCCATGCTTTGAGGATATGGAGGCACTACCTCATGGGAAGGAAGTTCCTTCTGAAGCCAAACAATATGAGTCTGAAATATTTATTCAATCAATTGGATCTGAATGCAAGGAAATCCAAGTGGTTGGATTTCCTTAGTGAGTACTATTTATAGCTAAATCACATTAAGGGAAAAGAGAATAAGGCTGGTGATTCTTCAAGCCGACGAAATCATATGATATATCAGGTGAATTTGATTCAAACCAATGTATATTTGCATGAGATGATTAGAGAAGCCAACAGAGTTGACCCCTTATATGTGGAAATCCTCAAGAAATTCCAGGAGGACAAGTTGTTTCAACAATAAAAAGAATACAAGGTAGACGAATCCAGACTGCTATGGTCCAAGGATCGTTTGTGTGTTCCGAAAGGAGGGGACATTTGGTTTAGCATCCTCACAGAATTTCATTAGGAACCCTACTCCAGGCACCCTGGATATCAAAATATGATATCTGCTGTCAAGAGACACTTTTTCTGCCCTAAGTTAAAGGCCAACATTGCGATGTTCATTGCGAAATGTCAGGAATGTCAGCTAGTCAAAGCTGAGCATCAGCATCCTGCGGGATTAGTGCAGCCATTACCTATTCCAAAATGGAAGTGGGAGGTCATTAGTATGGATTTCATCACCAGTGTACCAAAAAGTAAGAAGCAAAATGATTCTATTTTTGTGGTCATCGACAAGTTGTAGAAAGAAACTTACTTCATTCCTGTGAAGTCAATCTACAAAGCACCGAACATTGTTGATATCTTCTTAAAGGAGATATTTACATTACACGGGATAGCCAAGGAAATCATCTCAGATCGATATGTTAAGTTTACGGGAAACTTTTGGAGATCTTTATTCTTCGGATTAGAGACGCTGTTGATTTTTAGCACCGCATATCACCCGCTGACAGACGGGCAGACACAAAGAGTAAACCACATTGTTGAGGACATGCTTAGAATGTATGTCATGAACAACCCCACGAAATGGGAGGATTACTTGCATCTCGTAGATTTTGCGTATAACAATGGTTATTAGACTTCTGCCAAGATGAGCCCTTTGAGGTACTCTATGGAGGGAGGTGTAGAACACCAATTACTTTGGATATCCCGATGGATCAGCTCCTGTTCGGGCCTGATTTATTGATGGAATTGGAACAGTTGGTTACCAAGGTCTAGGTGAACCTTAAAGAAGAACAAGACCTCCAAAAACGTTACGCGGATCGGAATAGAAAAGATAAAGACTTTCAAATAGGCGATCATTTTTACTTGAAAGTAAAATCCAAATGAAGCTCGTTGAGCTTGGGTAGGTGTGGTAAGTTAGCACCTAGGTTTTGTGGACCTTTTGAAATACTGACCAAGAAAGGGCCAGTGGCATATGAATTAGCGTTACCCATGCATGTAAGAGTCCATAATTTTTTCCATGCACCTTTGTTAAAGAAATATGTTTATGATACTAAACATGTTGTTGATTGGTCCCTATTACAGGTGGAGCCTGGAGGGGATTTTTCCCCTGATCCTATTCATATACTAGACAAGAGAGAGCAAAGAAATATGTTCTTAGTAATCAATTTCATTGTTTAGAAAAATTCCTAGCAGAATCACAGATACTAAAAGGGCTTAAAAATATATTGTGGACAAATAGAATTCCTTTACTTTAGTTTATGTTGTATCTGGCTTCTTCTTTGGAAAGAAAATAGTATTGTGCTTACCTGATGCCTTTATGTGAATCCAGGGAATTGTGCTGGATGAAGCCAAGTCACTCCCTTTTCCTCTTCCTCTGACTGCTATAGCACATCAACAGTTTATTGATGGTATTTCCATAGATAAGTGCCTTATTGATGCATTGAAATTACACCAATGCTAAATTATAAGAAAAAATATTTCTTTGATTTTTGAAACAGCTATTAGAAGTTAATAGTTTTCTCTGTGCAAACTGTTGTTTTTTCTGAAATATTGGCAGGCTCTGCTTGTGGATATGGTGAGGAAGTTGATGCTGCAGTTGTCAAGGTAATTCTTGTAAAATAAGCTTACATTGTTGATGCACACTCACAAGGAATGCCTACTATAAACATTGTCTTGTGGTTCAAATCATCCACTTTTACTTGAAAGTTTTTAAAGATGCTTGAAGCAACCATTCTTGATATGCCTAATTAATCATTGATATGTGTGTATTATTCTGTTACCTTGAATTTCTGTAGATTTGGAAAAGGATAGCAGGTGTCAATGTTGCATTGCAAGATGAAGGTTATTCTCCCGAACAGATTGCACAAGAAATTATTTCCATTTCCAATATAGTGGAGCATATTGGTTTCATTGGCCTTGGAGCGATGGGATTTGGCATGGAAACACAACTTATCAAATCAAATTATCGTGTTTGTGGTTTTGATGTATGTATGGCATATAGCAGAACTTATGATTGAGGCCTTAAGGAAGTACTTATTTATTATATTCAACATTTGGAATTTGTATATTTGTTTCCTTTGGCTAATGGTTGCTTAAGCCATGGATACATTATATGGATATGAAGTGCACTTTTTATTTGTAGGTATATGAACCAAATTTAGCTCGGTTTGCTAAAGAGGGTGGCTTGATAGGAAGGATCCCAACAGAAGTTGCAAAAGGTATCTTATATTGCGATGAAGAACCAATAACTGTGGTTGATAGTGCCTTAGATCTTTTTTCAATGATGTTCTAATAATATATGTGATTATCTGATGCAGCCTTGATACAAAAGTTTACAGTGGTCACTCTCACACAGAAGAGAGATAGAAATATATTTTTTATTAAATGCCTATGATACCTTATTGGCTTATGGGATAGAGTGTTACATCTTCATGGTGCTCACCTTAACAAAAGTGAAGGGGATCAAGATTGCAGGAAGGCAGAAAATTACTTGTTAAGATATACATGGGGTGAGTGGATAGCTATATTCCAGTCCCCATCCTAGAACTGCTCATCATGGTGGCCACTCTAGTGTGTGCCGATTTCAAGACCTTTACCCTGTAGATCCTCATCCTTGTTGCTCTATTTGCTTGTCATTCCAATTGGAAATCTTGGATTAGTACTTCTTATGTAGCCTTAGCTAGAGTTAAGCCCTATTGTTGCATAACCTAGCATCCAAATCATCGCAAGGAAAACCAGCTGCTAATATGACAAAACAACGGGATGTCCCTCCCAACGTGTCACTATCGGAAGAAAACCCAGGAATTTCCTTAATACCAACCAATAGTTGCTAGCTTTCACAAGTACTAGTCCTCTAAATGGATGATGTTCAATGTAACTTTAGGAAAGTGGGTGTGTGAATGTGTGGCTACCAAGAACATTCAAATATTCATGATAGATGCAAATGTAAAAGCTTAAGCATGTGTATGAGATTATGGACAAGGATTACCCCACAGACTTTGCCTTAGGAAAAAAAGAGATTCATGCTATTGTTGCTCTTCTATTTACATGTGGGGTCCAACAATAATGCTTGACCCAATCCCTTATTGCACTAACCAAGGAGGATCAACCATACCCTTGGACACATTACCTGACTACCCAAGTATGTAAAGAGTAAATTTCCTAAATGTTGTTTTTGATGCACTACAATGACAAGACGGTTGATAGGTTGGTTTCAGGTGTCCTAAGGGTGTCTCCAATATACTCAAGGTATGTAGTGTCCAATTCCATGTTCAAGTTTTGTCTAATGCTATACTACTCACATGTGGTATTAGCGGAGTTACAACGGTGGCCAACATTGCGCCCCTAGTATGTCTAGAGACTAGGACATAGCTTGCGCTTAAGAACCAACTATATTCACAACCAATATGATTGTCCAGATGTAGGTTTACAAGCCTAACGACAGATCCTTGTTGTTGTTTATAGACGTTAGAACACGTCTTCTACCACAAACCCACAAGAGTTCAATATGACGTCCATATACTATATATCCAATGTTGAAATATTGCTTAAACATCAATAATAACCATATGTCTGACATTTTGGTAATTAACCCATATTCAGATCTACAGGTAGTTGCTCTTGAGTTCCATCCACCACAGTTCCTTTGCATCATGACAACACCACATACACCTTCCTGAAGATATGTATGGTGGACAGTGGATCAGTGATTATTTGGAGTACATGTGTGGGTGAGTTATATCTTATGCATGGAAGGGAAATGCTGGGATCAATGATAAGATATTTGATTGAATTCCTACCAATGATGTGGGTAACTTTCTGAATGCCCTGTTAAAATTCTGACAACCCCACAACCACTGTGCCTATGCATTGCCATAACTCCAAATGGAGTTCTATAGGTCGATATTCTACCAATGACCGTTTGCATCACTACTTCTCCAAATGGAATTTCTATGGTTGAATTTCTACCAATGACCTTGGTAAAGTGCCGAAAGGACCCATGTCCATAGGTAGTTGCTCTTGAGTTAAATCCTGCACCTGTTGTGCCAATGCATTGCTACAACTCCAAATTGAGTTCCAAATATTGAATTTCTACCAATGACATTGGTGCCATGCCAAATGCCCCGGTCTGGCATTTTGATAAGAAACCCATATCTACAAGTAGTTGGTTTTGAGTTCTTCCCTTGTACATTGACAACGATTGCAATTTTAGATGTATTATGATTTTCATCATAACCTCATTGTTTGTGTCAATGGTCAAGGATATATCTGAATCTATATCCATGTGAAATTAATATAGCTGAGATGGAGGCAAAGAATTAATGCTGATCTCAGCCTAATTTTGTAAGTTATTTTAGTTTGTAACTTGAGAAGCATTACAACTGACCTAAAGAGGCATGGCGTCACAAGCAGCCTTCCTGTACAGGCACTGTCAAGGGGTGGACAACTGAATACATAATTCAAGTGCCCTTCAATTCAACTAATGCTTCCACAACAAGGGGGGATTGGTACTTCCATGAAATTTACGCTTATCCCAAACATTCGCCTACTCTAAAGTGATTTGAAATGTTAGGATATTAGACATTAGGAGATTGCTTAAGATTGATTTGGTTTATTGTAACTTTAAGTCATGTGTTTTAGTGTCCACCTGGCCCCAATTGTTGTTGCATGCTCTGCTGCACATCCACAAGAACAAGCACAAGCACTACCTTGTCACTTGGAAGTGCATGAACCCTGGTGGGGGTTATATAGATACCTGCTTTCACGTGGGGGTTATATAGATACTTGCTTTCACTGACCTCACAAGCCACTGTTGACACATTAGTATTTTTATTTTCAAAAATTCACCTCATTATGGACTAGCCTAGTATGGACATGGATATGGGAATTGCATTAATTTGAGAGATTTGTGCTAGGCATGAACTCCAAACAGTAAATTCTCCTGACAAATTTGAATATGAATTCCCTTAGCGATGTTTTCAAATGAATATATTATGAGAATCTAAACTAAATTAAACTGTTTTCTAGAGTGGTTCCTTAGATAGACTTTCGTTAAGACATTCCATAGATGGAACCTGTATCTGTTATGATTATGCTCATCTCATTTTCAAAAGCATAGACTTTAATTGTGTAGACTTGGAAATGTACTGGTTAAAGCATGGATTCCCTACCAAAATATTGTTAACTGCCTTCCTTTACATGAAGCTTCCAAGGAAGCCACAAAGCACCTATATGGTCTGTTCAAGAAAACTGTAAAAGTCAATATGTACAAATAGCTAACAAGGAAAACAAAATCAATGGAATAGAAGGGTAGGATGATGGATGTATTGTGCTTATGGCTAAAAAATATTGTTGATTACAAACATGATATCTGACCATTTATTTCATCAGCAAATTTGGTCATTTGATATAGGAAAGTTGAATCCTATCATTTGATAAGTTGTCTGATATTCATGTAACTATTCGAGTGATGTGATTTTTGAAAGTCCAGCAGTGTGTGACACTTGGTGATTGCTTAAATTTTTATTAGCTTTAGTTACAGGGAAAATTGTACATAGCTCTCAGGAATTAGTTTATCATAAATACTAGTTACTCGTAAGTTGTAATAGTAATAATTATGTAGTTTGTAGATTGATATCTATCATAAATTTGTTTGAATATCATCATTGTCAAGCAATAAAAACTTCTTAAAGGGTTCTAGCTCAATGGTAGAGCGCCTACCTAATTATAGGCATGAGGTTGGTGGTTCGATTCCTTCGTGCCCTATCATAAATTTGTGACTACAAAAACGACTAAATTACATATATACGACTATTAGTAGCTAATTTCCCGTATCTTAGTCGTATTTAGCTTAGTCATTAATATGTTAACATCTAGTAGTTTATTTAGTCGTATATTTGGTCATTAATGGTTGCAATCAGTGACTAAATCAATGATTAAATCAATGACTAACTCAGTGACTAAATCAATGACTAAATCCATGACTAAATCAATGAATAAATCATTAACTATCAATGACTAAATTATTGTCTATCAATGACTAAATCAATGACTACTAAGTCAAGCTATTAATGACTAGTGAAATACGACTAACTATAAGATAGTGGAAATTTGCTACTATTAGTCACCAACTCAAAAATAGTCGTTGATAGCCTGATTTTAGTCATTTTTTTAGTCATTAATTTCTCATTTTATACTAGTGATAACTTGCGGGAAGAATCAATCGTCAGATGAATTGAGGTAGATAGATCAACAATGGAAAAAGGTTTCACTGAGTGGACAAAGGTTTTGTGAAATTTTGTACACTCCGCATGTTTTGACAGCTGAGATTTGATGAGGTTGGAGATCGATGGCAGGAGTCAATTTCACATACTCAACCTACGTGAATAAATTAAGTTTTCCATATTTTTGAAATCTGATAGGCCCAGCGAAAATGAACGATGAAGATAAAACAAGGATTTAGATCTATGACAGAGATTCATTTCACAATGTCAACAAGCGCAGATAAATGAAATTTCTAGATTTGCAAAATCTGGTAGGCCCAGCGAGGTTAAACAGTGGACAACTGCTCCACAAGATCGACGGTTAATATTGACCCCGCAAGATTCAATGGTGCAGAAGAAGTTAGGTGGAAAGGAGCAAGCAGAAAGATCAAAGTAGAACTTCGAGGAAGTTGGAGGTCCGCAACCTGAAATATGCAACCTGCAAGATCGACGGTTTATGTTGACCCTACAAGAATCAACGATGCGGAATAAGTCATGCGGAAAGTGAAGGAAAAGTCTAAGAAATTATGAGGTTTCTGTAATTTGCAATCTGCATTGCGTAAAGGAAACTGAAAAATTGATAAAAGGTTAGAGTTACTGCTATCCACAATCTGCATTATAGAATGTAGAAACCGAAAAGTTAAATTGAGGATATTTATGGGTTTTCACAATCCATAATCTGTATTGCGGAATGCAGAATGTGGAAAGGTAAAATTTTGTGGAATTATGGGGTTCTGCAATTCGCAATCCGCAATCCTCTTTGTGTAATGGAGAAAGCGAAAAGCAAAAGGAAAACATAAAGTAAAGATGGGTTTTCCGCAATCCACATTGCGGAATGTGGAAAGAAGAAAGTAAAAAGTTATTTTAATTGCGGAAAGGATCTCTTAGTTGCGGAAGGACCGTTGCAGAAAATATTTTTTGACTCAAGGTTTTTGATTCCAAAACCAGTTAAGGAGTTAGGATAAAAACCCTGTTTTTGTTTTGAATCATGTGCATTGCTGCTAGGTTGATTGTGTGACAGAGAATGAATACAAGGGTTCATGAATAATGGCATATTTTTATATAAATAATTTTTTTATTATGCATTTTGGTTGCTTATATGGGTATGTGACATGTCCAATCAGAGTTTCATACACCAAAAGAAACAAGTCTACAACCAAAACTCAAAATGAAAAAAAAATGAACAATGAACAATGAGCATCAATTGACAATAACATAGCTAAGTTGGCTCCATCAAGCCATGTCATCCAGTCCAACTACATCTATAGCATCACTATCATCATCAAGGTCCTTAGTAAACAAGCTCTCTAAGTAGTCATCACTCTTAAGTGGAGGCTCCTTAACATCTATAACAATTGAAGGTATCTTGACAAGGCCATCTAGCTATATCTCTGTATCCACACATGTGGCATCATCTACCAATTGGTCCAATCTCTTGAAGGGACCCTCCCTGTATCCTAGGTCTTTTTGCGATATGAGGCGAAGTGTACTATGAATGTAGAATAAATTTTCTTCCTTCTTCAATCCTAATCTATTTCTCTTCACTGAATGGATGAAAGAATATGTGCTCCAATTCCTCTCACAAGATGATGAACTTTCTACCTACCCAAATAAAAAATAATAATTGTTAGGGGACGACAATATTGAGTATGTAAATTAAATTTTAATTAATGCAAAACATGATGAAGAACTAGTTACATGTCCAAGTAATCGTATGGAAAACTACTGCAAGATAGGAACATCAACACCATGAAGCCACCACCAATTAATTGAATCCTTTTTCTTGCGCCTATTGGTTAAATAAGCATGTGAGGCAAAGACACCTCGCCCAAGTGATAATTGGGAAAATTGGCCTCTTATTTTAGACGCCTCTTCTATAGAACCATAAAAAAATTTAACTGCAGTTAGAAACCCTTTTACAACCTCTGAATATTGGGAAGGGGGTCTCCTTCATGTCGAGGGATCATATCATTTTGAATTCACAACATAGGCTTCCATATGAAGTGGGTTGTTCAATTTGTTCCATCATCCATATATGGTATTTTTCAACTGTGCCAATAAATTAGGATCTTTCCCATTTGTGATGGATCTAATTATCTCACACATAGATTCCATGTTCTCATAAACCTCACCTAAACATGGACCATTTGTGTCTTCATAACCAAGCATATCACATATCGGCTCTAAAAATGTTAGAAAACAGGACCGCAGAGCAATAACAGATATCCTCTTCTATCTTATCCCTATCGACATTTGAATGCGAGAACCATAATCTAGATCCTCTATCATTATCCTCTTCTCTTTCGATACATGAATGGCAACCTTAAATCTTTGAATTTTCTTCACCAGTGAATTTTTTTTTTCTAGAGTCTTATAGAATAACATGAGAGCTTCAGATCTTCTCCTAGAAGATCTTAACTTCTTAATTCCTTTGAATATGGGATTTGTAACTAGAATGAATTAACATTTTTTATTCTTCTTTATTGGTCATAACATTTCCCTATAACAAACTAAAATCACTCAAATAGTTAGCAACATCCCATCATCATGAATTTCAACCATGTGAATATTTCAATGCAATGGAAATAGTTCACAAATTCATGCAAATATTTTAAGCAATGTTATGCAAAACTATATGCTACTTGCTCAATGATGACATCTATTACATGATATTTACTATTTTCCAATAATAATAAAAATATAACATATGCTCATCATGTTATATTATAACATACTTCCTAATTCTAGGGATATAGGTATGTATATAATTGTAATGAAATATATTAAAAAAAATTGTATCTAGTTTACAAGAGCAATCAAAATACAAATACTTATATTTTATTGTTTTGTGGGATCCCTCTTGATCTCTACTTCCTGGTTGAGATAAATGGAGTGCTTAGATATTGATCTCCTTTCTTGATGGAATCTCACTAAATATTAACTTACAAATTTGGTCTCATGCAATAGGTAGAAAATATCTGCATGGGTCAAGAAAGACCTATGTATAATATAATGAATCATTGCAGGGAGAAATTGTTTTGCACCTCCAACTCATCAATCATCTCTTCATCTTTGTCATAAAAAAAAATTCCTTTTATAGGATGCACACTTGCTTTCAATTCACCCTTTCTCTTGGAGGCAATCATGCCACAACCTCTCAAATTTAGGTTGAACCTCTCAGCCATTAATAGAAGCCAAGAATACTTCCCATCAGGATGGGATACCATCAACAACGATTTGAATGAGATCATATTCATCCACCACTACTCCAATTCTTGTGAGTTGATCTCTTACATGAGAGATATTTGTAAAGAAGGAGGCCATTGTCTTGTCCTTATCCATCTTCAAATTATGAATCTTATTCTTCATTTCCATCTTCTCACTTGAGTCCTTCTTCTCATAGAGGCTTGTAAAAGTATTGAAGCATACATTTTCATTCTTTAAGGGAATAATCACCTGCATCACGTTGTCTTTCATTGAATCATAGATCATCTGGTTGACCTTAGACCGGTTCTTCTTGAAAGAAAGGTCTCATGCATTTAAATTAGGATCTTTTATAATGTTTGATATGTATCCATCTAAGTCACGTTCTTTTGTATGTTCAGGATCCTCGGTTTCCAAGATTTTATTTTCAAGGTTCCTTGAACTTGGCCTTCTGATCTCATAGATATTGAATTCACTAATCTTCATGTACTGTGCTTAAATTCTTAGGTTCTATATATTGTCAAGATTTCTTTCCAAAACTTACCTGCTTCACAACCTAATCTCTAATACATGTTGAACTTTTGTTGAGATTATATGTTTAATTCATTAAGTAGGGAAATACTAACTTGAAAAAAAATGAACCATTCATACACATAAACATTCAACCATAACACAAGGTGTACCCTGAGGAAAACCCTCAAAACTATGAGGATGAAAAGTCCCAAAAAAAATTCAAAGTATAATTATCATATATAACAGAGAATGTATTTTACAATAGCATATTGCTTTCGTCCCCCAAGGTGAAATATAAGAGAATACAAAACACCTTAGGTGTAGATACTAAGAAATAGATAAGATAGATCAATCAGATAAACTTTGCAATGTGTCAAACACATTAATAACTTTCTAAAATTAATCCCATCCAAGAAGTAGTGAATCATTGCTTGGCTAATTACACTCCCATGCAAACTATAACCAATGCTCTTCTTGTAGAATTTCTAGTTTCTTCAGCCATGCATTCACAATGCACAATGCCTTTCTTCTTTGACATTAAATCATGCTCTATTGAGTTCTTGACGAACTCGCCTTCTAACTGGATGTAGGATCACTTTGTTAGGATGCTAAATCAAGTGTAATCATGTAAGACTTGTAACTCAAGTGTCATAAGTTAAGTTTCATATTTTAACTTAAGTGTCATATTTAAGTTTAACTAAAGTGTCGCCATGCAAAACATATTAGTTAAATAATTCCTTTTTATTAAGACCTTATTTAACTATTCTTATTTGAAATCACGTTGATTGATTTACTGAAGTGACCACCGCGAGTTCTCCTTTAATTAACTGAGGAATACAATGTTAATGAAATTAAAGATTAATAAATCAAGTTCACTTTAATCAACTGAAGTCTTCTCATGAGTAATTTTGAATTCTCTTTGTTTTCTATGCATTTTGTATTTATCTCTTATCTTATGTGCATGGTCAATATGTGTTAATTTTAATGTATTTATCATATCATTTATACTAAGAGGATTTGTCTACTTTTGTGGTCATATTCTATTACTCTCGTTCCAAGTGGTCATATGCTAAAGTAATTCACTCTAGAGGTGGAAAGTATCTAAAGGAGACTAAATAAACTTATCCATCTCAAATTACCATGGTTACTAGTACATCACACAACATTAATGCTTCGATATGCAAAGCATCAACTCTACATAAGAGGTCCACCTGAACGCATGAGGATGCGACTTGACACACAAGTCCTTAGCCTTGTCCAACAAGAATATACAACATCATCACTTTAACATATCAAATTAATCACTTCAACACATGAGTATTAACCTTTTATAGAGAATGCTTAGTCATTATTGAGTCCAGCCAAAGAATTACACTCCAAGTTCGTGAGTTTAACTCAAGGTCCCTACCTTAACTGTCACATGCCCCAGATTGCAAAAACATTTTATGTTTTAAGAAACATTATGTTATATTTTTATTATAAAGTTTGTAATTAATGACCAAGTGGGGTCAAGGATAATTTCATGTAATTGTTGAATATTTTATAAATTAATAAATTAAAGATGAGACAACAGCTTAAGGAGGCTGTTAAATGAGTGTTTTACTGGTCACTTGGTGGAATAGGTTGGGTTGAGAGCATATTGACACCTGGCGGAATCCTCAAACTACTTCTAGCTATTGGAGGAGGAAACTTCCCTATTTTTGAGGTCATGTTCCCCAAGAAAATGGAACAAGAGCAGGTGGATCATTAAGTGAAAATTGACCCAAAAGACCTAGGCATGCTAATAAAACTTCCCATTGAATATAGCTGAGGATTCTCATTCTTCACTTATGAAAATTCTGAGTGAATTTAGTGCACAAGAAAATTCGATGGAGGGGACTAGTAGAAGTTTGTTTGAGTGAAAAGTGCTGAAGTTCTGAAATAGTGCAACTATTTTAAGCTGAGTTCCTAATGCTGCAAGAAGAATAGATTTACTGCATAATACTCAGTAGAGTTGCAGAGGATTACTAAACTAGATCTCTCACCCAGTACTTCTACCATGTGGACCAAAAGACAAGCTCGGGGGTTTTGAGATTTGCAGTTCAGCTATCTACAGGAGTTGGTTAGGAGGAACAGGTTCCTTAAGCTATTTTCACCTCTTCTACATTTACATGTTCTACATGATTTATCTAGTTTCAAATTGCATATTTAGATCAAGAAGGATTGAATTTAAGCAATAATGTGTTATGCTTTTATTCTGTTGTTATTAGGATTAGTTAATGAAATCTTTTACTATGAAAAGATAGTCAAATGTTGGATTAGATATATATTAGGATAAATGATTAGAAGAATTTCCAATTTTATTGATAGATAAAAGAATACCTAAATGTATTTTTCCTCACCTTTTTAAAGGTAGTACTCTAGTACAAAAGGTTAGATTAAATTCTGATAAAGAATCAAATGAAGTATGCTTGAATGTGTTTATTTACCTTCTATAAATTTCATTACCTCTTCTTTTACTAGCAGAGGGATTATACAGTTTCACCCAAAATTACTTAAAGCATACGTTCTTCCTTTTTTATAACCACAATTATCTAATATATGAATATACAAAATTAAATACATTTTCCACAGAAAACGGTATTAAAACTGTTTGGTAAATATAGTCTAAGAAAGTTTAAATAAAAACCTTTCAATACATTCCAACCGAGGAAAACAGTAAAGAATCGGGTAGTATTATTCAACCTTTCCTTTATCTCTTTGCTGAAATAAATACTTACTGACAGTGAAAATCAAACTTGGTTATAAAACTAGCTGTCTGAACATTATTGTTTCTCTTTTTAACAAAATCAAAGAAAAATACGAACTCGAACCATCTTAAAACTTCTTTTAAAATTCTGTATCTATTTATACATCAATACCAATATTATAGCAATAATAATATCTCTGTTTAGTTTACTTTAAAAAGAATTGAAAATAACCAACAGATAAATCTAAGAGCCTGCCATCATTTTCTTAAAACCATAGTATATATATTACCGATTATAGATGTTACAAAACAGTAAGCTTTAAATATTATTCAAAATTTAAACATCATCTAAACCCTAACTTCAATTATCAAAACCACTGTTGTATCCATACAAGTTACAACCTAATGGCCTTTTTACAACAAAAATCACGGCTTAAAATCCTTTTTCAAAAATAACATGCTCTGTAAATCAAGTTACGGCCGAGGAGGCCACATAAGTATCTTCTTAAGTCATGATCGTGAACGCCCCAAAGTATTTCATCACGCTATGGCCGCTAGGGCTTCAAAATTTTCTTAACAACATATTAAAGTCTCGGCCACATGGACTTTCTAAACAAACATCACATTTGATAACCAAAAACTGAAGTCGCATTCCGGAGGGACAGAATCAACTAAACACCATACACTCATTGTAGAAGAAACCCCAGGTAAGATCTAGGCTTACCTAAGTGGTTTCGAAGCATGGAGACCATGCTGCAAGGAGTTTCTCGGTGTTTTCCAACACATAGCAAACAAACTAGAAGCCTACACAAAATTAAATCATTTTGGCATTAAAACTCTTCCTTAAATCTAATAACGAAGACATTAAAATTTTAAACAATGCAAGAAGGGTTTAAAACTGAAAGAAATTTATACCTGGATAAGTTTTCTTTGTCCTTTCCATGTAGAAGATGGTATAACCAAAACCCTAGTGATAAGTTGTGTAAACGCGAGCTAAAATGAATGAAGCTACTGGAAAAATGCCTGGATGAGATGGTTCAAGTTAAAAATAAAACCAAGGCTATGCCACGATGAACCGGTTCAATCCCACGCAGTAATAGCGATCGAATCCATCACCCACAGAGTTAGATTAATGGTGAAAACAACCTCACACTTGGAGGAAGGAAGTGGCCACATGAATCTCATATGCAAAAGAAAAACGAAATGGCAAAGGAGACCTGTACAGATTTAGGGGAGTGACAATAAGACCATGCGGCCATGAGCCCGCAGCTCTTACTCTCCATTGCCATAGAAAGAACAATAGGTAAAAATGTGATTTTTAAGGGTTTAGGATAGTTTTATAATGAACCTCCAAAGTCAACAAAACCTTACCAACAAGCATCGACCATGTGGATTTTAATACATTTCAAAATGATGGATTTAATTCTATAGTTTTGGGAGAGTCTTGGTGCAGCTTGTCAATAAAAATCATTACATAAAATTTGGTTATAACCCTTTCAACAAAATATTAATATCTTATATTATAATATGCATGATAAAGGATTGGTAATCTTGTCTAAACTAAGGTTTGTTTTTATATTTTATAAACCATGTGAATAGGGAAAAAACTTATGCAAGGAATTCCTTAACCTTGTTAGCATAATAAACATCATCCTATATGGACTATAGCATTTGTAAGAAGACCTTGTAAGAAACGTATGACAATATTTTGGTTAAAACATTTATGTGTATAAGCTTGCAACAGTAGAAAGATTCATAGCTTAAATTATTAATGCAAGTAATCTAACCTAGCTTTGATACAGGGTAATAATAATTTCTACATCGTGTATCCTTGAAAGATGAAGTCATTTGAAGGATAGGTGGAATAGAGTTTATAGGAAATAATCTTTCATTCCTTACACAAAATAGTAACGCTATTATTTATCAATATAATGTTCATAATATTATATGTCTACTTGATGAATACCTAAGCAGTTAGAAGTCTATTTCTGCATGACATCTATAGTCTTATGTCAAACGTTATATGACTATACCTATATTTAGTTCTTCCTAGTTTATATAGCATTTGAATGTTGTTGAGACAATCATCTATGAATTGCCATGGTATCAAGTAATAAATGACATGCTAGACAAAGTACAGTTCACTAGAATTACATACAGGACCTCAACTAATAATAAATAGATAAAAGTTATATGAACAAGTTATAGATGAAGCGAAATGGAAGAACAACTGGATTATGTTCAGTTTTACAAATATTTATGTTTACCAGAAAATTTATTAAAAACATAAATATATAGATGAACGATACCTCATTTATTTTGATAAAATCTGTAAAATAAACAAATTTACTAGCATCATATTTTATGCTAGTTGAGATAATAAGCTTGATCTTGAAACTGGATTACAAAACGTCTTACCTGTAAAAGACCTATAAAAGCAACATCACTTCACTGCATTAGCTTAAAATCTAAATAAGCCTCGGTCGACTCAACTGAAGTTCCTTCATATTTTTCACAAACAGTAAAACAAAACTTTAACACTTAGTGTTTAAACAGATGTTTCAATTCATGTTGTTTCAAATCGTAACCTGCTAAATCAAATCCTTAACAATGATTTACAAAAGAAAATATTTAAGTATGCAGATCTAGAAAATTAACAAAAGAATCAGTTCTAGTTAATCCTGATTATGTTAACCATCAACAGTTAAATGTTCCTCAGTAGTGACAATTGCAAACATTAAATGTCATAGGAAATTTTTTTAAATTTTTACGAATTTTTGGGTTATTACATTAACACATGAGGCCCAATCCTGGATGCACAAAATGTTGGATTACATAATTACTTGTGATGATGTAACTTTAACACTTTTCTAGGTCACTTGTATCTTCTAGTTTCCCCTAAGATCCAAAACTTGAGTTAGAGCCTTCAAAATACCTAAAATGTACAATATTTCTCTCAAGATATTCCACGAGGATTGACATATTGCATGCATTAGAGGAATTTTGGGGTCTAAAATGGGCCTCCTAAGGAAAATAATAAAATAATAGTTAAAATAATAAAATAATGGTTAAAATAATAAAATAATATTAATTAATTTTGGAGGAAGAAAGAAAAAAACTACTTTTTGTGTTCGTATTTTCGACATATCTCCCTGTGTTTTTACTCAAATTTCAATCGGGAGAGCTCATTGGATGCGAAATTTTATTCCACATCCAACGAGTACCCACACTGCATACTTTTGATGGACCCTTCTACCCCAAAAACAAGAAATACCTGAAACAAATGTGATGATGACATCATCATCACGTTTTTTCAGGTATTTCTTGTTTTTGGGGTAGCGGAGTCCATCAAAAGTATGCAGTGTGGGTATTCGTTGGATGCGGAATCAAATTACGCATCCAACGAGCTCTCCCGATCGAAATTTGAGTAAAAACACAATGAGATATGTCGAAAATACGAACAAAAAAAGTAGTTTTTTTTAATGACAAATATGCCAATTCAACCATTATGGTTGACTTATTTTATTGAAATTCTATTGGTTCTTGAATTCCAACTCACAAAAACTTATTTTGGCACGTTTTCTTATAAGGCCCATTTTAGACCCCAAATCTCCTCTAATGAGATATTGATGAATTGTATTTTGAGTGCTGAAAATCACATCTCATAATCATTTGCTGCTCCTTGAAATGATTCGTCAACCATGGCCAGGGTTTGAATATTTTTTTCCAGCGACTATTGGATCCGATGGTTACCCATAAAACCCAAATAAATATTATTGTGATACTGATATGTTCCATTAACTACCATGGATATTCCACTAAAACAGTTTGTTATAATGGATCTTACAACTTAGTTCATTTTTTATTAGTTATTTTAATTGAATGCTAAATAACTTGAATTAAAACAAAAAATAAATTTTGCGGATAAGTAAACAACCCACACAATAATAGAATATATACCCTCGCGAAATCCATATGGGGTGAATCCCAGCCACTTATTCAGAACTATGTCTTCCTCTTCATACCAAAATGTAAATACAAAGGAAATGGTCCTCTCTATGGAATTTCCTATGACTCTACAACGAGAATGACTACTATAATATCTCCTATCTCCTATTTTGTGCTCTAATATCCACTCCCATGCTATTTCTTAGATAAAGAACAATACATCAGCATTAAATGAAGCAAACCCCTATTGTAATAATGGCCCAGTATTTAACATAGTTGTATAGCTGTATAGGGTTAATTTTAGGGTTTTTTGTTGCCCTAACTCCCAACCAAGGTTTGGTTTTTGGATCTTTTAGAATTTTCTTCAAATTCCATACATGACTATATCCACATGTGTAATAAATGAGATCTAATGCTGAATCAATTCACTACCACAATGGTTAACTCCATAGGTCAACTTACAAAAGGCATATATGTTTCATACATACTAGTTGTGAGGTGTGTAGAATATGGACTCCTGGTCCAAAATAAGGTTTGAGAAAATACTTCAATTCGAACCCTCAAAATGGCCTTGAAATTTTGTAGATGAGTTTGTTCCCTAAATTTGAAAAGTGAGTCCTATCCTTGAAATGGACCCTACAAGCCAAATCATCCAATCTTCTGAACCTGAAATCTTTAAAAATGTGACAAATATATCATTCAATTTTGGATAACCACCACCTTCACAATCAATATGGATAAGTTATTGCCATCAATATTCTCAATATAGAACTTGGTTAAAGCTCATGTCATCGTTGCAACTCCAACCCATGTAAAACCCTATGCTTGCATGAGTTTTTTTGGATCTAATACCATAGGTTAGGAAAACCCTAAAAATAAGAAAACAACAATAGTAATAGAATACGAAATTATGTTGAAACCCTACTATGCATAGGTAAAACAATGAGGCAATGGTATGTTGGATCTTTTTATTACTCAACAAAAAAATTACAATGTTTTTTTCTCATGTAATACAATGTTGGGGTTTCTTATTCTTTTAATAAAATACATATGAGTGTTTTAGAAGGAACTGAAATACACTACAAGGGTCTAGAATTTTTATTCTTAAAATATCCAATCCTCAACCCCTAGAGAGAAACAAACCTACCAAAATACCCTCAGAGGGTGGTCCTAGAAGCCAGCTCTTGAACCCCATGTGTGCTTGGTGAGTACAAATTTCCCATTCCTAGTCATGATATCTACACAAAGAATATTGAAGATCTAGATATTGGTTTATTTTTCTAACAAATATAAAACTTCACGGAACTTCTTTCTATATCTCAGTGATCAAAAGTTACAATATTCTTTTTTTCACACTCATGGGATTTTTTGCACAATGATTATCTATTTAGTTATAATTTGAAGACAACATTTTTATGATTCAGTAAATTATTCTTTACACATGGAAACATACTAGTTCTAATGCAACCACTAATTGTTTGTATGTATAGCCTATAAATTCGGCCAATCCTGCCTCTATATGCAGCTACAAAATCAACTTGGTAGTCTATGCATTACTATCATTTTCAAGTTGTTAACATATTGGAGAGTATTGGAGAAAAGTGGGGACACTTTCAATCTAAATTGGAAGGAATTGATATGAAACAAGGCCACCCCTACTCAACTCAAAGTTGAAGGAAGGCAGTTACTCAAGATCTGTAATGTCCCCAAAAATTGAAAATAATTTTATTTTATTAGGCTAGTTAAAAACTACCTATTCTGGACATTATTAAACTTGCGGAATGTGTCGTACTCTATCGTACTGCTGATTTGTCATAAGTTGTTCTTATGTCCTACCTCCTTACTTCAGTTATGCTTATTACTATGTTTACTGTGTTTACTTATGGTGTCGTAATGTTGATTAGTATGCTATTCTTACGGTTACACAATTCAGTGTATGTTAGATACTTTGATTATGTACTTCATTATTATTTTGCATGTGTTTACCGTTGTATACATGGTTCTAAATTAAATTTCTTTTTTGAACCAATGTGGGTGGAGTGGCGGGACAAGTTCTCCCATGTGACTGCGTGAGAGATAAAAGTTTCTACTTTTCTAGTGGGCTTACTTAGTTCTGTTGAAGTAATGCACTACTAACATGTTTACATTTAGGTGTGCTTACCGATGGAAAACTTGTTACAGAGTGCTAAACGTTTGGCCACTAGTACTCATACTTGCAACTAGTGACACCTACTGGTTGTTATTATTGTTCCTTATAGACTCAGGTTAGTGACAAGGTAACTACCACATTTATTATTTATATGACATAGACTAGTTATCTAAGTGACACTTATTATTCATGGGTATTTAATATCAGATATTCATACTCTAGCATATTTGTATTTGTATTACAGGTTTATTTTACGAAAATCAATTAACTTATATGTAATGTCCCGGTTTTGACCCCGTTACATTAGATGTATATGATGTGTTTATTGTAAATGATCATGGTGTGGAGTTAAAGGCCAAGGCCCCACCATTGATCAGTTATGCTATGTTTGGGGATTTAAATTTGTCGCCAATTGTATATCGGGGCATGCGGCATATATTATGTTGGTCATCATGTAAATATGCATCTATAATTAATTAAATGAACCCGACCAGCTACGATCGCGGCAACTAAATCGAAAGGGGCATGATTTTCCCAAGGATGAGGATGTGGGGGGGGAATTTGTCAAACATTGAGCCAAAAGGGGGAAAAACCCATGTGTCATCTTCTTTTGTTTTATTCCAACCACCTTCAGTTAATAATTTCTGCTCGTAGCTGACGGAAGTTATGGCCGTTAATTGTTTTGGGAGTGGGGTGGCAGGACTGTCAGTCCATGCCTCCATGCAAACTCCACCCATAGTTGACTTCTGAATGGAAAGGAAAAACGACTATCACACTCTCACATAGACATTCTTCTCCTCTCCACGAGTTGCTAAGCACCCACACACTGAAAATTCGCGTCCTCCTGGTAGCTGTTCACCTTCACGCACTTCCCATTTGGCCGCTCATTGTTTTCACGCACAGGAATTTCCCTGGGTTTTACCCTAACGATTTTCTCCTGCAAATTCGTGTCCTCTCCATTGCTATGCATTCTCACACAGAGGGATTCCTTCCCGTTTTGGTCTTCACGCACAGGATTTTGCTGGATTTACCCACGCAGCAGTTTTCCTCTGCGGATTGGTGAATAGTGTGGTCGTATCCTGTACTCACAGGACGATTTTGGGTTCTGCATTGTTGCTCACACTCACCCACAGGCTGGGAGACTGTAATTTCTTCCCCAACTCGGTCTTTGTATGTTTTCTGGGTGATTTCGTTGCCCAGGAAGCGCTGTGTTTTTCCACGTTGTTGGTTGTGTTGGTTGTGGTCTTCCTTACATGCTGGGGGCTGTTGTAAATTCGCCTGAGAGTCATTTTGGCCATGATAGGGCCAATAATGACTCAGAATTCGTTTTCCCTATTTAGGATGTGACTGTTGACTTGATTACATACATGCAATTGTTGGTCTTCAGACTGTGAGAGGAGCAGGGATGTTGGCTTAGTTTTGCTTGATAAACCTAGTGGCTGGAACCACACAGACAGAGCTAGAGCGCTGGCCTTCTTCTCCATCACCCCTGAATAGCACTGGAAGGGAATGCAGGGCCTGAGGGACTGTGTAGCAGAGAAGGGACTGATTCCTTGTGTTGGGTGTGGATGGGTGTCTTAGAGGTCAGGCTAGTTCTGGTGTAGGTGTCCTTGGCTCTGTAATGAGCTCACCAGCTTAGCAATCTGCCTTCTCTAACTCTCTAATGGCCTGATAAACCCAACTGTGCTGGCTTGGCTGTGTTTTGTGTATCCCTGGCTATGTGTAAGCCTGCTTGTTCCCTTATTCCTTGGAGAATCATGCCCAGCTTGGTGGTGGCAGCGCTGCTGAGAGATTAAGGAGCACGCTGGCCTATGGTTGGGTGGAACGTTGCAGCGACGTAGCTAGTTGCGGAAGGATTTCTTCATAAGATAAGTGATCTGTCCATTTTACTTCTGCAACTGTAACGTCTGTTAATGAATATGTAATGAACATGTTGAATGAATGCTGGCTTAAATATTGTATGATGTTTCCACTGTGTACGATAGATGATTGCATATGTGCATGATAAATGTTCATGTGTGTATGTTTAAGCATTCTATTTATGAATTTTTAAGCCTATACATGTTCATGGGGCACCCAGCCCGGGTGGTTTAAGCCATGGAGATCACGTCCTCTTTGCCGGTCGGAGGCATGGGGACGTGACAGCATGGTATCAGAGCTCTGGGTTGAAGCAATGGGCCTCTATGGGCCAAGAAGATGCAGTGATAGAGGCAGGACTTCATTCTGCCCAGCAGAGATCAGAGTTAATGGCAGCAACAATCAGGAAATTTGAGGACAGTGGATGAATGGAAAATTTCCAAAATCCTTCTAATTATTGGAGCAGTGGTCCATCGGAGCACTAAGTGGAATCAACTTCCTCTATGGCGGAAGGATTCGGCGTTTGACAGCCCGCAGTTGCGGATGTGAAAAGGGTTAGACCACCGACGTAGTAATGGGTCCGATTGCCGACACGGTCGAAGAAAGACAAACTTTGAAAATTTTGAAAATTTGTCTAAGTGTTGGGAAATCAAAAGCAGGAGTGATCCCCCATCCGCCGTTTCAGAAGCAGAAGCATTAAGGATTCCGATCCAAAAAGACCGTCGACGTCCGCAAAGTTGAAAATTCTCCAAGTAAGATCGGACGTCAGAAGGATTCGGACTTTGGTGAGCCGCCGTTGTGGAAGCCAAAGCCCTTTGGATTCCGATGTGAAAGGCTGCCGACGCCCGACCTTAAAATTATTCTAAGTGCCAAATCGGAAGAATGTAAAGTTTTGCGAGCCACTGTTGCGGAAGCCAAAGCCATTTGGATTCCGATGTGAAAGGTCGCCGACGCCCGACGTTAAAATTATTCTCCATAAGTGCCGATCGGGAGAAGTTATGGTTTGCAGTGTCCGCCGTTGCAGAAGCTGAAGGAATTTGCCGGCCGATAAAAAATACTGCCGACGCCGCAAGAGAAAGTGCGCCGATTGGAAGAGGAAAGGGAATGAACATCCGCCGTTGCGAAAGCTGAAGGCATTTTCCGGCCGATCAAAAATACTGCTGGCGCCGCAAGAGAAAGTGCGCCGATCGGAAGAGGAAAAGGAAACAGCGTCCGCCGTTGTGGAAGCTGAAGGAATTTTCCAGCCGATCAAAAGGACTGCCAATAGCTGATGTGGAAAGACATCCGAATTTCGATGTGAAGGAAAGGAAAATTTTGAGTTTTCCATGAGATTTCTCAGCCGATTTCAACTGTTTCAGAGGGATTTTTGGACTGTTTCTCAGTGAAATTTCAGGGCTGAAAATGAGAAAAGAGGCAGCAATATTATGTGCCAGATTGCGCAAAAACCAAGGTTTTACAAAAAAAAACGAGGGCGCTGCCCTCGACCCGCCCTGGAAGCCACAAGGGGGCAAGCCCCCTTGACCCCCGTTGTTCCCCTCAAAAAGACGTTCTTGGATGAATAAAATTTTGTGTGTTTGGGCATTTATAATTTTATGATTATTCCAGGAAGAAGGTAAGTAATGATGTTTTATATCAATGTTATGCATCTAACAATTGTGTTATTAACACGTTTGAAAAATCATAAGTCACTTTCAAGAGAAGTATTCCAGGTAGAGCATTTTGGTAAGTAAGGGGTGGTTCAGTATGAGAACCCATGACGGATATGATGCTCGGGATTCTAATGAGCATGCCCGAGATGCCATGGGAGAAAACGTACGTAATAGAAACGATGACATAGAGTCTAATGGAAGGAGATTCCAAGAGACACCGTCAGATGTTGCAGCTACTATGAGAAGCTTAATTAAATCCCAGGAAGAGCAGCATCAGTTGAATGCTGCTATGTTGCAAAGTTTAACAGATTTTCAAAGGAAGATAGATTCTGGACGAGGTACAGCAAGACCAGAAGGTAGTAAGAGCAATACTAGGAGAAGGAGAAGAACTTCTAGTGGAACATCTGATTCTGAGGAATCCAGCGGGGATTCCAGTTCTTCTTCTCATAAAAGAAAAAGGAAGAGACACCATAGGGATCGCTCTCGGGATGAATTCAATAAAGCTAAACCTCCTACATTTGATGGTGACGTAAATACTGGACAAGAGGATGAAGCTTGGCTTCTTGGGATAAAGAAGTACTTTCAAGTGCATGATTATTCAGGAAACATGAAGGCAAGAGTTGCCATATTCAATCTGAATGGAAGAGCATCCATTTGGTGGGAACACTTCAAGCAAGTGAAGAGGATCAGTGAAAGGAGACTTAAGTGGAAGCAGTTCAAGAAGTATTTCAAGCATAAATACCTATCTGACAGGTATGATGATGACAAGATTAAGGAGTTCCATGAGTTGAGATTGGGACAGCAACCCATGGAAGAGTATGCTAATAAGTTTTTGGAGCTATTGAGGTATGTCTGGTACATCAGAGATGAAAAAGTAAAGGTCCAGCGTTTTCTGAGTGGATTACCTCAGTCTTATAAAGATAGAATTGAGTTTTATGAGCCTAGGACTCTTGAAGAAGCAATAAGGAAAGCTGAGTATTGCTATGAGCAAAGAAAAGGTAAACCTGATTACCATAAGGCGTGGAAGGACAAGAAGAATGAGAAGTTTGACCAAAGAAAGAAAGGTTTCAAACCATCTAATTTTGAGAATTAGCGAAAGCAGCCATCCCAAGCTATGAGTAAGCCAGTTGGAGTGGCAGGAGAAAAGCCTAAGGATCCACAACAAAATAGAGGGCCACTTCAATGTTGGAAATGTGGAGGACCCCACATGCGCAGAAATTGTCCACTCGAGAATGAGAATGTAAGGCCAACTTATAATGTTCAAGAAGTAGAAACAGTGGGTCAAGTAGCAAGGGCAGTTCCTAGGATCTATGCAGCACTAGAGGACCGTCAAGCAGATCACCAGTTAGCTGTGGTTGAAGTAGCAGGTAAGATTGTTGAGCAATCTATTTCTATTTTGATTGACCCTGGTTCTACTCACAGTTACATTACTCCTAGAGTAGTAGAGATTTGTGCTTTTAAGAAAGTAAAGCATAGGAAGTCTTGGTTAGTTCAGCTAGCCACTGGAACCAAGAGGAAGGTCAGTGAATTGGTAGAGAAATGCCCATTGGTCATGAATGGATTGGTCACTTGTGTAGATCTGAATGTTCTACCGCTTGGTTCCTATGATGTTCTCATTGGAATGGATTGGTTAGAAGCTCACAGGGTGAAGCTCGATTGCTACAATAAGACTTTTGAATGCATGAATGAAGAAGGGAACCTAGTAGTTGTGAAAGGCATTCCAAAGGTAATTTTAGTAAGGCAGGTTTCAGCCATGCAATTAAAGAAGTTTTGTAGGAAGGGTTTCCAGTTGTATGCAGCTCAGATTTTGGAGGAAACGAGGGATGAAATTCCTAGGTTGGAGGACTATCATGTGTTACAGGAATTCAGGGATGTGTTTCCTGATGAGATTCTAGGGATTCCTCCAAAGCGGGACATTGACTTCACAATTGAACTTGTGCCAGGAGTAGCACGAGTGTCCAAGGCACCCTACAGGATGAGTACACCAGAGATGCTAGAATTAAAGATGCAACTGCAAGAGTTGTTGGAAAAGAAGTATATCCGACCGAGTGTGTCTCCTTGGGGAGCACCAGTTCTGTTTGTAAAGAAGAAAGATGGTACCCTCAGGTTATGTATTGATTACAGACAGTTGAACAAGGTTACTGTGAAGAATAAATATCATTTTCATAGGATTGATGACCTCTTCGATCAAATGAGAGGAGCAAAGGTATTTTCCAAGATTGACTTGAGGTCTGGTTACCATCAGGTGAGAATCAAGGATGAAGACATTCATAAGACAGCCTTCAGGACGAGGTATGGGCATTATGAGTTTGTAGTGGTACTATTTGGTCTCACAAATGCACCAGCTACATTTATGTGCCTTATGAATAGTGTCTTCAGTAGGTATTTGGATAAGTTTGTGCTTGTTTTCCTTAATGACATTCTTATTTATTCTAAGAATGAGGAAGAGCATGAAGAGAATCTGAGATTGACATTGCAATTGCTCAGGGAGCATCAGTTGTATGCAAAACTGAGCAAGTGTGACTTCTATAGAGATAGAATTCAGTACTTGGGTCACATTATTTCAGAAGAGGGTATATCTATGGACCCTGAAAAGATTGAAGCCATTATGAATTGGCCTACTCCAAGAAATGTGACAGATGTAAAATCTTTCATGGGACTTGTAGGATACTATAGGAGATTCATTGAGGGATTCTCCAAAGTTGCACATGATATCACTTCTTTGCAAAAGAAGGGAATGAAGTTCGAATGGACATCGAGGTGTGAAGAAAACTTCCAGCAATTGAATAATCTTCTCACCAGTGCACCAGTGTTGAAAGTTGTAGATCCAGAGAAACATTTTGTGGTATGTACCGATGCATGTGTACAAGGGCTTGGAGGAGTCCTTATGCAGGACAACCACGTGATATGTTATGAGTTGAGAAAGCTGAAGGAACATGAGAAGAACTATGCCACTCATGATCTAGAGCTTGCAGCCATAGTACATGCTCTCAAGATGTGGAGACATTACTTGATGGGAAGGAGATTCGAGCTCAGGACAGATCATTGTGGACTGAAGTATCTGTTTGATCAGCCTACTCTGAATGCTAGGCAAGCAAGGTGGCTGGAGTTTTTATGTGAATTTGATTTTGAAATCAAGCACATAAAGGGAAAAAAGAATAAGGTAGCTGATGCACTCAGCAGGAAAGTGCAAGAAATGCATGTGGCATCTCTTAGTATTTGCCAATCAGATTTGAGGCAGCAGATTGTTAATCATGTTGCCGGAGATGAATTGTACGAGCAAGTAAAGGGCAAATTGCAATAGAAAAGTCTTGAGAAAAGGTATGAAGGATATAAATTGGAAGAAGATGGACTTCTCACGTTTAAAGGCAGATTTTATATTCCAAATGTAGCATATTTGAGGAGAGTTGTTATGGATGAAATCCATCAAGCTCCATATTCTGGTCACCCAGGATATCAGAAGACAATTGCTACAGCTAGAAAGCAGTACTTTTGGCCAGGTATGAAAAAGGACATGGCTGAATACATTTTCCGGTGTATGAAGTGTCAATAGGTAAAGGTTGAACATCAACATCCAGCAGGTTTGTTGTAGCCTTTGCCAGTTCCAGAATGGAAATGGGAAGTTATTTCCATGGATTTTATTACAGGATTGCCGATGACTTGGAGACAACATGATTCTATTATGGTTGTGGTAGACAAGTTGACTAAGGCAGCACATTTTATACTGGTTAAGTCTACATATGAGACTGGCGACATTGCAAGGATATTCATGAAGGAGATATTCAAGTTGCATGGATTGCCAAAGGCAATAGTCTCTGACCGAGATGCCAAGTTTACTTCCAACTTTTGGAAGGAGTTGTTCATAGATTTGGGTACAAAGCTAAACTTCAGCACTGCATACCATCCTCAGACAGATGGGCAAACCGAGAGATTTAATCAGGTGCTTGAAGATATGCTTCGCATGTACGTAATGGACAAACCAACCAAGTGGGAAGATTACTTACACTTGGTAGAGTTTGCTTATAACAATGGACAACAAGCATCCTTGGGGATGAGTCCGTATGAAGCTTTGTATGGAAGAAGGTGTAGGACACCAGTGACTTGGGATAATCCAGTGAACCGGATTGTGCTTGGACCAGAATTGCTCAAGGAAATGGAGTAAGAGGTTGCAAAGATCAGGCAGAAGCTGAAAGCAGCACAGGACTGACAGAAAAGCTATGCAGATAAGCATAGGATGAACAGAGAGTTCAGTGTTGGGGATCATGTTTACCTCAGAGTGAGGGCAAGGAAGAGTTCCTTGAAGCTTGGAAGTTGTGCCAAGTTGTCACCGAGATACTGCGGGCCATTTGAAGTGCTTGAAAGAATAGGGCCTGTTGCATATAGACTTGCATTGCCTGCTAGCACTAAAGCTCATAATGTTTTTCATGTTTCTTTGCTTAAGAGATATGTACATGATCCTCACCATGTGATAAATTGGGATGTGATTCAGGTGGAACCCGAGGGAGAGTTCCAAATCGAGCCAATGCACATCCTCAACAGGAAGGTCACAATGCTCCGGAACCGAGCCATAGGGCAGGTAAAGGTGCAATGGGAGCACTTCGGACCTGAAGAGGCTACATGGGAGATGGAGGATGCCATGCGATTGGCACATCCATTTTTGTTCAATTCTGCGGAACACTGAGGCGATACCAGTGTAGTATTTTGTTCAAATTTTGTAAAGCACAAGGGACAGTGCTATTGAAGGGGGCGGGGAATGTAATGTCCCGGTTTTGACCCCGTTACATTAGATGTATATGATGTGTATATTGTAAATGATCATGGTGTGGAGTTAAAGGCCAAGGCCCCACCATTGATCGGTTATGCTATGTTTGGGGATTTAAATTTGTCATCGATTGTATATCGGGGCATGCGGCATATATTATGTTGGTCATCATGTAAATATGCATCTATAATTAATTAAATGAACCCGACCAGCTACGATCATGGCAATTAAATCGAAAGGGGCATGATTTTCCCAAGGATGAGGATGTGGAGGGGGGAATTTGTCAAACATTGAGCCAAAAGGGGGAAAAACCCATGTGTCATCTTCTTTTGTTTGATTCCAACCACCTTTAGTTAATAATTTCTGTTGGTAGATGAGGGAAGTTATGGACGTTAATTGTTTTGGGAGTGGGGTGGCAGGACTGTCAGTCCATGCCTCCATGCACACTCCACCCATAGTTGAATTCTGAATGGAAAGGAAAAACGACTATCACTCTCTCACGCAGACATTCTTCTCCTCTCCACAAGTTGCTGAGCACCCACGCACTGAAAATTCGCGTCCTCCTGGTAGCTGTTCACCTTCACGCACTTCCCATTTGGCCGCTCACTGTTTTCACGCACAAGAATTTCCCTGGGTTTTACCCACATGATTTTCTCCTGCAAATTCACGTCCTCTCCATTGCTGTGCATTCTCACAAAGAGGGATTCCTTCCCGTTTTGGTCTTCATGCATAGGATTTTGCTGGATTTATCCACGCAGCAGTTTTCCTCTGTGGATTGGTGAATAGTGTGGCCATATCCTGTACTCACGGGACGATTTTCGGTTCTACATTGTTGCTAACGCTCACCCACAGACTGGGAGACTGTAATTTCTTCCCCAACCCGGTCTGTGTATGTTTTCTAGGTGATTTCGTTGCCCAGGACGGGCTGTTTTTTTCCACGTTGTTGGTTGTGTTGGTTGTGGTCTTCCTTACATGCTGGGGGCTATTGTAAATTCGCCTGAGAGTCATTTTGGCCACGATAGGGCCAATAATGACTCAGAATTCGTTTTCCCTGTTTAAGCTGTGACAGTTGACTTGATTACATACGTGCAATTGTTGGTCTTCGGACTGTGAGAGGAGCAGGGATGTTGGCTTAGTTTTGCTTGATAAACCTGGTGGCTGGAACCACACAGACAGAGCTAGAGGGCTGGCCTTCTTCTCCATCACCCCTGAATAGCACTGGAAAGGGAATGCAAGGCCTGAGGGACTTTGTAGCAGAGAAGGGACTGATTCCTTGTGTTGGGTGTGGATGGGTGTCTTAGAGGTCAGGCTAGTTCTTGTGTAGGTGTCCTTGGCTCTATAATGAGCTCACCAACTTAGCAATCTACCTTCTCTAACTCCCTAATGGCCTGATAAACCCAAATATGTTGGCTTGGCTGTGTTTTGTGTATCCCTGGCTATGTGTAAGCCTACTTGTTCCCTTATTCCTTGGAGAATCATGCCCAGCTCGGGGGTGGCGACACTGCTAAGAGATTAAGGAGCACGCTGGCCTATGGTTGGGTGGAATGTTGCAGTGACGTAGCTGGTTGTGGAAGGAGTTCTTCATAAGATAAGTGATCTGTCCATTTTACTTCTGCAACTGTAATGTGTGTTAATGAATATGTTGAATGAATGCTGGCTTAAATGTATGATGTTTCCGCTATGTACGATAGATGATTGCATCTGTGCATGATAAATGTTCATGTGTGTATGTTTAAGCATTCTATTTATGAATTTTTAAGCCTATACATGTTCATGGGGCACCCAGCTCGGGTGGTTTAAGCCATGGAGATCGCGTCCTCTTTCCCGGTCGGAGGCATGGGGACGTGACATTATACTTTCATTTTATTCTTTTACAGGTTCATACTCTTTTGTCAAAGACAAAACTTGGCTTTATGCATAACAACCTACCATGGCATATTGCATATGCCATGGTCTTAGGCTTAGAGCCTAAAGAGTTTGAAGAGCATAGTCCTAAGGTGTAAAACCCTATTGTATGCGATGTATATGATAACTTAAACCTTGTATTAAACTTGGGGTGGAGAAATTATAACATAGTTCATGGGGTTTATAGCTTTGCATGAAATGGAGACATTTGGTAATGTAACACTTATGAACTATAAAGAAGTGGGTTTAGTGGTCGTTAATGGGAAACAGGTTGGCTGCATTAATAAGCGTTGGAAGGTGTGGCATGCCAACATAGGGTTTGGCTCCACGACGAGGTCTGGTCATTTGCAATTTTGTTACTTTCCCTCTAGCTCTGCACAGTATGGACAATGTGACTTCCATGAGGATAACAGGTATGAGAAGAGTTTGGGTTTCACATCATTCATTGTTTGTTTTTAGCTTACTCACAATTCATACTTCTCATTATCGTTATCATGTTGTGGTTGCAGGTTACGGGGATGGGGAGGAGTGGAATGGTTCTTAGTTGGAAGACAAGCCGTGGGAAAAGCCTTACCTTATGGTAAACCTATGAACAAGTCTTCCCTTTTCACCTATTGGTTTTATGGTTGAGACTTAGTTTTAACTTGTCACTATTTGGGGTTCGCTTGGGTCGTGTTCCAATAGATGTGTTTTAGTTTTGGGATGACTATGTCTGGAATAAATCTGCATTTTTTGGGCAACGACATACTTGGGGTTTGTTGTGGGGTTTCGATGGCCTTTTGGCTTGAGTTTATAAATATTTGGATTTGTAATATTATGGTGCTGCTAGCAGTGATGGGAGCCTTGGTACCTTTGACAGGCTATGTGTGTATTGTGTAAGTCATGTTTTGATTTATGTTGAAAGCTAGGGAAACACCATTGCTTGCAATGGTGCCATGGTCAATGGAACGACTGTGTAAACTTGATTATGGATTTATAATTACTGTGTGTATATATTTATGCTGCGTTGATGTCATTATATTGTTGTGTTTTGTTTCAATGGTTACTATTCCTGAACTATGGGTATTTTGCATTCATTGTATGCGTTGGTAATTGGATGACTAAATAGTCAGTGTTGATGGCTTTTGGGTCCATGCCCTGAATGGCGTTATCACTTGCCATCATGGATATGATAGCGAAGTAGATGGGTGCATAATTAATGTTTATCCTTTAATGCATCTTTAGAATGTAATGACGGTCGTGGGTGTAAACCCTGCGTGGAAAACATTGTTGTTAGTTATCTCATTGGCAGGATGTTTAAGCTTTGATAGTTAATTTAATTTTTTGTTGGTTAAGTGATGGGTTGGGGCCAGGAATCACAACATATGTATTTTTTTAAAGGTCTTACGACCTATTTGTAAGAGATTTAGTATTATTTACAACCCACATACAAACTGTGTATACCATGGCTTTATAAAACATGAATACACTCTGTAGGATTTGAATCTTGTTCATTGTTCATGTTGAGGGTTTATTTATTATTTGTATTGGTTGCGATTTGGGGTTTAAGTTCCCACAGGATTTGATCCTGCAATCTCTTGTATAATTATGTGATTTTATTATGCATGTGACTTGGGCATTTGAGTGTCCACATGATTTGATCCTGCGACCCATGTGTAATTACTTTGGATTGTTTAAGTGTTTTATGGTGTATTTTAATGCTCTTGGGGTTTTTAATATAATGGGCGTTGTGTTTTATGGTATGCGAATTGGAATTTGAAATGTCCACGGGATTTGATCCTAGGATCTCTTGTTTAAGTATAAAGCTTGTAAATTAAACATTGTAGTGATACTATGGTTATTATTACATGGTGGTTGTAGGTAATATTATGACATGCGATTTATGTTTATGTGTATTTTATTATTTAGATGGTTTGAGTTATTAATTATGCCATGGAATTATATCATTGATAATATTATTCTTGTTTGTATTTGGTAGATATAGATGGTATAATGGTTATATATCGTGGACCATTTGTATGGTCTCGATACTTGGAATGTTTAACTTAGAAATAGATTCATGTTTTGTAATTCTTAATGTATATATATAATTAATATGTTTGTTAGGTTTTATTATATAGATTTAGTTAATTGTGTAATGAGATTATTCTAGATATGAAACTTAGTTCTGAACTAGTCTTTTTAATTATAACATGCCTCTGCTGACAATATGAAATATGTCAGTAGAGCATATAGGCGAGTGGACAGCTATGAAATTAATCTAAGAATAATACATAGTTTGTAGGAAAACACAGTTTAAGCAACATAGATAATACATAAGTAAAACTAAGGTGCAAAACCGTTGATAGGTATTTATACAGAAATTAAATTATAGAGGTAAACTAAATGAAAAAATCCTCCATAAATCTAGTATAGGAAATAAATTTCAGCCTAGGGTTTATAATTTAAAATGTAAACCCTAAAATAATTTAGATAGAAACCGAATCACATAGGTTTAGAAAATATTATGTAAACATTTTCCTAGTCTATCCAACACTTATTCTAGAAAATGAAATAGGCAGTTTAGAACCTCATACCTGTAAATTGAAGCTCCTTTAATGGATGAAACCTGCACAGTTAAATAACCAGCATTAACAAATCATATGCAGATCTGACCTCTATATTAGATGACTGAATCACTTGGGAACTACCACATTCCACCCAACCATGACCTGAAACCATTCCTGGTTTTAATCCGGACCCCCCTAAGCTAGTTCCAACATGCAAGTAGCTTAGAGCTCCTAATGTAAGGTTTCCCTAACTCGAAAATCAGGTCTTGATCAATTCTCCTTTTTTTTCCTTTCACGAAAAAATGTTCTCCAAGAATTCCCTTGAGAAAATAAACACGCGGAATAATGACTCCAAATATATGATGATATCCCCAAGCCTCTCTTTGGCTTGGGACTTTATAGATAGACTTTTCAGTCAAAGGGATAGTTAAATCAAGAATTGCTTCATTTCTTGATTTAACCCTTTTTATTTAATTTAGTACTTTTAATATTTTAACTTAGGATCTTTTAGGTAGTTCCTAATTGGACTTTTATAGGTATTAAACTAATTAATTTTTATCTTAGTAATAATAATAATAGATGGAACTTCTCCTTCTTTCTTTTATTATTAATATTATCACTATGTTTATTCTTTATACATAACATGTATAAAATATATAATAATATAACATTTGTTAACATGTGTCTTTGCGTATCATATACTATGATCCCTAGACTTATGACGTGTTCTTAGTTAAGGCCATTGGGTAAATGGTTAGGTTTACTAGGCTAGAAAACTCTAAACATCCTTGCATATTGGATTCACTCGTATAACATGGTAGTTCTCCAGTACTTGATGAGAATACAAAAATTCAAAATTTCATTTAATCACTTATAAATAATTCTAATGAGATCAATATTTTTCTCGAGTTGTTTTCTCTTGAGAATCATTAATTCTTTTCAGTAACTCCTAGCTCTTACCAAAGCCCATACTCAACGCTAAAACAAACAGGGAGTTACAAACTTAGTGAAAATAGCTCTTCGCTCAACACTAATACTAGGATGTACTTGTACGATACATCTAGGGATACAATGGCCAAGGAACCGATGTTTCAGAGATTATGCTCAAGATCAACATGGAAGGCTCCAAGGATTATGCCCAACACTTCCAACTTATCTTTTCATGTGTTCCATAGCTTCATGCTCAACACAAATATAAATACTCATGTGCTCCAGAGCTTCTCGCTCAACACAACATTAATTACTCATGTGTTCCAGAGCTCCTCGCTCAACACAAAACATCTCATCAATCATTTGCTTCAGGGTCCCCGCCCAACACAAACAAACATATATATATCATCAAGAATTGGCTTACGACCAATATATAAAACAAATCATCATGTTCATATACAGTGAGGTCTTCGACCCAATATATCAAAATAAAAAATCAAGATAACATCATAATCAATAGGCTCATGCATATAAGTGTTAGGTCCAAAAGTCAGGATATTACAAGAACACTCAACTAACTTAGTCAACCAAATCAAATGATAAGGGTATTTCCTCCCTAGCTCAAAGTTGAAGGAAGACAATTACTCAACATCACTCAACTAGATCAGTTAGCCAAATCAAAAGACAAGTATCTTTCTTCCATAAATGACACAACCACCTAGGATATACTTAAGTATTTATTAGTATTGGTGTGTTAGTTGGATTGTTGGTTAGAAGTATCTCTTACTAGTCTAGATCTATAATATTATTTATTTTCCAATGTTGAGTAACATGAATCCTTAGAATAGATTTGGACTAGGTCTAGCAATAAGGAGAGTTTTAGCTATAAAATTGTAGGAAGAGTGTTTTTCTCATCAATAAAAAACCCATATATTCAAAGCTCTTATATTTTCTAGTTTCCATTATTAAATCTTGTTTTTTTCCAAATAAGCTATATCATTTTTTTTCTTCTTTCTCTAATTTATCTCAAATATAGGAAATTGAACACAACAAATCTCAACATTTCATTTAAAGGAGAGTACTAAGCATATTCCATATTAAAAATTGAAATCTATTAATTTCGACCTCCTTATTTAAAAAATTATTAACCAAAGGATCATAACATACTTTTTTAGATAATATTAGTTTATTTTAACTATAACCCATCAACAGGATAATTAGAAGCTATGACACAATATAAAAGAAGACCCTACCCTCTTGTTTTTAGTTTGAGGTGGACCCTCCACCCATCATGAGGATCATCCAAAGATATGGCACAATAGAAAAGAAGATTGTTCCCTCTTCTTTTCTATTGTGTCATTACACCCATAGGTGCTCTACATCCCATTATGGGGGAGATCTTGTAACATTATGTAACATTCCTCTTGTAAATGTCGGCCATAAAAAATAAAAATTGTAATTATCCTCCAAAATAAATGTCGGCCACAAAAACAACCTAATATGGGGAAGATGTTGTAATGTTCCTACCTAACAAAACAATAAAAAATAAAAAAATTAATTATCCCCAAAAAAATGATCAAAAATTGAATTATCCTCAAATAAATGTTGGTCATGCACATGGTTTGAAAACCATGTGCAAGGCCTCCTAAACATCCCATAGTTTTATTGTACATGGTTTAGGAGGGCCTTTCAAATGGTTTTAAAACCATGTGCAAGGCCTCCTAGACAACCCATGGTTTTATTGTAAATGGTTTAGAAGGCCATTGCAAATGGTTTTAAGACCATGTGCAAGGCCTCCTAAACAACCCATGGCTTTAGGAGGGCCTTGCACATGGTTTCAAAACCATGTATGGGGGATATTTTCTAATGTTATTTGTTAACAAAATAAAAAATAATATAAATATCATATGTCGGCCATAAATAGTATTAAATATTAATAATAAAAGTAATATATGTCGACCTTCAATAAAAAGACATGTCTTTTGGTCTGAATAACACCAAAGTTGATAGTTGAGTGTAATATTAAGAAAAGGTTTGCACTTCCAAAGATTTGATCCCTCTCAGGGCTTGATAGAGCCTAGGGTTTGGATCTATGTTGGTATCTTCCAATGATCCTCATTATGGGTGGAGTGTCCACTAGAAACACACTTCCATTAGTTCTAAATTTTTATAAAGTACAAATCCATAAACTTACACACAATAACTCAACACTATAGAAAATATAGTATTTATATATATTTTTAAAATTAACAATATTTTTATATATAATACTCAAAAAAGATAAAATAATGAATCTACAATCAAGCATTATCACTTATATTCTAAAACACCATGAGTTAGTTATCATTAGATAAATCATATATAACAAAATAAAACAAAGTTACTTTTGAGTATATATAAGAAATAAAACAAAGTATACACAAGCCATGCTCATTTTAGTAATGATGCATCAGCTTTGGGTGACAGCATGTCAAATAAATAAATCTGACCCATTATGATAAAAGCAAAGCAATACAAAGAATAAAGGTTTCTTTCTCTTTTATATGCTTTTGGTTGATATCATTCTATTTTCTTTTGTCAATTGCTATGTTCTTAACATTATTTTATGAAAACAATGTTGATTTTAGTTGAACTGTTAGATTGTTTGTAGAACCTGAGAGAAGGATTACTTGAATATGAGAGGTACACACGTCAAACATATTCAAAAGAATAAGTACAGAACTTTTCACTATTTTAACAATTTCTATCTATGCATTTATTTGGTTTAAATAAAATAGTATTCTTTTTATATACAAACTAATTTAAGAGTTGTTTTTGTTTTAAGTATTAATTAATTATTAATTTAAAATTTTATTTTAAGACAAGTAAGAAAACTAAAAATAAAAAATTAAATATTCTTTCCAAAAATATAATTTGTATTTATTAAGATTTTGAATAATTACATCATTAGGCATTATTTCTCTGAATTTCCTCGAAAAACCACTATTCACCTCCATCGTCCCTTCGACTAATCGCTACTGACCATGTGTTTACACATTTTCAACTAATGAATACTCTCCACGTGTCTACACAGCATGAACAGTTATCATGTCCCAATGACGTAGCATGTCTCTGTTATAAGCGTTCTTCAAAGTTTCGATCTTGCACCTCAGACTATGATATCGATTATCGGTTGCGTGTTCAAGAGGTTCGCCTGAGGTTGGTGTTCTAGATTGCTCCGGTTACGAGGGGCCTATCCCCCGGACGAGTAGACTAGTTAAAAATCCGGAGACAAACAATACTATCCTCTTCTTGTCTTTCTACCATGGACCTCATTGCACTCTTAGGTATAATATTATTCATCCCATTATTCTGAAATCTCATGTTAATAAGCTATGAACTGTTTTCAAATTTATAAAGAATTACTAATTATGATCCTTAATTATTATTCATATTATAGATGCTCATATAATCAATCAAGTGCAGTGCACGCTATTCAGAACTTGCATCTACAACGAATCCAATGTTGACCCTTCCTTCGCTACATCTGTGAAGGAAAAATGCCCAAGCGTTGGTGGAAACATCACCCTCTCACCCTTAGATGTGGCCATCGCTACCAAATTCGACAAGAAGTATTATAGTGATTTGAGAAGCAAAAGGGGACTTCTCCACTCCGACCAAGAACTGTTTAATGGAGGTTCTACAGATTCTCTGGTTACTACCTCCAGTACTGATCAAAGAACTTTCTTTACAGAATTCATAGCTACCATGATCAATATGGGTAATACTGGACCGCTCACTGGTACAAACGGAGAAATTTGCTTCAACTGTAGGACTACTAATTTATGAATACGAAGATTTTATTCTATTTTTATGATCCAAACTTTTTGGATCATGTTTCATTTGTAACAAGTTCAATGTCATAGCTCAATAAACTGAAATTCGATGATATTGATATGTTCTGATTTTAAAGAGACATTCGAGGAATGAATTGTAGAAGTAACAAAGGAGTGAAAGGAAATCTAGAAGTAGGAAAGATTTGAAAAACTACAAGGGAATATGATTTGAAAAGTTTATTTAATAATACTTATTTTAATTTTGAATTTAATTTAAAATATATTTAATATTCATTTTATTTTTTAAATTTGTTATATAAATTTTAGATTTGTAAATGTTTGTAATTTTTTATATTATATTTTTATATTATATATTTTAAATTTGTTTTATTTAAACTTATGTTCATAAAAGTTACAAATTTCATCCCTTTAGACATATGTTTTCACCAAAGATCATGGAGCTTACTCTTAAAACTAGTGTCAAAGAGATCATCTGGATAAAACAATCAAAGGTTTTGGTTCCTCTTAAAAACTATCTCAAAGAGATGATTTCCATAAAAAAGTTTTATCTGAAATTATCAAAGATCAAATAGAATGCCATGAGTGGAATTAGAAATGGATGGATCATACTCTTACAAATTCAAATTTTAGAACTCTATTTATAAATTTGAACACTTCACATACCTTATAAGTTTTTCTTGTGAATGGTGTCAAAATCAATTATACTTTTGAAAATTATTATAAGGTTTGCATAATTTTTAAAGCTATTTTAAAAATTATTATAAGTTTTGCATAGTTTTTAAAGCTACATTAGTTGACCAATAAGATAGTCTCTAAATTAAAGTTTAAAATGTTAAACAAATATATTTTGGTAAATCCCTAAAACATTCTTTTGTAATATTTCCATCCATTATGTTGGAAAATTATAATGGAGCTCCTTAAGCCTCTAAGTAAGCTACATCACATGCAAAATCATGGGAAACTATCAAAACACACTCAAAAACCATGTGCCCCTAAACAACCAATGGTAAATCCTTATGACTAGCTCTAGGTTTTAACTTAATCACTCCATGACCAAGTCACTAGTCGAGTTTAACCTAACATTTACCCATTTAAACTTGAATTGGGGTAAATACCAACCTCCCTCAAAGTTTTAACCAAGTATCAAGTAATACAACATGCCCTACACTTTTTAGTCTACCTAAATCTACATCTAGACTTTTCATAGGTGACTCACCAAACCAGGGGTACACATCCCTAAGTAGGTCTTATAGTCGTATTCCCATTTACATATGATTAAAACTAACTCCATAAACAAATTCTTTCAGTGAACCAATCAATTCTCAATACTAGAGTGTAATGTTCCTAAAATACACCCTAAATTGTTTTTGCAAGGGTCCTTTTTACAATGATCACTTTTAATGAGACCGTATATTGTTTCCTTTTAAATTTATTTTTAGTAAATTAAATTCAGTGCTGCAGAATTAATGATGTTTCTCCATGTTCAATCTTCTTATATTCATGTTCCTTCTTTCACCATTTGCAAAAGTAAATGTTTCATGGTTTTGTCATAAGACTGGTCATTTCTTCACACACTACATGGTCTTAGTTAGTTGTCTATGCTTTCAATTTGATGTCATGTCTATATTTCAAAATTTTCTTTTCATAAGGATAACTCTTAGCCTTGCATGGTTATTGGCCCATAAAAGGTTAGCCTTACTTAGCATGTTGGCTAAATAAATTCTCCACTCATTTTCTACAGGAACCTTTCTCCTTGGTAGCTGAGGCACAATGTTTCTTCCCATTTTCTTCTAAATTATATGGTTTAATTTTCATCGTGTTATGCCTTTCCCTTTTTATGATGTTAATTTTAATATGCTTCTTTAATATAATTTTATTTGGTTTACTAATTAATATTCATTTGGTGTAGGGATTTAGACATTTTATAAACCTATCATTATGGTTATATGATCATAGCTATACTATATAATACCCAGGTGTTGTAATGTTATACTCAAGGGAGGAATGAACAAGGATATAGACATCGATACCTTATCATTTATTCCTTTTTTAGTATGACTATGGTCATAACTACCAGATATTGGATGAAAGTGTGACATATCTTATGGTTATCAATGGTCTTTATCATATAAAAAACTTAGTCTTTATATTATAGCGAAGGTCTATATGCAACATTTGAACTTTGTATGTTTAACGTATGGTTTGGTGCAGTTTTAATGAATGCCATGTGGAAAGGAATATACAACTAGCTAGTTTCCTTCCACACCGTCAATGCATTGAATGTGGTAGTTGGTATTTTGGTAAACTTTCCCAAGTTACATGATTTTCCATTTGCTCAATTTGATTGTCCTTGAGAGGAGAAGGGAGGAAGGTCGAGGGTTGAACCTCACCCAAGGAAACTTGGTGCAAAACTTGTTCCTATCTATGAGTAATAAATGATGTTGAGAAATTGTGAAGCTTCATCGGTATGCTTGTGATTGGTCAGGCATTGCTTCTTGGGTTTCGTTGGTGTAGAAAATGTAGCTCTAGGTAAGCAACTCAGTTTACTACTTGTTTTGTTTTCCTTTGTTTTCATTTTCTACACTTTTTGTTTTGTATACTCATAGAGTACTTACTTGCTTCCCTTCTATAGGGAAACTAAGGAATGAATAGAATGTGGCTGCTTGAAATGGCATAGACCCTGGTAAGTTCTAATCTTTTATTCACCAATGTCCATCTGAGATAAGAGCAGTTGAAGGGTCTATTAATGATTTGAGATAATTTGGAAGTTTGAGTAAAAAAAGGATTCACCAATTTCCATTCTTTTTTTTTTAAATGATTCATCCATATTCCACAAGATTAAAATATTTTACTCTAAACATCACCAAAATTGTCTTAAAACCTTAGAAATTTAAATATATTTACAAAAACATCACCAAATAGTTTATCGTTTGAAATTTAAGAATTTGCGAGATTTACCAAGGTTTATACTTTAATAAAATTATGGATCCTTGAAAAATTATCCTATCTTGATTCTCGGGTCTGATTTGTATTTGGTTGTATCCACTAAACCCATCCACGAATGATAAGTACTTTTTTTCGTGCTAGGAAATATAGTACTTGGTCAATTGAGGGTAAAGAGAAGTGGTCTTTCATTGTGGATTTGTTGACTTATCTGTAATCCACACACACTATCTGTTTTCCATTTTGATTAGGAGCAATGAAAAGAGGTGAGACCCATTCACTATTAGAAATTGGATAGATTCATCTTACAACTAAAAGTTTTTGTAGTTCTTCCTTAACTCTCTCTTAAGGCAGGGTTTCTTCCTCTTTCAGGTTGTCTAATGAGTTAAAATTCATTCTTTATGTCAATTCCGTATGTACAAAATGGAAAAATGAATTCACTAAAGAATATTAATTCAGTTATTCATGACACTCGCCCAAGATATTAGAATCATTGGTTAGATTTAACTTGCTCTAGGGAAGAACTTTAATTACATGGAAATCATAGACATCTCAAAGAGGTTCGAAAAATATGGTGCTAAGAGCATGAGTCATTGACACAACTTATCTAGATCGACTATCTCAGTAACTGATACAAATAGAACTATTTGGACTCTCTGTCCATTAAGAGTGTTTCTTGACGACTATAAACACCCCACCAAATTAAAACAACAAGGGTTGGCTCAATCAATTGAACCATCTACCAAAGGCATATTGTTGATAAGTAATACATAGTTTAGAGGTCCAAATTCAATTGGCTCCCTCAAGGATACTACTCCCTATTGTGGTGGGTTGTTGAGTGGCCCTCCATCTTAATATTTTAGGGAATACAAGGGGATCCCATGAGATTTTCGTTAGAAAAGAAGGAGATACTAAAACTAATGGGCTAAGTGTGATTGAAGATATCATTCTTACCTAAGATAGACACATAATATGATGCAAGAAAGACATTATCAAATTAGTGGGCCAATGGCAACCAAATATATTGTCCTTTGTCTCTTATGGTATCTTTAGACTTGGATTAGGAAAATATCTTTCATGTTTCACTAGGATGCTTATTGAAAAGATTTAATACTTCATATCACGTGTTATTGTTAATCTAGCACAAATTTATAGAAGCTCATATTTGTTATTGCTTGTTTTGTTCATTGTAACTACCTTTGCTAGGAATATTCTATGATAGCAATAGGATAATAGAGCAATACAATAAAACAAAAGTAGAAGTAAAACAAACAAGATCACAATAAAAGATATACAACCACCTACTTGGTTCACTCGATATGGGCTGCATCCACAGAGAAAAAACTAGTCCATCTTTTTACTTATGCCCAACAAATTGAAGAGATACAACTTGCAACACATATTTTGCAACCTCCTCTTCAATCTCTCTCAAACTCCACTCAGACTTAATATAATCCCTTCTCTAAAAGAGAGTTACTTTCTAGGGAAAAAAGACACAAACATAATCTCTACCATTAGAAATGCAACCTACTCATGAACGATCCATATTTACTATGACTATATTTACATGGAAATTGTAGATTCCTTAGAAACATTGGATAATGATGGGGGAAAGAATGTGAGTTGTGTACACGATTCTCATGGAGATACTATTTGTAGATCTATTGGTAATCAAAGGGGCACTGAGGAGCCTCAATAAAGAATCTAGATGAGCAAGGATATGCTTGATCCTATTTGGTAAAAGGAATCATGTAAAATTGACTGACATCCCATCGTAAACATATGAGAGATAACTTGAGATGCTTGGACAAATGCAATATTTGGGGTTTTTGTAGGTTGTAAAATTAAAAGCAATTTGTAATGAGGTTGTTGACTAGGAATAAATTTGTTTAAACACTTTCTTTAGCATATTAATCCACTAATGTGAAGATTCTGTCTATTGGTACTGATTATCAAAGACTAATTAGTCCATAGAGATGACAGGATTAAAACCATGTGTAACAATGAATACTATCCACCCTACTACAGAGTATTAAATGATTTTGTGGTTGGATCTAAACTAACTTAGATCCAACGATGTGCAACCACCACACCCAACATTATATCATTTAACGTTGCACAACAAGGTACATAGTTCTTACATAAATTCATTGCCTTGCCTTTGCAGTTAGTGCATATGATATATTTGCACCCTTTTTTTTCACAAATTTTCTAGCTAAATTCCCACTAAAATTATTGAAATTGTAGCTTTAGGTTGTTCTAATTGCATGCTCATGGTTCCCCAAGGTTAATAGAGGGCGTTGAATCCATTTCTATAATCAAATTTTCAATTTAAAAAATACAAATCGTGATTTCCGCAAAAAACATGTTTCCCACCATGTTTACATACTTTGCAGCTCTTCTAACTCATAGCACCCATAAACATACAACACCCATAGATTTTTACAATGCACCAAAACATGTATGCTCTTCAGCTTCACACAATGAGCTAAGAGAAATTCCTCCAAAGATGCCAACGTTTCCATACTTGAAAACTCTTCCAACTTAGATTACTCATCAACATACAACACTCGAAGCTTTGTACAGTGCGCCAAGCCTTTGTATCATCTTCAGCTTCACACAATGAGCTAAGCGAAGAGAACAAAGAGCCTATATATGATTAGAGAAGAGAAAAAATCAGTTACTATGTTTTTCATCTCCTCTTCATATATATCTATGTTGTGCCTAGAGCATGTTCGATCTTAGGTTATATCAAGGATGGTCAAGTATAAAATTCACTTTCATATATATTTAAAAAGTATTACATCTCTTTTATGTGTGTAGAGTTTTGCAAAAGCATTGAAGTCTCTCTTTGTAAGTAGTTAATGCCATGCTTTTACAGGTTTTATAATTTGTTAACCAAATGTTAAGTTAGAGTAGATCACTTGGTAATACATTGGAAAGCTTAAAAATGCTATATGTCATTTGACCTTAATTGATTCCTTAAATATAATGTTTTGTAAAAGGAAACATAACACAAAATTAAATTTTTAGATAACTATTTATAAACTTAAAAAAAAAAATAGAGATTAATTTCCATTTAGATACAACCAAAGATTGTGCTTATTAGTGGAGAATGTTTTACTTTAACATGAATATAAATATTATACTATGCAATGGAGTTTGTTGGAAAAGAAAGTAACTAAGGTTAACATGAATATAAATATTGTACTACACAATGAAGGTTTTTTTGGAAAACAAAGTAATGAAATCAAGATTGTTGGAAAACAAATATTTGAGTTCAAAATTTTATTTAAATTATATATAATAGGTAGTCATTATTCTACATTTTTCTATATTGTATGCTAATATATAAAAAAGGTAACCTATTTAACACAATTCAAGCTAACATAAATATTTTCAAATTAATTTGTTGCTCACTACAATTTTGTATGTTGTATGGCAATATATAAAAAAGATAATCTCTTTAATACAAATGAAGCAAACAGAAACATTTTCAAATTACATTGTTTCTCACATTTAAATTTATAGTTTTACACTAAAACACTAAATTATGCTTATCTCTTCCAAGAATTATAGCTTGGAAAGTATTTTTAAGGGGACTACAACTCGCGATCATGGTGTTGTTGTCCTTTCTTCATCAAGTTATCTTGTATTTCATATCAATCACAAAGTACCGCTCAATTATTTGGTAGCGGGGTTGGAGATTCAAATGATTAACACTTGTCAAAATTGTTGTTTTTACCAAATTCTAATTTTGTTTACATTATAAGCCAATTTGTGACGGTATTCCTGGAGTGTTACCCGTATTTGATGGCTAAATTGACCTATGGCGGGCAATTCAACTGTCAAATTCCATAATTGATTGGTAGTAACCCAAAAACTTTGCTACGTTTCATTCATTTATTTGTTTGAAAGGGTTGAACATTGTCCTCATGCAAATACAAGTACATTGCAAGAAGGCTCCTTGTATAGGTGTATGTATGATCTCTCATGTCATTTTCTAAAACTTAAAATAACTATTAATATTTAAGATTGTCAACTTAAACTTACCTAAGATTCAATGTTGCAAACATAATGAATTCAATATATGGTGTTTCATGTTTCAAGCATATACTTTACAAGTGAGCACATCTAATAAAGAAAACCCATCCAAATCCCTTCCATGCTATGTCTATGTGGGTATTTCTTATAATCTCGATCTCAATTTGTAATTTATTATAATATCGATTTGATTTTTTAACTTATCAATCTCGCTTTATCAAAATATATTATAAGACTAGTAATACATTTGCAATTTTTATGTTTACATGAGGGTAGACATTAGATTGAAGGAAAATTTTTGGTGTGATTTCGGGCCCATTTTACAATGATACACCACTTTGTGACTTGGTCAATGACACATGTTTTGAATGTGTAATTTAAAGTGCCATGTCTACATGCATGCACACTTTCCATCCTAGGGAATGTGATTGAATACAATATATTTCCCAAACACTGCACAAAGAATATGCCATCTTTCGGTGGGAGAATAAAGCTTCAATTTCTATAATCCAAATTAACTTGCAAAACTTAATGATAATAATGTATAATGATTATGTTGGACACAATGGCCACACTGAGAGGGGGGGTGAATCAATGTGTGAGCAATATAAACATTTTTATCTTCAATTAACCAATCATAGTATAACCACGAGTATATCAAGAATTGTGTTATCAATTACATCATCATATGCATAAGATAAATCAACCATGAGTCATAAGCACAATCATCACATCAAGAGACACAAAATAATATATGTTCTTTTTTTACTTATTCCCAACAAAATGAAGAGATACAACTTGCATCACATATATTGTAGCCTCCTATTCAATCTCTCAAAATTCTCTCTCAAACTTCACTCATCCTTAATATAATTCCTTCTCTAAAAGAGGTTTACCTTCTAGGGAAAATAGACACAAACATAATCTCTACCATTAGATATGTAACGTACTGATAAACGATCCATATTTACTATGACTATAATTACACGGAAATCATAGGTTCCTTAGAAAGGTTGGATAACGATGGGGGTAAGAGTGTGATTTTTGTACACAATTCTCATGCAAATATATTGTCTTAGTTCCTAGCACCCACCCATTTACTAGGAACCTATTGGCTACCAAATCAACTTATGTGAATATGTTATCTCCATTTAGGTTTAAAAGGCCATTACATAGGGCCTATGGTTAGCTTTGACTTGCTCTAGGGAAGAATTTTAGTTACATGGAAATCATAGACATATCAAAGAGATTTCACAAGGATGGGGCTAAGAGTGAGTAATGTGCACAACTCTTATCTATATCCACTATATTAGTAATTGATACCAATAGAACTATTTGGACTCCCTGTCCACTGAGTGTGTTTTTCCATGACTATAAACACCCCACCAAATTAAAAGAACAAGGGTTGTCTCAATCAACTGAACCATCTACCAAAGGCATATTTTTTATAGGTAGGCCATAGTTCAAAGGTCTAAATTCAATTATCTCCCTCAAGGATACTACTCCTTATTGCGGTGGGTTGCTGACCGAACCTCCATCTAGATATTTTAGGGAATACAAGGGGATCCCATGATATTTTCCTTAGAAAAGAAGGATCTTGTCAAACTAATGTACCAAGTGTGATTTAAGATATCATTCTTAGCTGAGATAGACACATAATATGAGGTAAGAAATACATTATCAAATTAGTGGGCTAGTAGGAACCAAATATCTTGTTCTTGGTCCCTTATGGTATCCTTAGACTTGGATCAGGAAAATATATTTTTTGTGTCAATTAACAATTTCAAGAATCAACACATTCTCTCTGACACTTAATGAAAAAAATGAAGACTTCATATAATGTTTTCTTGTTAATCTAGCAACAATTTATAGAATCTCATATTAGGATCTGCTTGTTTTGGTCATTGTAACTACCTTTGTTAGGAAGATTCTATGTTAGAAATAGTATAGAAAAGCAATAAAATAAAATAAATGTGAAAATAAAACACATAAAATCATAGTACAAGAGATACAACAATATATGTGGCTCACTTGATATGGGATACATATAGTGAGAAATAGCCAACCCTTCATTTTATTCCGTCCAACAAAATAAAAAGATACAACTTGCAACACATCCATTTCAACCTCCTCTTCAATCTCTCATAATCTCTCTCAAACTCCACCATATTCTATAATTCCCTCTCTAAAATAGGGTTACCTTCTACATAAAAAATACAAAAACATGATCTCTACCATCGAATATGTAACCTAATGATGAACGATCAATAATGACTATGAAATTACAAAATTTGACAAGGATTTCTTCCATAAAATTCCTTTTAATGCTGATGCTTTTTTACAAGGATATGATTTCTATATGTCTACCTTAGCTATTCTAATCAATATTTCAAAGCACATTTAAGAGAGGGTTTTCAAACAATTAAAGTATTTATAATTTTATTTTTATTGTAAAAAAATTGTACTTTTCAATACTTGATTGCTTGAATTCTTGGAAAATGTTGACAAGCAGAATAGTTATAGTTGTTAAAGTGATTAATGTAATGAATGGTGGAAGATTCATTTGTTTGTTTGGTTAGGGAAACCTAATGAACGTTTGGTGTGGCGACAAAAATGATTGATCACTATACATAAATTGATTTCAAGAATGAAAAATTTCATGGTGGATGGGTTGGTGATGAATATTTTCATGTATCCATATGCATCGGCCATGAAAGGAAAGTTGACATGATTATGTTTTGTGGATTATTTTGTGATTATGTTTTGTGGAATATTTTTTTTTTCTCTATCATGTAGTTTATGTAAGTGTATTTCCACCATTTAAAATTAAAATACAATTAAATAGAGGATATGTAGGTTTTTTCCTATTTAGTGGCCATGTTGCTTGGAACTTTATAGAGAAAAGAAGCTTATCATCTTAAAGGTTGACTATAAGGTAGTGTGGGAATGATGTATATAGAATTTTTTGGGAACCCCGTGGATTCTAAACTTCAATGGAGTTGACTCGCGGATAGTAATTTCCTCATGTGCATGAGCATAATTCCCACACACTTTCATAATATCTATATCCCTCATTCAATTACACTGTCATAGTATGACAACATAGGCTCCCAGACAACCTCTGGAAGAATGATGGATAACTCCAATGACAACCAAAAGCATTGGATTCTATTTGCATGCCCACAACTCACCATGTGTCTTCCTAAGAATCCCATATTTCTCACTTCCCCCACTAACTCCAAGGTTGATATTACTTAGGATAATATGAGGTAATGACTTAGGCTTACAAGAAAAGAATATTCTCTCTCTTTGGCCCCACCCCCTACGCCCGCTTTTTTTATTTTATTTTGGAATTATAGCTCCCATGTTTGTCATCATTCTATGTCTGCAATTTGTGATTTATTTGATTATTCTTCCATGTAAATTTACATATTACATTGTTTGACTCTTAGATTTCATAATTTATACATTTCCATTTCCATTTTGGGGATCAAACTAGGGGCATTACAAGAATCAAGCATGGATGATAGAACTCCTTAATTTTTTTTTATGGGGTCTAAGTAGGTACTTTATTATGTTGACTTTTAGATGATATCTGGGGAAAGGATTTTATGGTTGAAATACTTTCTTACAATGCAATTATTGATGGGTGTTGTAAGAAGGGAAAAATGGAGAAGGTGGAAAATCTTATAAACATTTAGAAGAAGGATGGATTGCTTCCAAATTTCTACTCACGAGAAATTGTTTGCACAATGTTTTTGGATTTGTGTAGTATAGAAAGGTTAGCTTTTATATTTTTATAATGAATTTTTGTAGATGAAAGGAATTCCAAGACATTAATGGAAAGCAGGTAGGAAATAATTGAACATTGGATTTCCTTACTGCTACGAAGATCTTAAGAATATTTTGATGTGACTATAAGATGGGTATTGTAGTGTTACATTTATTTAATTATAGGTTTAAAGCAGTTGCATGGTGGATTCAATTATAGTTTACATTCACCTGAATAATTTTAGAATAATTAAGAAATGAACCTAAATGTCCCTTTTAAGAATCTGTACAAGGCACCGGATTTTGATGTAACTTATATTCTACCCAATGTTAAACATTCAAAATAGATATCCTTCATTAGGGGGAGATTCATTCTAGACAATTTCATTCCAATTTGAGAAGGTATCATGAGTTGACCAGATTCCTAGTGCTCAATGTCCTTTTCATTATTATATATTTTGAGAAGGATTATGATCGGTTCAAGTGTCCCTTCAACATTGCCATAATCAAGGCCTTGGAGTTCACTCCTTTCTATCCATGTCATGAAAACCCTTTTCTTAGTGGCATCAACATGACTATCTATTAGCAACTACAAATCAAAGGAAGGATATTTTCATGTTCATCCAATAAAGGTGCACATTAGCTCCAAATCTCTACATAAGGGAAGTTGAGACCTTGGGATATCTAGTATCTCATCATGTGGGTAAATTTCTAAGGAAATATATTCCCCTCTGTAAACTAGGAACCAAATAGCTTGTTAGTGGACATTTTGAAGATGATTATTTTCTCACTATCTTGGAGGAACAAGAATATATGAATAACATGATAGCCTGGACCGATATATTTTGCACTACCAAAATACTGATAAATGGTTAACCAATCTTATGTATCTGTTGCTATGTTCCAAATTTGCTCTAAGATTCTAGCAACTAGCCATGTCTATTATTCCTCACAATGGGTTCCCTATACTTGCGCTTATCAACAACTCAACAAATTTCTTTGTAGATTTCTTTGGGTGAATATAGAGAGAGGTAAGAGATTCCATCATATTAATTACAACATATATTGCACTCCCAAAGACTAGGGATGATGGGAATTAATAGGATTGACACTCAAGACAACACCGTGTGACAAATTGGTTATCAGTGCATCAGAAGGGCATGAAATTTTGGAAGGGTATTAGAAGGACATGAAAGTTTGGAAGTTTTCAAAGATATTTTAATTTTCCAAAGGAGACCTACGCAAGACAATGTGGAAGATTCAACTTACAAACTATTATTTTTACCTCATCTAGTGCCAAGGTGAAAGAAACATTGTTTACTAGAGTATATGGAAGGCCTAGGACATTGTTAAGTTTTATCTAAATTGGAAAGGCCAAGGTTTTAGGCTTGGTTTCCCCTTTAATCATCATTCGTTACACTGTTAAACCATATTTCTCCATTGAGGTAAAGTATTGGATTTAATACAACCTAACCTCAATGCATTCAAAGGAATTTTTTATTCCCATATTATGAATTGGGTTCTATGGCACAAATTAAAAGAAAAAATCATGTTGGTCAATCCCAACAAACCTTTTTTTAATGAATCAAGGAGATCATTCTTGATTATCTCTCCATGAACTAGTCCTTCAAATTTCAGTATCCTTAAATATGTTGGAAGCATTTAGCCTAAAACAAGGTCGAGTTCTTAGAGAATCACAAGTTGTTGGATAGTCACTAGTTGGCCCTTTCTAATGCATAACATAATATTTTCCTTGACATGTATCATCATAGCTTAGATATCTTATTTATATATTTATGCTCTAAATGTCAATTTTTGGATACTCATGAGAAGAATTTACTCACACTTTCTGAAAGAATTCCGTAGTCACTATTTTAGAATCTTTGACTCACAACCTAATGTAAGAGCACAAACAATAAATGAAACCCAAGCAGCATTGAAGTTTGTAAACTAGTGGAGACATGGCCACCACAATGTAAGCACTAAGTGTTAAACTTTAGCATTCCATGTGGAACCCCATTGCACGTGTTCTTTCCATTCTTTAATATCACATCCCTATAGAAAATGATCAAATATCATGAGGCAAGGAGGATCATGGTAAATGTAGATATGCTTAGAGGAGCATTTGTAAAAGGAAATACTTAAAGAGGAATTGTGCATGGTAAATTCAATGAATGTCAATCTTGTGCCTTGCATGCCATTAGTAGAGTTTGTGTAGGAGTGTTGTGTCACCCTAAAAATGTAACACTGCAGTTCTTTTGTTTACAATAGAGAACCAATGTTCTTAATGTGTTATTTTTACACATTGGTAGGATCCTATCTATGTAGAAAGGTGGTCTTTGAGTTGTTGTGTTGAAATTATTGGACACCTACGCAAAACTCGTTTGCCTTTGATAGAGTTATGTGTTCTAGATAGAGAGAGTGTTATAGATTGGTCCTTTTTTTACATCACCATGTAAACATACACTTTCCATAATGAGTGTACTCATCCCACTCTCCCATATTGAAGGTTTGTATTACATTTTTTTTTTCATTAGCTTTAAATTGTGCAACATATATGTTATGAACTTGCATCCATTTTGAATATTGGAATCCGTCAACAAAAGATATTAACATCATGTTGTAAAAAACCTTGATTGAACCACCCTTTTACTACTCAAATAAAACGACATAGCAAGTTCCTCGTAGTACTTGTTTCAATATTCTCTTTTTCACTTCATTGCACCTACTTTACTTCCCATTTTTTCCTTTCGGTGTATCTTATTAATATTTATAAGAAGGATGGATGGTTATTAAGGTTCATTGAAAAAATTATTTATATGATTTTAAGAGAAGCTTATGCATTATAAAATTATTTTGATTGAAAATAATTTATACATAGGAAAAGTTTTAAAATAAGCATTTCTCAATAAATCTAGTTTTGATGAGTTAAAAAATAAAATTATTTATTATAGAAGGATTAATGTATATGTTAGAGAGGTATATTTCCCTACTAATCTTGGAAGATGGGCCGGTTGGAAGAGATAGGGGGTGGTGATAAGTGGTGAAGATGATCTCGAGGAGGTGGACTATTTAGCATATCCACTGAAGGGGCATAAGACTTGGGCCAACTTGAAGGTGAAAATTTATATCAAAGGTGAAGAGGTTTAGTACAAAATTATATCTAAATTCTTTAGACTTGGGTAAATGTAGAGGTTTAGTTTGGTTTAAGAGAAATGCTATGACAATGCCAACTATATTTAGTTTGTTGTTAACTTCGTCTACATTTAATATTTGATTTCCTATTTGTGAATTTTGGGATTTTAAAGTTCACCTTTCTTTGGCCTTCTTTGTGATGGTACTCATGGTACAAAGCTAGGTTTACATTATGGAAAAACTTCCATACATTTTCCTTGAGGATATTTGCCATAACACCAATTTGATTTTAGTTTCCTTTTTTCAATCATTTCACCTTCCAACAAAAACCTATCAAAGTATTATTGCACCTTTTTTGGGGGCAATTGCTAGTTTATAACTTTTGAAATATCAAAATGAATTTGTGATAATAAAAAATTAGTTATGATTTATAACTTGTATGAGATTAATTGTTAAATTTGCATTAAACCAGTTGGCATAAGAATATTCCTTTTGGCATTGCATTGCCTATTCAAAGTTTCAATAATTTGTGCTGATTGCACTATTTATGGTGGCTATAACATCTTGGAGGGCCTTATATACTGGACAGACTTTCCCTAGGGAGGGGAGCCTGTCCAATGGACACCCTCGGATTTCTCATCCAAAGGTGTCCATTGGACAGGCTCCCCTCCAGAGGGGAAAGTCTGTCCAGTATATAAGGATTGCCATAATGGCTATTTATGGTGGCTGTGATGCCTTTTCATGTCACTCAAATCTCAATCTAACTACCATTATATTTTACGTAAAGCTCATTCCGTTGGGAGTCACATTTATCTAATATTGCCTTAATGTCTAGCGTGTAAGAATATCTTGAACATAAGCAATGCAACAACTCTGAATGCCAAATGTCCTTGCAGTGACCACAGTTATTTGACTTCGTATATTTTAACGACTGATATAATCAAGAATCTTTAATGGTTGGCCATAACATTATGAAACAACACGACACCAGTCGCTTCTTTTTCACTCCACGAACGCTTCGATTAATTGTCACAATAATAGTTGAACTTTATAGTTCTTTCTGCCACTGTAACACGAAATCGAAACAGATGAAAGCCGTTAGGTAGAAAGATGGGTTGATATGCCTACTCAGCCACTGCAACGGAAACTAAAAGATGATTGCTGATTTTTAAGTTGGAGCAACATGGAGAATTATTAATCTCTTTACTAAGAAATTATATGTTCTCTACGCAGTCACCGCATCTCTTTTAGTCGAAAGGTCGCTACATTCAGAGGTTGACATTCAATTACTATATTACTCTTCAAACATAGTTTCCATGCAACTCATGATATTCTCACTATAATACATCAATCACGTCTTTTTCTTCTATGATGCTTGTGCTCGAAGACCATAACTATCTATATGTGCACAGAGTGTCACGTTTACATTTAATACTTGTATTTGATAGTTCAAGTTTTGCTACGCAACATGCACCACGCATAAATCTAAAAGAACAAGTCACCACAGAATCTATTAGGTTATCAACGCAGACAAGTGTCAATGTGACAAGGATGGGCCTTGAAAGTTGCATTACACGATTTTGGCCACATTGTCCAGAGCCCATGAGCTCATCTACGTCATGCGATAAGATAATTACAATATTAGCAAACTAAATAAATTCAAATCTGTCTCATAGATTGGGTATATACATAGGAAGAGAAAGTGTCGTAAAAGCCCGTTCTACAGGATTTCATTTCCATTATAATGGGGGTAGTTGACGGCAGTCTGGCATTCATTTCGTTTTGTCAATCCAGCGGTATTTCAATTTTTTGGATTCTGACTTTAATATCGCTATAATATTTTTGCAATTAATAGTATTTTTAAGTCATAATAGTTTCTAATTTATTTTCAAATATTGCCTGTAGTGTATGGAGTTCCAATCTGATTAGGTCAAAAGCTTTTTATTGACGGACATTTGCTTGTTATATTTCTACGGTACAGAATCAAAAGTTTGGCAGCGTAGCTCGCAGACTTTACAACCCATCTCTCTCTCTCTCGACCTCGACGAGTAATATGATTTTTTTATATTTTTGCATCAGGATTAGGTCGCTCTAGCATTATCGAATCTTTCCAATGTACAATAAAAGACAGCACCAACCTATAGTTCCAATGTACAATAAAAGACAGCACCAAGCGGCAAAAGAGAGTTTATTGTAAGCTAAATACTACAAGAATCTAATTTGTGTTTGGAAGCCAATGGATGGTTGAGCGAGCGAAAGCGAAAGCGAAAGGAAAGATGCAAGCTTTGGCGAACAAGACAAAACCAATGGAGGGTTGACTGATCGAAAGCAAAAGGAAAGATGCAAGCTTACGCGAACAAGACAAGCTGAAGCTTTTGATTCTTTTGTAAAATAAAGTTTGTTTCACTTGGAATTCGGGCCTCCTTTCAGGGGTACACTCAAATGTTATAATAAAACAAAATAAGATAGTTATTTGTCATGATCAGTCTTCTTGGTGAGCCTTAGCTCTTAAATTTTGGAAACGAGAATGGAAGTGAGAACAAAACACTTTTATTCTTAATTATATCCAATGAATGTTGTAGTGTAGTACATAATCGAATAATAATATGTGGTGTTGCAGAGAGTTTTTGGAAACGAGGATGGAAGTGAGAATAAAATAATTTTATTCATAATTGTAGGGAGTGAGGTGCTTTTCAATTGAGTATGGGGGAGATCCTTAGTCACATTAGGCTAGTTGCATTTAGAGAAGCTAAGTCACATTATGCTAGTTGCATTTAGAGAAGCTAAGTGCTCTCCAACCCACTATGAGGGAGATTAGTCAAGTTATGCTAGCTTACATAAATAAACAATATTTAAAAATAAAAAATGAAAAATTTAAATTTCAGACTTAAATAAAATAAAATTAAATTAAACTACCATAAATCCATTTTAACCCCAAATCTGATCCAAATGGTAAGAAAATGTACACCCAAAGAAATTGGATCGCTCTCCCTAGTTGATAGATCTAGGTTTAAAATGGATCTACGCTAGTTGTATTCAATGAAAGTTGTAGTGAAGTACATAATCAAATAATAATAGCTAGTGTTGCACCGATTTTTATGGACAAGGGAGTGGGAAAAGCACATGTAACCTGTGAAGATGCTTCGAATTTTAGGAAAACTTAGGTATATTTATGTACATAACATAAGGAAACATAAATATTTATATTTATCCTTTCTTTATTGTAAAAACCATTTTTACATTGGCCATGTTCTATAACTTATAGTAAGTCATCATCCAAATAAACCATTGGGTGAGTACAATCTAATGAGTTAACTTTTGGTGGGTTAGTTGCAATAGAAAACTGAAAATCCCTCAACTTACTTGGATTTTTGAACATAGGTTACACAAAATATCTAGCTTTGAGTAAAAAATATGAAATTGTATCTTTTTATGAATATATAAGTTTAATGATGAGTCTAAAAAAGTTTGCATTAATGTAGAGAACATATAGCACTAGTGGAGGGCTCTTTTTCAAAAATAAAATTTTCAATTTTCAATTTTATAATTATCGAAGTGATCATTCCTTGAAAATGGTGTCTTTAAAGATATTAATGTAATACTCATGAAATTTGAGTTATGGAGTTAGGACACCATAGAAATTGAAAAGAAAAAAAATACAATATTTTGAAATAAAAATTACATATTTAGAATCTATTTAAAAAATGCTATGTATATTTCAAATTTTGTCAAAAATGATTATGTGTAGCAACTATTGGGTAAACAAGTACTTCTTCAAAAATGGAAGAAATGCCTAATTATCTATTGTTTATCATATACCATAGCACATGCTTGGTATTACCAAAGCAAAGTCCAAACCATACATGTAGGACTATTGGTTACATGCTAGCAAGTGCATTGGTATGGTTTAAAAACCTACAAAATAAGAGTGTGTTATGTTTAAATTCAAATTACATTTCAAGCCCTTATAGAATTGGAATTATAGAACTACAAAACACATGCACATTATGTAATCTATAACACGTGTACATTATGAAATACATCAAATTTATGGCTAATAGTTGAGAGAGGGTGGAAGAGCCAAGGTCCGAGGGGGATGTTGGAAGATCAAGTGAGGATGGTTAATCATCGAGAGGGGGTGGGGAAGGATCAATGGCCTAATATGAGGTTGTAAGTTTAAGTGGAGAGAGATAAAGGGGATGGGAACATCATGGGTTACAAGGGTGAAGGGGAGTGATCCAAACTACAACACTCAAAAATTTAAAAGTATTTAAGTTGTATAATACTTACCATGGTTTTAGTGATCTCCAGATGTATTGTACCAAGGAAAAGGACATATTTCTTGTTGCTACTTGCATTATGTTCAAATGAATAAATTTAAGGTCATTTATCTTTAAAAAAAGTGGTATGCAATCATATCGAAAGTACCATACTCATTTACTACTTCACCAGTCCATGGTGTGAATGATTAAAGGCATAACAAAGTAGGGTTTAACCCTATTAAATCTATTCCTCACTCTTTGTCTTTGTTTCCTAGTTAGATTGTTTTGCTGTGAATAATTTTAAACCTTAGAGGTATGGTTTCTTATGTCGAAAGAGGTTTGGGGTGATGGTGTAGGCTTTAGCATACGTAGGATTCGAACTCTAAACCATTGAAGGCTAAATTGGCGGTTCTTTGTTATCTTTCTCCTTGATTAGACTATAAATCGAATTTTTCCAGAACGGTTTGAAGATTTTTCTACCGGTGTCTGTGATATAGGTAACCCCTTGCTTATTCCTACCTTCTTTTGTTACTTTCCACTCGATCCTAAAAGGTATCTAACACCATTCTTTGAAATGCGGGTTCCCCAAATTCCAACTTTTGAAACTATCGTTAGTTCAGCCAAACTACCCTAGTAAGCAATATGTCCACCTCATATTTTCTTCCTTCATTGATGAAAGAACTCCAAGGAATCTTGTTGTTTTTACCCTGCATTTCTAAGGAATGAGGAGGGTAAAGGGAAAACACAACCTTCATTGAGGGTTGTGTTGGAACGAGGATGTCAGTAACATGCTGATTCCCTTTATCGTTTTTCCTTTTTGGCTGGGTAGCAGATTCTTACTTTCTATTATGACTGATTTTTTTGAAGGCCCTACACCTTTTAATCCCGAGGAGAACTCAATCTATAGATTGGTGAATAGGGATTATGTTTCATTTCTGTACTACTCCATGGATAAATTTTGGTTGTATAAACAATTTTTACTGTAATTTTTCCTTAGACTTTTGAACTATATTTTTTTAATATATTTACTGTTTAATATATTCCAACAATTGGTGTTATTTGATGTGTACTATTGTTTTACCTATCTATGGTGTCAATGATTAAAGGCATAACAAAATAGGGTTTAACCCTATTAAATCTATTCCTCGCTCTTTGTCTTTGTTTCCTAGTTGGATTGTTCTACTGTGAATAATTTTAAACCTTAGAGGTATGGTTTCTTGTGTCGAAAGAGGTTTGGGGTGATGGTGTAGCCTCTAGCATACGTAGGATTTGAACTCTAAACCATTGAAGGCTAAATTGGTGGTTCTCTGTTATCTTTCTCCTTGATTAGACTATAAATCAAATTTTTCCAGAATGGTTTGAAGATTTTTCTACCAAGGTCTGTGATATAGGTAACCCCTTGCTTATTCCTACCTTCTTTTGTTACTTTCCACTTGATCATAAAAGGTATCTAACACCATTCTTTGAAATGCGGGTTCCCCAAATTCCAACTTTTGAAACTATCGTTAGTTCAGCCAAACTACCCTAGTAAGCAATGTGTCCATCTCATATTTTCTTCCTTCGTTGATGAAAGAACTCCAAGGAATCTTGTTGTTGTTACCCTACATTTCTGAGGAATGAGGAGGGTAAAGGGAAAACACAACCTTCATTGAGGGTTGTGTTGGAACAAGGATGTCAATAACATGCTGATTCCCTTTATCGTTTTTCCTTTTTGTCCGGGTAGGAGATTCTTACTTTCTATTATGAATGATTTTTTTGAAGGCCCTACACCTTTTAATCTCGAGGAGAACTCAATCTATTATTTGGTGAATAGGGGTTATGTTTCATTTTTGTACTACTCCATGGATAAATTTTGGTTGTATAAACAGTTTTTACTGTAATTTTTCCTTAGACTTTTGAACTATATTTTTTTAATATATTTGTTGTTCAATATATTCCAACAATTTGTGTTATTTGATGTGTACTATTGTTTTACCTATCTACTGTTAATTTAAGCTTTTGATCTGAAATATTATGCTTTAAAAGCATTCTCGATGACTATCATCTATACAGTTAGGTTTTTGTTAATATGCTATGGCATATCACTTCTGAGATTAGTTTTTTTTGTTCATGGTATATTGTTATGTTGATCAACCACAGATCTACAAAGTAAGTAAATAAAATAATTCTAGTTCAGGTTTATACATTATTTAGTATTTAACACCTTATAAAGTAGTGCTATAATCCACAACGAAGGTGAAGTTTACTCTGCTAATTCTACTATTGTGGGTTAGAAACATGATTTAGGGTAATAATATTTATGATTTACCCCTTTAATTATACCTATGAGGAACCACTAGTTTATACAGAGGAATTATGTACATTGTGAACTTAAATCCTGCCACCAAGTGTTAGAGAAATACAACATGTACTTTTCCTTCCAGGTATTGGTCTATTGGTTTTATTTAACAGTTATCTTGTTATTTACGTAAGGACCATATTGTTTTAAGCCACCTGACTTAATCCCCTGGAGATAAAATAGATATATCCTATGGTATGATGTTGACTATCCATCCTTCTAGGTTCAATGGTTTAGTACAAAGTTCTTTCATGATCCTTGATGATGGGGTGAAATATATATAACCTTCCTTCCTCAAATTGAATATAATTAATCCTTTAATATGGATGTTGAAGAATTAGTCTTCTCATGACATAAAAAATTATGTACTTATGCTAAAGGCTTATTTTAATTATTTTACACAAAAAACCCAAGTCCCCTTGTTAAGTAGAAGAAACATTCTTGATCTGTCAATGACAAAATTAGCACGCGATATGGATGTATAACAAAAAAGAACCTTGCTTTATCTAATAGTAACATTAGCATTTGCAATACATAAAAATGAACCTCCCTTATAGATTTGTCCATAACCAATTAGATTCCTTAATGTATGAAATAAAAATATCTACTAGTTTTACTAGAAGATAAGCAACTTAATAAAACTTCAATCAACTTTGTATTCCTAACATAATACAACCAATAATTTCTTATACAACTACAAGAAAGGTAGAAACGTTGTCAGTCCATTTATCCTATTAAAAGTACTTTCTAGATTTCAAAATGAGCCAGTTATTTCAATTATAACCTAAATGTACGAAATGAGGGTTTTTCGAATAATGAAATAAAGAGCACTTGAAAACATAAAATCAATATCGAATCATCTCTTATACCTAAAATTATGAATTTATAAATCCATAACATTATACAGACAATAACATAACTAAACATCATTAAGAGCATGGTTAAAATTGCAGAAATATGAAATGAGGTAGGAACAACCACACTCCACCCAACCATAGATTAAGAGAAGCTAGTCCTTCTACTCTAATCGCCCTCGATCCAACTTGTACATACCAAGAGTGGAATATAGTTACCTCTGCCACAATCTTTCGTTTACTCAATCAGAATTTCTTTCCTAATACCAAAGTTCTCACACAACAAGTTCTTCTTTCCCAACATATTGAGCAATGTCTTGCCTCCCATATATGCCCCTTTTATCTTTTCTTTGCTAAGTCCTTTCACTAGCAGCCAATTCCTCTTAGAATTTTCGTTGTTATTAAAATCCCCGATTTTTAGGAGTGTCTAGTGCCATTAATGCACTCTCAAAACTTGTTTCGACTTCTGTGAGTTTAACTCTTTTATGTCCTCCACTCTTGTATGCACAATTTCCTCATTTAACATGGTTTTCTTCCATTATTCTCAATTTATTAAATCCAAATTGTTTATTACATCCATCCAATAAAGGATAACTCGCAAATTTCAAATCTAGCGAGTTTATTTAATTAAACAACTTAAGTCATGATAAAATATAATGTTGTTTCTTGGGGATGTTACAAGAATGTATGTCAATTTTGAAGTAATCAACATTGTCGATGAAACAAACCCATATCTTGCACTTTTTGGGATCGATTATGAGATCGATAATCACACCATCATCAATTTTAAGAAAAGAATCAAGTATCATTTGAAGATTTAGAGCTAAGGGCGCTCACACCAATTGATCTCCTAGAAGGTTAGAGATACGTCAAACCACTAATAGTGAAGGCCAAGGTGACTACCTTAACCATATTTATAAAATCACCTCTACAAGGGACGATTATGTATATCCAACAGTTAATGGAAATCTTAGTTGGAGAAGCATTAGCTCATGTACATCAGATTTTGGCAAAGCATTAGAAAACTGATAGAATCAGATGGATGAATTATCCATGAGGAAGTGAGAAAGAATTACAAAATCTGTGCAAGGGATAGGAATTAAGAAAAGTGAGATACCTAACTACGAAGGTTTACCTAACCTTGCATCTTTTCTGGCAGAGTTTGAAAAAAAAGTCACAGAACATCAGTGCTTGTCCTCCCTTGAATTTGTGCTAAAATCCACATCCACCAGATGGTCGGTCACACATAAGCAATCTATCTCAGAGTGGACACAATTTCAAATATTGTTGGAGATAAGATTCGAAGATGAGATCAGTTATACTAGTCAAAAGTATATAGAATTGACTAATCATGTCGACCATATTCAGTATTGTCATGTGAAATGGGAGGCATTTCCGCGACAATAATGGATTTATGATTTCATACTCATGTTAGACATGATACCAAGGAGCTAGTATACATCAGCTGAACTGAGACAAGGAACCATTTAATGGGATGAATTAGCTACTAGTTTCATACACACATTTGAATGTGTTGATGATTAACCATCAATTGATTCTACATTGTAAGTCATTAAGATAAATATATTTGAATATATCCTTGTCGCAATGACAAACTTCAATCAATGCAGCACAACAATTCAGCACTAGATGGAGTGCTACAATGTGATAGGAGAACCTGACGACGATGACCCACTCGACGTAAGCATACCTGATTATGAAGGTACGTGCACGGTGGAAGAATTTGGTATTTTTAGCGACCAATTTTTGAATCTATTAAAAATCAAGAAACTAGATATTGGAACCCCAGAGAATCCAAAATTTGGCAATGTTGGAGATTACTGGAATGATGAGTCTGTCAAGAAAATAATTTATCTGTTGCATGAATTTCAATATCTGTTCCCTACAAAATTATCAGAGATGAAAGGTATTGTCAGAGACCTTGGAGAAATGAAGTGTAACATCCCCAAGAAGAAACTTTATATTACTTATGATTTATTTGAGTTATTTTTTAAATTAAATAAAATTGGCTAGATCTAAAATTTGTCAAAGGTCCCGTGTAGGAAAGATGTTGCAGAACAATTTGGATTGAAATAAACTTGTGAATAGGGGAGGATAACCATGTTAAACGAGTAAATTGTGCATGCAAGAGGGGAGGAAAAGAAAGGGTTAACCTCGGGGAATTCAAAACAACTTTCAAGAGTACATTAATGGCACTAGCCACGCCCTAAAAATCAGGGATTTTGATAGCTACGAGCATTCTAAGAGGAATTGATTTCTTGTGAAATACTTAGGCAAAGTAAATAGAAGAAGAAGGCATATGTGGGAGGCGGAACACTGCTTAGTATGCTGGAGAAGAAGGACTGTTGCGTGGGCACTCTGGTGTTAAGAAATATTATTCTCATTGAACGGCGGAGCTTTGTGACTGAGGTTAATTGTTCCCTCTCTTTTTATGCACGATTTGGTGTGGGGGTGATTAGAGAAGAGACGAAAATATACTGTTAATCTACAACAGGATATTTTTTAAGGATTCTAATATTATACTTAAGTATAGTATTCTAGTCAATTGTTTTGGACTGAAAAATAGATTTTTATATATAGGTGGGCGAATATTAAATATGAAACATAAAAATAACAATGAAATGTGTAAATTTTGGTGAATATTATGACAAAAAAAACATATTTTATATAAATATAGGTGATATTAGACACTAAAAATGATCAAATAATGAATTAATTTTTTGAAAAAAACCTAAAAAATATCCAATTGGTGAAATTTCGGCCCTAAAAATTACCGTGTAAATTCCAGATCATCGGTTGTTGCTTACTCAAATTACTTCATCACTTCATGACTAGAAAGGAGATTGTTGTTACACCACGTTATCAATATCAAATTCAAAGAGATATGAAGGTTGGGCACCAACTCAGGATTTAGGAATATCTATTTAATTGTTGTGATTTACTCTACGAACAGAACTCCAAGGGAATATTTAATTGACTCCCTAATCCCTAATTGCCTCCAACAGTTTACACACACAACCAGATTTTCCCCTTGGTCCCCATCCTAGGACTTCAAGAGAGTCAATGAGTGGGGAGGAACTTGCACCATGGAAACATACAAAGAAAAAAGAAAGGGACATGTTGGAGAACATCAATGAAGAGGATAAGATACTCCCAAACCATGAACTAATTATAATTGACCTAACATATGCTAATGGGTAAACCAATATTCCCCTGGATGTTCTCTCACAACAATCTCAAAAAGAAAATAGGAAAGAACAAGGAGATAAAGGAAGATGGTAAACCCAAGCAGACAACCCATTTCCACCATCTTCTTTGTATGGAGTAGATAAAATAGCACCTAGTCAAAATCGTCACTTCACCCATATTTTGTAAATTTTCAAGACCAATAATTTTGGGTGAAGTTGAGAATAATGTGTGTTAAAAGTGCAACTATGACCGAATGGACCCTCTGTCACTGGTTGTTCGGTAAATGTAAAACCCTTGAGTCATTCATATTCAATCTTAAAAACAAACAGTCTATACCCAAGTCATTCAAATTCAAATTAACAATCTATAAACCCAAGGAATTCCTATTGAAACTTTAAAACAAGTCATTCAAAGAGACAAATTACTAAACTACTTGTTATCCTATATTTTTCGGTTTACAATGAGAAAAGGCTTTAAAAACCCTTCGAGACAAAATCCATACAACCCTACCTAATTTGTGAAGTTGATTCCCACTCCTAGCAGTATGAACCCGATATTTAGCAAGGTTAAGTCCATGGAAGTGATGTTCAGAGCGCAACCTATTAAAAAACTGATACTTTAAAGTGAAGAAGGCATAGCTTGATGCTCGGTTGCATCCTTCAAGTGAACCTTCCCATTTCTTCCTTCTTGTTTGTATGGAGATCGCCCCCGTCAAAATCACAACTTCACCCATTTTACAAACAAATCCAAGACTTGGGTGAAGATGGGTTGACAATCACAATAATTCATGTGAAAAGAACGAAAATGGCTTAATGGCCCTCACTCTCTACTCATGTTGAAGGTGTAGCTTGATGTATGGCTGCTTCATTCAAGTGAACCCACCCGATAAGAGGCAGATCCTTTTTATTTTCCACTAAATGATATTTGCGTCTGGTAGTAGAATAGTCAATAATCCCTGCATTGAATTAAACCTTGTCATTACATGCCTCAAATCCATCTTTTAGGATTTCCTCATGAACAAGGGAGTCACATTAATGGATAGAAATATTTACTACGGTCGCTCCAAAAACTAGTTGAAACCCTCGACCACTCCAAAACCTAGTTCAAACCGTGCAAAGTATGCTCTTGTTCATGCATAAAAAAATGATGAGAGAAAGATGGTTCAAAATACCAATAAAATAATAAAATGTCCAAGTCCTCCTCTTACTTTTTCTTTACCGGACTTGGTTGTCTCGCTAAAGACAAAACGTTAAAATAATATTTAAAATAAATGAATTAAAAAATAAAGAAGTAATATGTAGAGACAAAATTAAAATTGTCTCAAATTAAAGTCTTAAGACACCCAGCCATGTATTAGTGGGGAGGATCCATTATTGTCTATTTTCTTACAAACATCGATCCAACCAAAGGAGTTGTTAGGAGAATATGTGTTCTATATAATGGGAATATAGACGGAATATATTCTATAAACTTGATGTAGTGGATCCAATACGTCTTCGTGATTATTAATATTCTATTTGTTATATTCGTGGTGACATTTATGAGCACCTAAGAGTGGGGTTGTGACCACAGTCATATCACTCATAAGATAATTTTCTAGAGGATCTGACGATTGGTTAACTGATTGATGGAATGACGGATGAACTGATAGCTTAAGTGAAGGATGATGTGTAACGAAAGGAGGTTGCAATGGAGCTATGGGTAGTAAATGGGATGAAGGATATTTCAGAGGCTACTTGATTTCACACTAAGGAGACAATTTTATCTTCCTTCCTTTGTATTCTTACCAAAATATTTCTCTTTTTATTTCACTTGAATGGTTGGGATCTTAGAAAGAAGGACAAGCTTTCTGACAAGCTAGAAATAAGGATCATCATCAAGCTAGTCAAGGATCTCATCAAGAATCCCAAAACTATGACTGTGATGAACACAAATATGAGAAAAGGTGATATATCCATTCAATATTGTTTTTCATTTACCTTTATGAACCCTCCCAAGGATTTACCATGGTTATCATAACAATTTGGAGTCCAAAAATGTTAGGGTAAATTTTGAAATTTTATCAGGATCGGTGTATTCATAGTAGTGATAGACAAGGTATTAAAATTATGGAACCATTTTTTAATGGAAAGGCTATAACATTGCAAAAACCATAGTCACATTAGAAAANTTTGAAATTTTATGAGGATCGGTGTATTCATAGTAGTGATAGACAAGGTATTAAAATTATGGAACCATTTTTTAATGGAAAGGCTATAACATTGCAAAAACCATAGTCACATTAGAAAACAAAAACAAAAAAATGTGATAAATGTTAAGTTAATTTATCTTTTAAATATATAATGTTTTTACACATTTATTATGTCATAAATGTGAAAACCAAACCAAATGCCGAGCATTTGATTTGCATGGGGGCATCATTTTCTCCTCCATTTGCTGCTAATATGTTAGCATTTGGGGCTGGTACATTTGGCTTTGNGTCATAAATGTAAAAACCAAACCAAATGCCGAGCATTTGATTTGCATGGGGGCATCATTTTCTCCTCCATTTGCTGCTAATATGTTAGCATTTGGGGCTGGTACATTTGGCTTTGTGCCCATCTTGTTGAAGTTCTTATTGGCTGGAAAATTGTTCTTTTGTTTTCTGTAAGGCTGTGGGTTGAAACCCAATTTTTGTTTGTCCAAGAAGGTCCTAGACATGTCTCGAATTCTGTTGATGCTTTCCTGCCTTACTTTTCCATGCTCATAGAAAATCCTAACTTTGTGCAGGGTGGTGTCCATAGTTTTAAACATGTCAAATTCAATTCTCTCTCGAAAATTGGGAAGAATACATCCTAGAAAATGATGTATTTTCACCTTCTCATCCTTTATGTAAGGTACGTAGTGTAACGGATCCAAAAATCTGTTAATGAAAGAATCCATGGTCGTGGAACCCATCCCGAACCGGTGAGATTATTTCATCTTCCTATCAAAGAATCTTTCATACATTTATTTCTCCTAAAAAATTCTGTGAAAGTTACTCCATTGGATTTCTTTTACTGTATCATTTTTTGTGTGCTTTAGGTCTCTCCACCATCTAGTTGTTTTTCCATTTAAATTATAGATTTCTAGATGGGATTTCATCTCACTTGAGTAGTTGTGTACTCAAAAGTATTTTGTCATACTTTAGGTCTCTCCACCATCTAGCTGTTTTTCCATTTAAATTATAGATTTCTAGATGGGATTTCATCTCACTTGAGTAGTTGTGTACTCAAAAGTATTTTGTCATACCAAGAATCCATTCTTCATCCTTCTCCCCAGTGTTCATCTCTCTTTCATAGGTTGGAGCCTTTATCTTTCTGAACTCTTCTTGGAGGTTGTCATCATTACTTTGTTTCTTTCTTCAAGGAGAAAGGGAATTGTCACTAGAAAGACTCTGATAATCTCTTTCTGGAGGTTCAGGCGTGTGTTCTTCTTTTCCTTCTTTTGGGTTGCTGGCCATTTTATGATAAAACTCTTT
>LPNX010393946.1:0-15985 GCA_001517045.1 Pseudotsuga menziesii
ATAAATAAGTGATGGAGACCCATTATTCCATATCCATTATCATAAGCATCCTGCCTCTGCCGAAATTATTCTTGAAACCCTAGCTTATCATTAAGCTACTTACACCATTGAGAACTCTTTTTGGCCCATTTCCACCACCGGAGAAGGAGAAGAAGCAGCTTGGAGCTCGAAGCCACCGACATCGGACCAGCGCAACAGACTCCATCAACCTCCTCATTGGAGGTAACATCAATAAAGATCATTATTCATTTTTTTACCGTTTCTGCTTTATATTGTTTACTTTTCACCGTATTGTTTCATGTCATTTACTTTTTACTGTTTTAGCTTCAAAAACGTATTTAGATTAGTTTTTTGCTTCTGTTTATCATTATTTAATTCATATATCATTGAACTGCTACTAAGGAATCCATATTCCTTAGTAGGTGCTCATTAGCACAAGCTAGGGTGAAAACCCTAGCTACAATACAAGGGATATATATATATATATAGCCATAAAACATGGAATAATAACATGCATATAATGTGTATTTTTCTTATTTTGTAGCCTCAAACAAAGCTCATTTGTGGAAATATGGGTGGTATATTGAAGATGCTTTGTTGGGTTTAGATGGACATGAAGCAAAAAAATGAAACACTTTTATTGACAAGTTGAAATTGAGTTTCATTTAATTAAAGGAGGAGGAAGATACCTTGGTTTGGTCATGGAAACATACTAGATATTATACTACAAGCCTTCAATACAAGGCCATGTTCTTGAATGAGGACTAAGAAGTAGAGTAAGTGGTGTATTTCTTTGTGAAAAACCACTACTCCTCTAAAAACCAAATTGTTGCAGTGGATGCAACTATATAACAAGGTGTTGACTTGGGGTATATTCAAGAAGATATCTTGGCATGGAGCACATTTATCAGGTTTATGTAAATTATTGGAGACATACCTTTAAAAAATTAAAGTTTTTTTGGCTGGCTAGTCATTTTTTTCCTATGAAACCAAATACCTTAAAAAATGAAAGTAATCACAAATTGAAATCAACATTGTTTAATATTCTATAGATTATTTATATTATGAAAAATACTTAAAATCATAACATGCCTTAAAATCATTTTATTGCTCAACACCAATATGTCTATACCAATGGTGATTCTACATGGCCATTTTGCTTCATGTATTACACTTAGAATTCAACATAACATATAGAACGCGAATGCTTCCATAGACTAGAAGGATATACCCAAGATAACGATGGATTCCCTATTGCAGATCATGGTAGAGGGTTTTTATGCAATGAAGTGAAGATTCATTCAGTTTCTGGCTTATTGAGGGCAATGGTGTCAGTGCAGAAAAGAGAAGTTGATAATGGATCAGAGAATTTACAGGGCAGGGCAAGAATAGGCGAGGACCATGGCCACTAAGAATGGAACCCTTTCCCCATTATACGAATCAAAACCCTACCCTACGGTGTTGAAGACTTAGGCCAAGAGGACCAGATTTAAAAGTATTTTGTCTGGATCTAAGAAGATGCTTGAATACACATCTAAGAAGAGTAAATGGACTTGGAATTCAAGCAATTCTAAACATGGTGATGAGATTGGTGTCGATGGAAAGAAATTGAAACTATCAAATATTGGTATTGAACTTCACATTGAGTATCCACTGCCTCCAGAATGGTAGCAATGTTTAGACCTTCAGGTTTGTTTCCTTCTATGTTTTTCTTGATTACCTATTGTGTTTATATTTTATTCATGTTTTTTTTAGTTGTTGTGGATGTGGTGGAGATGAAATGGCTCAAATATCCTTGCAAGCGTGAAGCAAAAGCTTTCTAGGGGAACTTGGGAAATTCAATGTGAGAAATAAAACCAATCACCCATTGCAATAATTCCAGTGATGCTACCCTCAATGCTTCCCCAACACTTCCACTGGAAATATTTTAGGGCGTCCAAAAATTGAAGCTAATCTCATATTTTTCATATACCAAAACTACGCAGGAAAACATTAAAGGAGAATATCCCAAGAGACACAGAAAATGCAAGGAGCCCAAAAATATGTATGCAGAAGATGGTCCTGTAATTGCTGAGTTCATGAAAGTCAGTAGGGCCTCAGTGGGGGCTGGAACTAGATATTGTGAAGTTTCAAAGTTAACAGAAGGATATAAAATATTGGGTACATAGTTTTTCTAATGCAATGCACTGGAATTGTCACTTAAGAATCTGGAGAAGCTCCTTCGTAGAGACGACGTCATTCTGCAAACTACAAAGGTGTGTGTAGTTTATTTATTTAAATATTATGGGATAGATTTATCTTTTCTGTTATGTTTTGCAATTCTTGGCAGTTCTCATTCTGTTAAGAGTCCTATTTGCGCTAGAACAAAACAAAACTTGATATTATACAGGCTTAGAAATAAATTGATGGGTTTATTAATCAATGTGATATATAAGACTGGTTCCAATACCGGTTCATTTTCAATATTTGTGTTCGATCCAGAGGCAATTGAACTAATGTCAATTGCATGATCAACCAATGGGTAGAATTTGAACAAGCCAGGAATTGGACATAGGTCTTGCCCCCGGCTGGTGGGTTTCTTTACTACTGAGCTCTTTGTCCTTTCCATGAAGGGCACCCTTAATGGTTTGTGTTTATATAGAACCGTGCATTTCCATATGCAACATTTTTTTTGCTACAAAAGAAACCAATCTTCTACTGCTGTGCTCCACAAGTGAGCCTTATGATCTTTGGCTGAAGTGTTTGCACCCATAGAACTATTGAAATGGAAGGGTTTTTGTGTTTTATTTCCCGGGCCATCTGCATGGATCCAGTACTTGGATGATGTGGCTGACAATATATTGATTGGCTTCTCTGATAGGATCTTCTGCTAATTTGCAATATTTCAACAATCCTATGTGGCAGGGTATTATTCTTTCTTCTCTTCCAATTTCATTGTTTCTTTCTAAAATATGTTTTATAATTATTTTGAAAAAAAATGGACAATGGATTTGCTGTCACCATAGACACTGATCAAATGCAGAAAACCCAAAGCCCAAGAACAATAGCTAGAAACCTAAAATTTTGAACATCATTGTGATAATCAGAACAGGACCAAATAGACAAAGAACCCAAAATGTATCCATATATAAAACCACAGGACTTCATGTAAGGAGGTAGTATGAGACTGGGAAAGAAACCCAAACAAACCATCCCTTTACAATTTCTTAGTTAACATGCAAGGGAGCAGTATTTTCCTGGCCAAGAATAAATACCCACCCCCATGAACTTCCAAGAGAGAGTGTGGGGAAGACCACACCTCAAAGCACTGACAATCCTAAAGAGCATTAGTTCCCATGACAGGCCACTGCTAGGCAGCCATGACATGGGATTGTAAGGGCTAATAGGCAACTCCTTACCAACTACATGATGTGTACCTGCTAGAAATCTGGTACAAGAAAACCATTAGCTCAAAAGAAACTGCAATGCAACTAAAATTGAAGGGTATCATGGCCTAAGCAATAAGATGCCAATCCATTCAAGTGGCCTGCAACCAAGATTCTCATAGAAATTTGAGCCACTAGATGCCCTTCATGAGCGGATATGCAGTATTAATTGATTTTTTTCGACCCTTTATTGCTCATTTAATTAAAGACAACCAGTTTTTGGAATCCACAATAATTGGGATTTGATTGCTATATTAGTTATTTTTCCAAGTAAAAGTCTCACAGAAAAGCCTCCATGAGTACTTCCCCATGAGTCATGGATGGTAAATAGGGTAAACTGTCAGCCTTGACTATGGCGGCTAACCTTGACAGGATCAAGAAAGTTGAACCTCTAACTTCCCCAACTTTTGGGGAGACATATAAAATATGGCTCATAATCACTTGAGCTAACCCTTGGGGATAATATTATTGTTATTTTACTTATACATACTTAATACCGTTTACTGAAATTTTGCAGAGGTTACATAATTTGATTTTATAAAATGAATATGTTAGAATCAAACATGGACCATTTTGGTTTTCTGCTAATGATATCAAAGTGAAGAGGGTCTTCTTTGGCCCGTTTCCAAAATTTTATGATGTAATAGTTTGCATGTGTTTGTATCTATACAACGCTTCTTGTTGACGGATCAAAGGTAATGTTGTTATGGTTGATTCTTGTTTTCTGCTTTGATGTTTATATTGGCATTAACTAAGCTGTTAACCCTTTTGGTGATAACTAGGTATGCCTATGTCGAGTAAATAGTGAATTTTTAATTGGATTTCTCCAAAGCTTTGTTCATGTAAGATGTTTTTCCAGATTCAAGTTAATTTCATTTTGAGTTTTTTTGTGGTTTATCCCGCAACGTTAAAGAGGATAATTTTGTTGCCTTAGAGCCACCATCTTGTTTGTGCCCCTCTGCAATTTTTCTTCCAATTATAGAATTGTAATCCCATAATCAAATATTTGTGCTAGCATGGGATATTTCATATTTTTTCTAGATGTGTGTGTTTTTTGTGATGATATAAGGTTGTCTTTTGATGTATGATGCAATGCTTGTCCTGGTGGTTCTGTATCCTATATCTCAAGTCATGGATGGATTTCTGAGTCACGTCACTTTGGATGATCCAATATTTGGAGAAGTGTCCTTTTATTTATGAAATAAGGACTTATGAGTGAAAATATTATATTTGATGTTTTTGTAATATTTGGTACTTTGTGTTTCTTGGTTTTAGTCTCCATCAATTTTTGGTTTTTGTTGAGTTCAATGTTAATTGTGAAGCTTGGATCTTGTTTCTAGCTTTAAGAGTTTTGGAAATTTCCCACAACATTATTGTGCTTGGGCTAGGGGCACAGACATGCCCAAGTTGGAATGCCTCTGTAATTACTAAAAGGTAGAGGAAGCTATCTCTAAAATGGAACTCATCCAATAAAGAATATTTTATTCAGAAGCTTTGTCCCCAAAGCTTAAGGACCAAAGAGGAGCTCAACTACGTGTGTCACATCCCCACCCCTCATACCGACGATGGAGAGGAGGCGACCAACGCCCTGCTGTTGTCAATAAGGAGAAATAGCCCCATGAACATTAAAACATAATAATTAAAATTCATTGATCATAAATACATACATAGATGCGTAAACCATGCAATCTACAACGGAAGCATACACTTCATTCAACTCATACATGCTATTCATATTCATTAAAACAAGCAATGTTCATCCTGTTTAAGCATTTAACATGTTCATGATAATCTATGATGGAAATACATTTACAGAGTTAAATAAAAGAGAATACTTATCTAGAAAATAAGTTGGCCCACAACTAGCAACGTTGCTGCAACGTTCCACCCAACCATAGGCCAGCGTGCTCATCAATCTCTCAGCATCACTGCCACCCCCGAGCTCGGCATGATTCCAAAAGGCACTAAGGAGATAACAGGTTCACACATAGCCCAAAACCAAATCATCCACAGTCAAGCCAACACACTGTTGGGTTTCACAGACTGCCCAACCAAGACAATCATCCCCCTCCTTATTCCTTGTGAAATCATGCACCCGTCTCTTTAACATTGCAACACATAGCTAGTTGTGGTATTTTATGAATTTGCGTTTTACATGATGTCTCAAAACACATTGTGCCTGGCATCAATTTTAATCGTCGAAAACATCAAAAACTAAACCCATGGTGGGGCCTTTTCCTTGAGCTCCACACCATGATTTAATACAATATTCACATCATATGAAATTAAATACCATGGGGTTAAAACCGGTGTGTTACATTCCCCACCCCCTTCAATAGCACTGTCCTTAGTGCTTTACAAAAACTGAGCAATTGCTACACTGGCACCGTCCTTAGTGCTCTACAAAATTGAACCAAAATGGGTGTACCAGTCGCATGGCATCTTCCAATTTCCATGTAGCCCCTTTAGGACCGTAGTGCTTTCTCTTCACCTTTATCTGTCTAATGGCACGATCTGGAACTCTTCCAAATCCTTGCTTGCATGCATCAACATACACCGCCGGATCTTTTTTTGGTCTTGGGGAATCCTTTTCCTCAGCTTGGAACATTCCCAATGTCTTTGGCTACCAACAATACGTATGCTCAAGCCCCAAGCAATGAGTCAATTTCCATGTCAGTATTCATAAGATTCTCCAAAATCATAAATGAATCACATGCACATATATATTGATATAAAATCAACAAAAATTTGCCCAGTGAACCAAATACTTATCTGTGTAAGTATCTTCTTTTGGTTCCACAGGTGTCCGACTTGGCTTTATGCAACCATGGACATCACAACCCTGCCCCACCCCATACCCGGGTGTGCATTAAAGGGTAGCCAAATTTCTGTAAGCCTCGGATCACCTGAAAATACCTCACAACCGATGTCTGAAAGCTCCGTTCTTGAGCCCAACATCTCTTCGGTGCTTCAATAGCAGTTCTGCTCAAGAGCCTACACCTCCTCTAGGTGCTTACCAAGCTCAGGTGCTTCCTTCCAGAACAACACAATGAATCTAGTTCATATGTTATATTCATTCCGATAGGATGCAATCTATAACAAGATTTTCAAATCATGGTGGCATCATATGCTTATGTATATCTAAAGAAAATCAATAACAACAAAAGTTTGTTAAGTAACCCAAATATTTATTTGCATAGCATCTCCAAACCGAGATCTGGTCATCTCCGCTTTAGAGCCTAACACCTCCTTGGGTGCTCAATGGCAGCTCTGGTTTACGGGTCTAGCACCTCTTCTAGTGCTCACCAATGATGAGGTTCTTTCTTTCCAGTCACCATAACAGATTAATTCACATGTCAGATTCATTTCTGCAGGATTTATTTCTTAACAGGATTTTTCAAAAATATTAGTTGAATCATTATGCACATGTGCAATTACAGAATGTTAACCAAGATTTTCCAAGTAATCCAATACTTATCTGTATAGCATCTCTCAACCAAGATCCGTTCAGCCCCACTTCAGATCCTAACACCTTCTGGGTGCTCAATAACAGCTCTAGCTTAAGGGCCCAGCACCTCCTCCAAGTGCTTACCAATGCTCAGGCGCTTCCCTTCCAGACATCATAATACCTAGGGGTTATTCTCTTCACGAAGCCCCCACTCTCATGACAGTCCCCTTATGGTGTGAATGTGTGCGGAGAGAAGCCTAATAGGATGTCTTACACCCTGGGCATCCCCAGTGATGCATACCAATGCCTAGCTGGTAGGGGGGAGAAGCTATGTACCCAAGTACATCCTTCCAGAGGATCTGTGTGTACATGTTTTCATCACCTCACCTGGCTTACATATAGACACGCAGTTTACATCAAATTTCATCATGAAATTGCAGTTATAGGTTTCGAAACCTATTCCAAACGCATCCCTTCAAGAAGCTATGTACGCCGCGTACATCCCTCTGAGGAACCATGTACATCCAGTACATATTTTCTTTATCTCACCTGCATTGCATACAAGCATGTATTTTATATGAGATGTCATCATAAAAATAATTGCAATTATAGGTTTCCAAACACATCCCTTCGAGAAGCTATGTACACCTCGTACATCCCTTCGAGGAACCATGTACATCCGGTACATATTTTCATCATCTCACCTACGTTACATACAAGCATGCAGTTTATATGAGATGTCATCATAAAAATAATTGCAATTATAGGTTTCCAAACCTATTCCAAACACATCCCTTCGAGAAGCTATGTACACCTCGTACATCCCTCCGAGGAACCATGTACATCCGGTACATATTTTCATCATCTCACCTGCATTACATACAATCATGTAGTTTATATGAGATGTTGTGATAAAAATTTAATCATAGATTTCCAAATCTATTTCATGCATACATGATTTCCCAAATATCAAACAATAAATAACATTGACAGTCAAATAAAAATCTAAATCCACAATTTTGCTTCATGCAGAAAATCAGATTTTTTTGCAACCATGAGGCCATCCTGATATTGTCTGGATTCTGCAAGTGGGAGTACTTATCCCTTACTTACACATGCTGCCCATGACCTAGACATCCACATGCAACATGTCATCCTGTTTACATTCATGAGACCCTTCTCATGGCACCTAGAAGCGTCCTGCCCTGGGTTTCATCAGGAAAAACCATGCTTCTCTGCTCAGGTCATTCTACCTGAGTCATCAGGAAGTCCTCATATGTATGCCCATACACACAAGGTCCATCTCTCCATGGAACTATAATTTCACTTGCAGGCCTCTCCAGCCTATACCTTGGCTCCACTTTACCTGCAGAATATCCTTCAATGAACTTCCTGCAATGCTTTGCAAGTCCCACAAAATATCTTACATTTGTTAGCTTTCTTGAAGCAGGCCGACTCATCATGGCCTCAATCTTTTTAGGGTCTCCAAATATTCCTCTATTTGAGATAATGTGACCCAAATAAATAATTATATATTGATAGAAGCCACCTTTTCTCAAACCTGCATACAACTTATGCTTCCTGAGCAATTCCAAGGTTAGCCTCAAATGTTTCACATGTTCTTCATCATTCTCAAAATAAATAAGAATGCTATCAAGGAAAATAAGAACAAGCCTATCTAGATACTTACTAAAACCATTATTCATGAGGCATATGAATGTAGCTGGTGTACTTGTGAAACCAAATGGTACCACTACAATTCCTAAAAACCATACCTTGCTCTGGAGGTTGTCTTGTGAACATTTCCATCCTTGACTCTTACCTGATGGTCACCAGACCCCAATTCAAGCTCGGAAAACACCTAATTTGATCCTCGCACTTGGTTAAAGAGTTCATTGATACCAGGAAAATGATACTTGTTCTTCACAATGACTACCCTGTTCAGCTGCCTGAACCAATAGACACTCAGAGTGTATCACCATTCTCTTTCTCCAACCAAACTGGTGCTCCCCAATGGAACACACTTGGCCTGGCATACTTCCTTTCCCACAACTCTTGCGGCTGCATCATCAACTCTAGAAAGTCTGGTGTACTCACCCTGCAGGGTGTCTTGGACATTGGTGCTTTACCTGGCACAAGTTCAATCGTGGGATCAACACCCTTCTTTGGAGGAATCCCTGGAACTTCATCAAGAAAACATTCCTGAATTCCTGTAACATATGAAATCCCTCCAACCTAGGAGTATCATTCTATGCTTCCTCCAAAACATGAGCTGCACATACTTTGCAACCTTTCCCACATAACTTCTTTGGTTGCATTGTTGCACTCTGCCTACTAGAGATCACTTTTAGAATGCCTTTCACAACCCTTAGGTTGCCTTCTTCATCCAAGCACACAAAAGGTCTTGTTGTAACAATCAAGCGTTTTTATCTATGTGCTTCTAACCAATCCATCCTCATCAGAATGTCATAAGAACCAGATGGGAGAACATTCAGATCTTCATAAGTGACCTGACCATTCATAACCAATGGACATTCCCTTACCACCTCAATGACCTTTTCCTTGGTTCTAGTGGCTAGTTGAACTAACCATGACCTTCTATGCTTCGACTTCTTCAAAGTGCACATCTCAACAAATCCAGGGGCGACATAGCTGGGAATCGATCCAAGATCAACCAAAACAGAAATAGTATGTTCAACAATAGTATTATCAATATGTAAGTGTCATCCGCTATCTATCTCCATGAGACCATGTCATCTCGTCTTTGAATTCAGAATAACTTCTGGCTTAAGTCCATGCCAAGGATACATGGATACCCTTTTGCTTCTTTATTTACCTATGGCACAACCTTACAAGGTCCAACATGAGTTACACCTATAGATATACACAATCCATCAATGTTAAAGCATTGAATTTCTTATCTCCCATTGACTCTCTTAACATCACATTCTTCTGCTGGTCTAAACCCTCCCAAGATTTCATGAGGCATTCAACTATTCCTTCATCTGTACCATCCTTTCTAAGATGAGGTTATGTTCTTCTCATGACAATGAACATATTCCCCTGTCAATGGTCCAACTATGCCTTTTCTCAAGGCATCCATCCTATGCTTCACAATCTGCATAGATACACCATCTAAGTGTGCTTCAATACCATCTTCATATGGTGTCCCTTCATTCATAACAGACTGATGTTTTGCTTTCATAATTTCTTCTTCCAAGGTGACTCCCTTGGTTCTTCTCTATAGAAATATCCTTGCACATTTATTTTTCTTCCTTCAAATTCTTATCGTTTTCAACTGACTGTCTTAGGGGGACGACGGGGGTCAAGGGGGCTTGCCCCCTTATGGCTTCCGCCACTACAGGGCAGGTCGAGGGCAGCGCCCTCGTTTTTTTTGTAATGATTTTATTTTTGTGCAATCTAGCGCATAAGATCGCTGCCATTTTCGCCCTTTTTCAGCCCTGCAAATCCACTGAAAAACTGCTGAAAATATACTTTTCCCATTGAAAAAAACTCAGATTTTTTTTCTTCATATGATTGGATCCCTTCCCAACTAGCCATCCGATGTATCAGGTCACTGTTTGACAACTCTTTTGACACCTCAGTGGACCAATATTCATTTGTCCTCTGATGCACATCAGATCAATCTTCATATGTCATCTGATGCATTAGCTGACTGATCTTCTATTCTTTTTCGATGCCTTAGATCGATCTTCCTCTATCTTCTAACATACATCGGCTCGATCTTCCTCTATCTTCCGACGCAACGGCTCATCGATCTTCTATTTGTTTTCCAAGATTTCCTCTACTTAGAAAAATTTCCAAAATTTTCTTCTCTTCTTCTTCTTTTCACCGCCGCATCGGCTCCCTTCCAACAAACCTTGCCGACACTTAGGTTCCGCTTCAACGAACGTCTTCCGATAATTTTAACACTTCAAAAAAGTTTCAAAATTTTTCTCTCTGGTTTCCTTGTTAGTTGTGTCTCGGCTCACCCCAGCCGAGACCATCGGCTCCACCCAGCCGATACCTTCGGCTACTCCCAACCGATACCTTCGGTTCCCTTCATGTTTTCTCCTCCGGTGTCATTGGCAGCTCTTCAGCTAACTGAGCCGACATATCGGCTGGCTTCAGTAGATGTCTTCCGACGATTTTGACACTTAGAATTTTTTTTGAAATTTCCTCCTCGCTGGGGTTCTTTATCGGATGGACTCAGCTCTAGTCATCCGATGTATCGGATGGGCTTCAGCCTAAGTCACGATGTATCGGATGGACTTCAGATTAAGTCATCTGACATTTTCCATACTTAGAAAAAATTTTGAAATTTTTCTGTCTTTCTCATTTCTCCTTAGCTGGGCAGAGGGTAACCTTGCCTCTGTCACTGCTTCTTCATGGCCCATTGAGGCCCATGCTGCAACGTGTGCTCTGATACCACACTGTCACGTCCCCACCCCTCATAGCGACGATGGAGAGGACGTGACCAACACCCCGCTGCTGTCAATCAGGCGAAAAAGCCCTATGAACATTAAAACATAATAATTAAAATGCATTGATCATAAATACATACATAGATGCGTAAACCATGCAATCTACAGTGGAAGCATACACTTCATTCAACACATACATGCTATTCATACTCATTAAAACAAGCAATGTTCATCATGTTCATGATAATCTACGATGGAAATACATTTATAGAGTTAAATACAAGAGAATACTTATCAGGAAAATAAGTTGGCCCGCAACTAGCTATGTCGCTGCAACGTTCCACCCAACCATAGGCCAGCATGCTCATCAATCTCTTAGCATCACTACCACCCCCGTGCTGGGCATGATTCCACAAGGCACTATGGAGATAACAGGCTCACACATAGCCCAAAACCAAATCATCCATAGTCAAGCCAACACACCATTGGGTTTCACAGACTGCCCAACCAAGCCAATAAGAAATTGGGTTTTATAGGCTGCTAAGGCAACTAGCCAACAATACATGGGTTCCTTGGACCTTTCCAACCAAGCCACACTTGCACCAAACACACAGTCATACACAACCGTTGGGTATGAACAGAACGTTCCAGGGAACTAAAACGAAAAAGGAAACAAGGGTAAAACAACCCCCTGACAATAACTTCGATTTCCAGGGACGTTTTGGCCCTAACGTGGCCAAAACAGACTCAGTAATACCTAAGAAAATGTGGGTCTCTTCTTCCACTCACCGGGCCTTACCACAAAACGTTTTCTAGCATGGAAACAACAGGGAATTGCATCCAAATCGTGGGGGAGGGAATCCACCCATCCATCTTTACAAAAATGAATTCCCAGTATGGGGAAATTGAAAGAAGCGGCTGCCCATGCGAGGGAAAACACACAGCAAACCAAAATCGGTTTTGCGACCATGAACAAACTGGTAAAAATTGGGGAAAAATACCATGTGAGTAAAATTTGGTCTCACAAACATTTCTAGGCATTGTAGAGGCTGATACGACCCCCATCCATGCCCAAATCGTGGGTCTCCTTTGCCCATTCGCTGCACAACTCCACAAACGAAAATTTGGGTATGCAAAAATAAAGAACCAATAGAAAAACGTGGAGGTACTTACTCAGCAAGCTCCTACTGCATGAGGAGGACAAACCACCCCTTAGAAACCCCCGAATCATCCATCATTGTTTCACATTCACTTGACAAAACCCCAAACCAATTTCTGGGCATGCCGAAATGGAGAAACGACATCCAAACGTGAGGGAGAGAACTTCGTCCACCTCCTGTTGCTTGAGAGAGCTTCCACGTGAATGGAATGGGTGCGGAAATGAAAGGCATGGGTGCATAATGGCTTAGGCATGCCTTCCTAAGCATTTACTTACCTCACAAGTCAAAAAAACACTTTCCAAAAATGGGTGACCTCCCAAATTCGAATTTGACCTCCATACCTTCCCCATCCAAAGGAAATAACTTTCTCCACCAACCTAGAGGTGACTAGACACAAAAGACAAAAAGGGGGCAGTTGACCACTCAATGGGTTTTACCTTAGACACTTGGATTTTCCCCAATGGCTCAAGGTTGAATAATCCCCCCTCCTTATTCCTTGTGAAATCATGCCCCCATCTCTTTAACATTGCGACGCAACTAGTTGTGGTATTTTATTAATTTGCATTTTACATGATGTCTCAAAACACATTGTGCCTGGCTAGCACATAGACCATTGGAATCAATTTTAATCGCTGAAAACATCAAACACTAAACCCATGGTGGGGCCTTTGCCTTGAGCTCCACACCATGATTTAATACAATATTCACATCATATGCAATTAAATACCATGGGGTCAAAACTGGGGTGTTACATTCCCCTCCCCCTTCAATAGCACTGTCCTCAGTGCTTTACAAAAATTGAGCAATTGCTACACTGGAATTGCCCTCAGTACTCTGCAAAATTGAACAAAAATGGGTGTATCATTCGCATGGCATCTTCCAGTTTCCACGTAGCCTCTTTAGGACCGTAGTGCTTCCTCTGCACCTTTATTTGTCTAATGGCATGATATGGAATTCTTCCAAATCCTTGCTTGCATGCATCAGTATACACCACAGGATATTTTTCTGGTCTTGGGGAATCCTTCTCCTCATCTTGGAACATTCCCAGTGTCTTTGGAAACCAGCAATACCTATGCTCAAGCCCCAAGCAATGAGTCAATTTCCATGTTAGTATTCATAAGATTCTCCAAAATCATAGATGAATCACATGCACATATATATTGATATAAAATCAACAAAAAATTGCCCAATGAGCCAAATAATTATCTGTGTAAGTATCTTCTTTTGTTTCCACAGGTGTCTGACTTGGCTTTATGCAACCATGGAAATCACAACCCTGCCCCACCCCATACCCGGGTGTGCATTAAAGGGTAGCCAAATTTCTGTAAGCCTCGGATCACTTGAAAATACCTCGCAACCTATGTCTGACAACTCCGTTCTTGAGCCCAACATTTCTTCGGTGCTTCAATAGCAGTTCTGCTGAAGAGCCTGCACCTCCTCTAGGTGCTTACCAAGCTCAAGTGCTTCCTTCCAGAACAACACAATGAATCCAATTCATATGTTATATTAATTCCGATAGGATGCAATCTATAACAAGATTTTAAAAATCATGGCGGCATCATATGCTCTTGTATATCTAAAGAAAATCAATAACAACAAAAGTTTGATAAGTAACTCGAATACTTATCTACATAGCATCTCCAAACCGAGTTCTGGTCATCTCCGCTTTAGACCCTAACACCTCCTTGGGTGCTCAATGGTAGCTCTGGTTTACAGGTCTAGCACCTCTTCTAGTGCTCACCAATGCTGAGGTGCTTTCTTTCCAGGCACCATAACAGATTAATTCAGACGTCAGATTCATTTCTGCAGGATTTATTTCTTAATAGGATTTTTCAAAAATATTAGCTGAATCATTATGCACACGTGCAATTACAGAAAGTCAACTTGGATTTTCCAAGTAATCAAATACTTATCTGTATAGCATCTCTCAACCGAGATCCATTCAGCCCCGCTTCAGAGCCTAACACCTTCTGGGTGCTCAATAACAACACTAGCTTAAGGGTCCAACACCTCGTCTAAGTGCTTACCAATGCTCAGGCGCTTCCCTTCCTGACATCATAATACCTAGGGGTTATTCTCTTCACGGAGCCCCCACTCTCGTGACAATCCCCTTACGATGTGAATGTGTGTGGAGAGAAGCCTAACCGGATGTCTTACACCCTGGGTGTCCCCAGTGATGCATACTGGTGCCTAGCTGGCAGGGGGGAGAAGCTATGTACATAAGTACATCCTTCCAGAGGATCCGTGTACTCCATGTACATGTTTTCATAGCCTCACCTGTGTTACATATAGACATGCAGTTTACATCAGATTTCATCATGAAATTGCAGTTATAGGTTTCCAAACCTATTCCAAATGCATCCCTTCGAGAAGCTATGTACGTCCCGTACATCCCTCTAAGGAACCATGTACATCAAGTACATATTTTCATTATCTCACCTGCGTTGCATACAAGCATGCAGTTTATATGAGATGTCATCATAAAAATAATTGCAATTATAGGTTTCCAAACCTATTCCAAACACATCCCTTCGAGAAGCTATGTACACCTCGTACATCCCTCCGAGGAACCATGTACATCCGGTACATATTTTCATTATCTCACCTGTGTTACATACAAGCATGTGGTTTATATGAGATGTCGTCATAAAAATAATTGCAATTATAGGTTTCCAAACCTATTCCAAACACATCCCTTCGAGAAGCTATGTACACCTCGTACATCCCTCCGAGGAACCATGTACATCCGGTACATATTTTCATCATCTCACTGCGTTACATACAAGCATGCAGTTTATATGAGATGTCGTCATAAAAATTTAATCATAGATTTCCAAATCTATTTCATGCATACATGATTTCCCAAATATCAAACGATAAATAATGTTGATAGTCAAATAAAAATTTGAATCCACAATTCTGCTTCCTGCAGAAAATCAGATTTTTTTGCAACCATGAGGCCGTCCTGATATTGTCTAGCTTCTGCAAGTGGGAGTACTTATCCCTTACTTACACATTCTACCCATAACCTAGACATCCACATGAAACATGTCATCCTGTTTACATTCATGAGACCCTTCTCATGGCACCTAGGAGCTTCCTGCCCTAGGTTTCATCGGGCAAAACCATGCTTCTCTGCTTAGGTCATTCTACCTGAGTCGTCAGTAAGTCCTCATATGTATGCCCATACACACAAGGTCCATCTCTCCATGGAACTATAAGTTCATTTGCAGGCCTCTCCATCCTATACCTTGGCTCCACTTTACCTGCAGAATATCCTTCACTGAACTTCCTGCAATGCCCTGCAAGTCCCACAAAAGCTCTTGCATATGTTAGATTTCTTGAAGCAGGCCAACTCATCATGGCCTCAATCTTTTCAAGGTCTCGAGATATTCCTCTATCTGAGATAATGTGAATCATACATGTCCATGTCCAATCTTTTCATGGTCTCTAGATATTCCTCTATCCAGATATTCCTCTATTTGAGATATTCCATAATATATATATATATATATATATATATATATA
>LPNX010393946.1:25913-62023 GCA_001517045.1 Pseudotsuga menziesii
CATGCCATGAGGGTAGGTCTTGGTAAGACTCTCACCTCCTATTATTTAATCCAAAAAAAAATTCCCAAATGGGGAGACCACATACCAAGGCTGAGGAGGAGGAGACAACGTGGAGGACACCAAAGGGGATAACGCAGAGCCTCATGCAGTGTGAGGTGGTTTTCATTTTCAAGGTTTGTATATTATATGGATCCATATAGTTTCAATCCTTACATGTGTCATTTTGATGGTAATTGGGCTTTCATAGGGTCATAAATTTTTTCTTCTCCAAACTATGCAGTGTTTTATGTCAATCCTCACCATCCGATCCTTATGAATGTAGAGGTGTAGTCTATTTTTTTCTCTGGTCAACCCATTTGCAGTTCACTTGTATAATTTGTGGTATAAATCCATTATTTCCAGGTAACTTGATATTTTTTCTGATATTTATAAGAGATGGCCTCCCCATTGAAGAGAAGGCTCGGAATTGTAGTCCCATAGGGATGACTGTGTTATTAAGTTGGGTTCTTGTGACTTTGATGGTGAATGTCTCTTTTATGTGTTTCTTCCTTTATGTACACATTTATTCATTCAGGTTATTTTAACTGAACAATCTAATGATAAGTCAATGATTACAAAGATCATGATCAATGGTATATTGTCACATTCAAATTTTCAACATCCTTTCCCTCTGAAGCATCATCCTAAAATATACCAATGAATGAATATCTCAAAATGTCCCATTTGTTGAAACCGATGGCACTAAAAAGGGGATTTTCCAGTAGTCAAAACACGGGATAATCATATTTTCCCTCAAATAATCTCTAACTCATTTTTTGAACAACCTAAAACATTAAATTCAACCAAGACAAATGCCATTATTTTATATTCTGACATTAATAGTTTTTAATCTAGAAAAATAAATTTTCCCATTGAGTTGGCGACATCCACCAACACATTCTTTTGTCCAAAGTTGTAGAGAAAAACCCGATAGAAACATTCACAAATGTTTTTTCATAATTGGTTATTTTAGCGGATTAAAAGAGGGATTACAATGCCTAAGAAACAAAGAGACTTTACCAATCAGCCAAGATATCTCAAGAATAGGGTCAAGTGTTCTTCAACTAAAAATTAGAAATACACCCAATATTTCAACAATGAACTAAACTTTTGGAAATATCCCAACGAAGGTTTCCAATCTTTCAAAATCCACTTCAATATGTCAACTCTTGATAAAGAAATATATTCAAGCCTCCCAACTGATTCCTTTAATTCCATGCTTACAACTCTGTCCATACTCACTTCTTTAACAAAAAACATATGTATTTTGCTCATCTTTACCTTAGAATCCTTTAGGTATGTCTTAGACTTCACCCTCATACTAGATAATTTTCTCCCACTCTCTACTAAGTAACTAGGAAATCACTCAACCTTCGGAATCACCCCATCGATGTTACACACCACTATAAATTGATCAAAACCCAAGTGCAAAGGTTTTAAACCACTTGAAGAGGCTTCACCAATCATACTAGGATCAGTAGGCAAAGGGAATTTTTTTTTCTCTCAATAAACCATCCCATACACTTGGTGAGATATAAGCAGTACTAGACCATAGAGTTTTAAACACTATACCAACTTTATTTAGTTTAAAGGACCCTTTAGAATTAGTACTTCCCATTGGCCATGAAGAAATAAACTCCCCTCCACATTGTATCTCTTGATATGTTTTAAAAATACCTCCTACATTTATTTCTAAGTCAGCATCATACCAAGACAAAGACTCTTCCTCCTCCATCCTTGCCAACATATATTCATCTACCAAAAATACTACCACAACCCACCAACCAACAACCACGTCACTTTCTTGCAAAACCCTAAAACAATACCCTATATCTATAAAAAAATCATTGAATTTTATCAATATTACTAAATCATTTTTTTCAATTTCAAAGATAATACTTAGACATGTAACAACTCATAAACAACATAAACATTTTTAAAACTAGACAACCGCATTAATATAAATTTATTATGCCATTAAATTCAATAGGAATAGTTGTATTCTCGTATGTTCAATTTCCTTAGAAGTCAAATAGTAACAACCATAGCCAACTGTAGTTAACCAAATAAACCTTAGTCAAATAAATCCAACCAAATTCAAACATATTCAAGCAAAATTTGACTAAACTCAAACATGGTCAACTACGTTCAATATTACTCAAACATATAAATCCTAATCAAACCATGTTTAAAAATCAAACAATATTAGTTAATCGTTTGACCTAAGTTAATCATAGTCAACATTGAGTCAATATTACCTTAAGAATTGAACCATAGACAATCAAGGTTCACTAAAGTAAACCATGGTTAACCGACATCAACAATAGTTCATAATATTCAACAATGATTAATAAAGTTTAATTATATTCTACAATGGTGTACTAATGTCAACCATGCATAGACAAAATTCAACAATATTCAAACATAATCAACCATGGTCAACAATTCTTAGTCAATCACGGTGAAACAAAGTCAATGTTACCTAATTAAATTGAACCACACACCACCAAGATTCACTAAAGTTAAAGTCAACCATGGTTTTCATAAACAATTGTCATCCATGGTCTACTGTGGCCAAAAATTGTCAAACACCACACATTGGCAAACATGTTGATCATAAAGAAACGTGGTCATCAATGTTCAACCAAGTTTAACTAATATCCATTGTTCCAAACATATTCAACCATGGTAAAACGTAGCAAACAATCATTGACCATTAGTCGACCATAATCAATAATGGTTGGAAAATATTCACCCATGCTTAACTATGGTCAAACTTATTCAACCATGCTCAAACATAGTTAACCATGGTTAACTAAAGCCAACTATCAGATCCATAGCCAACCATGTCCAAAGACATTCAAATATGGTATCACATAATCAAACATGCACAACCACGGTCAACATATTAATCCATAGTCATCAATGGTTGGCCAACCATTGTAAAACATATTCAATGTTATCTAAACAAATTGAACCATACACAACCAAGATTCTCTAAAGTAACCATGGTTAACCAACATCAAACATAGTTCACTATAGTCAACCATGATGAACCAAAGTTAGCCATAGTCCACCACGATGCCCCAAATTTAACATTGCATAGACAATAGTCAAAAATCTTGAAACATAATCAACCATTGTCAATTAAACTCAACTACAAAAACCAAATGCATTGATAGTCAACCATGGTTCATTACATTGAACCATAGTTCACTAAAGTCAACCATGATTTACCAAAGTCAACCATTTTCATCCTTCATTGATGACATTTTAAAAAGGTCTCATATAATCAAACATGCACAAACATTACTTAAATTCAACCATGCCCAATTAATGGTTAACCATCATTTGACACCCTTCATTGACCATGGTCAACAATTGTCTAACCCCAGTGAAACATTATATACCATGGTCTAACAATGGCTGGTCATGCTTCTCCTGGTTATGTCAACCATGGTCAATGATGGTCTAACATTGTCTTCCATAGCTAACAAAATTCAACCATTTTCCACTAAAGTCAACCTTAGTTAGCCAACATTAACCAGAGTTAGCCATCATTGACCAAAGAAAACTGTGGTCAACAATGAGATGTCCTCAACAATAGTTAGACATAAGAAACCATGGTTAACCAAAGTCTTAACCAAAGTCTTAACCAAAGTCAACCACGATGCACTAACATCAACCAATGAAAACCATGATGCACTAAATTCAACCATGGTTTAATATAATCAAACTTATCTTCAAGTCAACAATGTCAAAAAAATGGTTAACCATGGTTCAAAGTCAATATTAAAATAATTTCAGCTATGGATTGAATTCAACCATACCCAAACATTGGTAAACAATATTTTTCCTAAGGTTAAACAAAGTCAAGCATAATTAACAAAAGTCAACAATAATTAGCCTAATTCAACAATAGTTAACCATGATATGTGGTCAACTAGTGTTAAACATAGTCAATGATAATTGACTAAACTCAACCATAGTCAACTATGATGCAACCATATTCAACCATATTTAACTAGGAGCCAACCATAGTCCACCATGGTGAATTGAATTCAATAAAAGTTAGTCATAGTTAAGCATGAAGCATTAAAGTTAACCATTCTCATAATCAATCATATGCATGTTGATCCTAGTTCTGTTACCATTTTTGACTGATAATTTACATGTTTGACATATGTTTTGTCACTTTTTGACATATTTTCTGTCATGCAATTCACTATTCAGACCCAGGCTCTTGAAAACCCACTTACATTGAACTAGCTTCCTCCCTGGGGGAAGATCAACTTGTTCCCAATTGTTGTTCTTCTGGAGTGAGCTGAATTCTTCTTTCATGGCTGTTTGCCATCTTGGATCATCTGCTGCATATTCATATGTCTATGGATCTAATTCAACCATCAGATAGCACTTCTCAGCAAATAGAGGATCTTTCACACAAAGGGAACTCTCAAATTGAGATCTAGTCCTCCTAGTGTCACTAGGATTTCCAGCTAGTTCCCCAGCTGTCTGAAAGGTCTTTGTTGCCCATTTTGGTATTGTAGAACTATTAGGATCTACAATAAAATCATCATTATTAGACATACCAGAATCAATAAACTCATTAGTCTCTCCACTTACAATCAATGGATTTGGTGGTGAAGAAGACTCTCCAACTTCAACTGCTACTAAAGGCTCTTCTTGGAACTGAACACTTCTTTCAATGAAAGCTTTGTTAGTGCTCACGTTGACCCACTTGTACCCTTTTGAATCTTCAGAATACCCAAAAAATGGGCACTCTTGGCTTTGGGGCTGCAAAGCCTTCCTCTTTTTAGTTGGAATTCTAGCCCAAGCCTTTGAGCCAAAAATCCTTAAATGGGTCACATCTGGCTTGTGCCCACTCCAAGATTCAAAAGGAGTCATACCATCAAGATGCTTATGAGGCACCCTATTCTGGATGTAGGATGCACAGTCTATAGCTTCGGCCCAAAACTTTGGTGGCAAAGTCTTAGCCTCCATCATGCAGGTTGCCATCTCCTTCAGTGATATGTTCTTTCTCTCAGCAACACCATTTTGTTGTGGTGTGTAAGGGATTGAATGCTGAATCTGAATACCTGCATATTTACAATACTAAATGAAATCAGACTTGAAATACTCACCACCATTGTTAGATCTGAGGATATTGAGTTTCATCCCAGACTGGTTTTCAACCAAGGCTCTAAAGACTTTGAAGAGGTTAAAAACTTCAGACTTATGCTTTAGGAAGTAAACCCAACAATACTTGGAAAAGTCATCTATGAAGGTAAGTGCATATTTGGCTTGACTCATGGACATATGAGGGAATGGATCATCAATGCCACTGTGTATCAGCTCAAGAAGTGCAGAGGTTCTCTCATGACTAGCTTTCTCATACTTGTGATCTGGGTGTTTTCCTAGGATACAACCTTGACAGACTCCCTTAGAAAACTTGATCTTTGGAAACCCTATGACCATATATTTTTCACTAAAACAAGAAAGATACTTGTAGTTAAGATGGCCAAATCTTTCATGCCAAAGCTTTCTTGCTTCATTAGCATGAATTAGAAGAGGAGAGGGGTTTGAGTAGGGTAGAAAATGGGAAAAATTGTATACCTTCGAAGTGTGATCTACAACACCTTTTGCTATGACTTTACCATTTGAAATCTCAGTGATTTCAACATCATCAGGGGAGAATATGACCTTCTTTGGAGACCCAGTATGAGTCATTTGATACACTGACAAGAGATTAGAGGCAAGTCCTGGAACATACAACACATTATTGAACTTACCATGGTCAAGATCAATCCTTCCCTTCCCCAAACTGTCAGTGAGAGAGTCATCTCCAAAAACTATTGGTGGACCTTTAGACATGTCAAGAGAGGAGAATATCTCTTTTGTCGAAACCATATGTTTAGAAGCTCCATAGTCTATGATGAAGCTAGGTGAGCTTGATGTGCCAACAACCAAGGCATGTACTCTCTCTATGTGCTTTGAATTTGATCCTCCTTCCCTCTTCCTTGAGCAATAAGGAAGGGAGATGTTATTCTTCTCCAGGAGTTGGGTCGACATGTCAATTTTCTTTTTCATACAAGAGCTCTCAGGATGATAGCCCTTACTGTAGTATGCGCACTTGCTCATTTCTCCTTTGTTCTTCTTCTTCTGGGAGTTCGTCTTGGAACCTTGGGGCTCGTCTTGAGACTTGTTCTTGTCTCTCTTTTGCTCAGGTGGCTTTTTTATATTTTTTCTTACTTTTTGAATCCACCTTTGAATCTCCAACAACCAAAGCTTGGTCTTTGGAAGGTTTGATGGTGCCCATCATCACCAACTTATCTTGCTCCTGTGTGAGGGATTCCATGAACTTTGCAAGCTTAGGCATCTTCTAGGCTCGAGCTGTCAACTTGGTGGCATGGAAGGTAAAAAAAAACAATGAATAGTCAGGAACAAGATTAGAAAGTATGGCCAAAGCTAGTTGATCTTTCTTCTTTTCGATCCCACACTGTTTCAACTGCAAAACGAGGGCCTTAAACTTGGAAAAGTAGAGTTGCAATGATTTGAAGCTACTGGGACTCAAGGAGATCAACTCATTCTCGATTTGATGTCCTCTCATCTCATCTGCCTTTCCAAAAATCTCTTCTAGCTTCTCCCACACTTCATTAGGTGATGCCAATCCATCAAGATGGAAGAGGAGGTCTCTTGAAATGCTCAGACACAAAAGACCATAGGCCTCATCCCTTCTGTTGTGCCATTTAATTTTCTTTGCAGCTGCATTGGGATCTCTTTCTTTTGCCATAGTCACCTTGTAGAGACCTTTCGCTCTCAACAATATCTCCATCTCAGCTTTCCACTCAAAGAAATTGAATGTAGTCAAGATGATCTTCTGAGATTGGTCCATAGCTAAGAAACTGTGCCCTCTAGTCAGCAGAATGCGCTCCTAGTTAAAAATTCAAACCTGCAATATCAATAAGGAAGGAGAAAAATTGATCTACAAAGGCTCTGATACATTGTGGAAATTGAACCCAAGAGATAGAACAATTACACTCACAAAATTGCTAATCAAAAATGCAAAATTCACACCAAAGGAGACTGAAATTGGAGCATAACACTGATCTGTATTCAATAAGTGTACAATAGCAAACCTTGTCAAATAATAGGCTGCTGCAATATATAATTACATGAGAGAATCGAATGCATAAAGATTCCATTCAAAATAGTCAAAAAGTAGGCTTACTAAATCTAGTCAAATCCCCCATAGGTGCATAAAGAAGTTTCCAAATCTATGAAGATGCTCACGAATTTGCTAAGTCAAGTGGGCAAGCTAAAGAGGGTTGGAAAGACAACTCATACATGCTTTTATTTGGAGAAAAGGAAGGAGGATGATGTGGGAAAAAAGCAAGTCAACTACACCTAGTCTAGCTTTTCCTTTTGCCTTAAATCAGAATAAAACAAGGCAGCTTTTCAGAAAAAGCAGATATACGCTTTGGAGGATCTGGAATAAATAAGACATGCTAAATTTGGTTTCCAGGATGTTTCCCAAGCACTCCATGACTCAGTTTTAGCATGTGTTGACTTCTAGGATTTGTAGAAGGCAACTAGCATAGAATGGAATCTAGGAAACTAGGTAATAAGACAAAAATAATTAAAATTAATGTCTAAGGTAGGTAACTATGGGTTGATTATTCTAACATTTTTCATATTCTAAGTCTTTAGACTATGGAATATCTTTTTTATAAAGTTCAACTAGTCTGGTCGAAGTGAGAATTGGTTGCATATAAGTTGGTCGCAATCTAAACTTTGTCGCAATAAAGCTCTATCTCAATGAAAATCTGTTGCAAAAAAGATCTGTCACAAGTATTTTGGTCACAAGAATTTTCGTCAAAGTAAAAGGTGGGGTTTTCAATGGAATTTGTTCGCAACCCCAAAAGTTAAAAAAAGGAAAGAAAATTCTTAATGCGCCGTAACTCAAGTCTACTATTGCAGCTGTCGTCATCCGTTTTTCAAGACACTGGAATATCATTGAGGTTTGATGATTCTTGTGAGTTTTATAAATTTTTTCATGTCACTCACTATCTCAATAAATAAAAACATGTCCTCTAAAGCAGAAAAGAATAACAATACCTTTACTCTCTTGAGCAAATCATAGCCAGACATTCCTCACATAGAGTAGTCCTTAATTATGATATTCACCTCAGAGTCCTGAATCATAAACAAGATGCTCGAATATATGATATTGAAAAAGTTGATCTAATCATCAATACAACATGCTATTATGATTTTGTGAGATATAATATATCAGGACAAACATTAATCGATCATATGTCTGCTTTCATCTACTCACATTTACAATGTTGTGATCATCACGTAATCCCATAAAATCCAGCGAACTTTTCCCGCTATACACTGTTGTTACTACAATCAAACACATGCATACATAATAATATTTCAAATTGCTGAAATGCCTACATATATAAATACAACAAAAAATTCAATTATATTTTTTTTGTAAGTCTGCATTATATTAACCAATCGAAACAAAAAAGTTACAAAAGAAAAGCATCCTGGATGTATGGTTAGGGTGGTCTAAACTTACCACCCCAGCCCGTCAAAAACAATAATCCAATCAGTTCTTATCAAAATAAGGAACAATAACCCATTCAGAGGATGGGGGCCAAGTACAAAACTTCACAGTACAGATCAGTTTCATAGATATAGACATATAAACAGTAACATGGATATAAACTAAAAGAAAAAAAAAATATTAGAATGAGCAAGAAAAACTAAGGTAAACCTAACATGCTACAGATCTTCATCAGCTCCAAGTTTAAGGTTTCGGTTTCTTCTTGTTCTCCTCAATGATTGGACAACCCCCATAGAACTCTTCATCAGTCGAAGGTTCAGACTGCTTAATAGGAAGAGGAGAGGTTTTGGGAACCGGTACCTCAATGTCACAAACACGTTTGTGATGCAACTGAGTGATTGTGGAAGGCATCAGAAACATAATGGACGATGAGTAAGGTGTAGACGGTACCGAGCCCTTATCCATTGAAATGGTGGGTGCTGCTTTTGATGCCTCTGCAACCCACTTCGCCCGACGTACAAAGAACCGAAGCCAGTCACTTCCATGGTGCAGCCACATCCCTCCTGTTGAGATGAGTGTCAAGTTGAATACGCTTGGGTTTTTCTGGTAAAACAGAGCTTCTGATGTAGTTCCAAGTGCCAACCATCACCTCCATGAGGGAGCCCATCATGTTCTTGAAAATCTAGTAATGATTGAGGTGCCCCCATCTAATACCTCTGGCCAAATTTTCATTGATCAACCTGGCTTCCCATTCGTCAATCAAATTGTGCACCGGTATGGAAACCCCACTGGCATAACCATCTTCCTGCATCATATGCGAACCCCGTTGAGTGCATCCTCTGCCACTACTAGCCCGGTGGGGTGTGCCACATTGACAAGACATGAAACAATAGTGAAAATTGACCACAGGGCCAATATATTCTTGCCATGTTTTTATCAACGAATAGGCCAGATAAACACTGGTATGCAAGAAAACTCGCTTAGATGGACCAGATACGTAGAAGTATTGTTGAGCTGCAGGCCAAGGATGGGAGAAATATTGCAGGAAATACCAACCAGGTGTATTAGAGCCGAACCCGTAGGATAGGATGCAAGCCAAATCCAAACACATTACCAACATATGAGGCCCCAAGACTAAATTCACTAGAGCCATAACCCAAGGGATAACAAAATAGTGCCAAGAAGCCATTAATAGTGAGTTAAGTTGACGATGCCCCTTCCAGTACCTGACGCAACATAAAACTAGGTCTTCCATCCCTCGACGTGACCGTAGGACCATCTACAAACGCAGTTTGTAAATTCTCATTACCTCAATCGTTGCCAGCACAAAACTCCTCTACCTCGTCATCGGTGTGCGTTAAGTGCCACCTTGGTGGGTGATGTGGGACTTTAATGCGAGGTGACGTCCTGGCCAGTGTGGTTGGCATTCCATTGTGCGAGGTCGTGATCACTGACTATGGGACACATGACACCCGCATGTGGGGTGGAAAAGTCCTTTGATGCCAAATTTTGACATTTTTGGACTAGAACAGGGTTATTGGAGCTATTGAGCCCTCCTTTTGTCATTGATGAGTGGTGAAGAACTCCTTCATTAGCTAAACACTACTAGAGAGTTGGCAGAGAATTTCACATGGTGAAAGGAGATGGCCCAGTTGTGCAAGAGAGGGGATATGAGACGAGATAGACTATGCTCCAATCACCAACTAGGAGTGAGATTACATGTCTGAGACCCATGCATTATTTTAGACGCCATCGAGAGTATGATCTGAGAGTCCCCTTCAGCTATTAGGGGGGGAAAATGTTCTTAATAGCGATTCCAATACCGTCGATAAGACCCTCCAGTTTTGCCGCATTATTATTGTTATAACCTATATTTCCATGATATATCAACAAAATATCCCCGCTGTGGTTTCTAATGACATCCCCAAACCAAACAATGCCAGGATTACCTTTGGATGCCCCATCGAAGTTGAGTTTATAGACACCCTGAGTGGGGGGCATCCAAAGGATAGGACTAGCAATGTTGACTCTTGGTGACCTGGAAATCCTAGTGGTGGGGGGGGGGGTTAGATGAAAATTCTAGTTATCCACTAGTCGCTGCTCAAGGGGAGAGATTGAAAAGTTGGTTTGATTCCAGATCCTGGAGGAAAGAGATTCCTGAAGGTTTTTATTGATGATACGCCATAATTCCTCTAGAGTGTTCTACTTGCCCACAAAAATGCGTAGATTCATTTCTTTCCATATGTTCCAAGGGATGAATCCAAGTATCAGTTCCCAAAGAATACTAAGAATTGAACTTTGGAAGGGGTTTGCATACCATTTTTAAAGAGTCTCAGTAATGTTACCTTTTACTCTCCTAGAACGTCGTATATTTTCTGCGGCTTTGTCCCATAAAAAAATGGCAAAGAAGCATGCATCTAGAATACGGTCAATGGATTCAAAGTGCGTATTGCATAAAACACAACAAGAAGGTCCATAGAAGCCACGTTTGAGAAGATTATCCCATGTAAGAATTTTCCTGTGTGATAACAAGCATAGAAACGTGGAGATCTTAGGCCAGAGAATTGGATTCTAGATTTTCCTCCAATTGATGAGAGGAGGTTCCTTCCAATTAATAATGGAAAGAGAATACGCCTCTTTGACCGTGTAGGTGCTAGTGGTGTTATAAACCCATCTGATGATGTCAGGTCCATGCTTAATACAAATCCTTCGTTGTTGAATGTCCTGCCAAATAGAATCCAAATGTTCTGACTCAAGGCGATGTCTCCATCTAATGGGAATCCATTGTCTAAAAGGAGAAGAGATGTCATCAATCTAAATATGTTTCAAAAGCGTATTGTGATTTATCTATAAAAAATCTTGGATGTATTATGAGTAAAGACGTTGCTGAAGCTAGGGAGTTGCTTCCAAGCGTCATGCCAAGAGAGGGTGTTGTATCTGTCCCTTTTTTCCTAGAAGTTGTGTTGATGAATAAGCGCTCTCTGGGTGTTGGCCGCTTTCCAAATTGAGGAGCCTGGAGGATATTGATCAAATCTTACGAGATTGGCAGGGGTGTAATCTCGAAAACACTTATAGTTCCAAATCTGGGCCCAAGGGGTATGATTTTGGGATATCCATTTCCACCAGAGCTTGGCAGATAAAACCTGATTATTGATGTCAGGATCTCTGATCTCGAGGTCCCCTTCAAGCTTTAGAAGGTATACTTGTTTCTAGCTTACCAGTGACCATCTTTTCCTGTTCTTGTCACATCCCCACAGAAAGTTTTTTTGAAGTTTTTTGATATGCTTGAGCACCCATTTAGGAGCAGTGAGGACAAAAAATATATAGAGAGGCATAAATTGCAGAACATATTTGATAAGAACTAGACGGTTGGGAAAATTTAACAAGTGGAAGGTCCATGAGGTAATGTAGGTTTCCAGTTTATCCAAAATTTCTTTCCATGAGGAATGCTTGATCGTCGAGTCAAAGAGCGGTGCACCTAAATACTTCGAGGGAAAAGTTGCCACAAGAAGCTTGAGAATTATGGAAATATTGCGTTGGATGGTAATGCTGGTATTATAGAAGAAGACTTGTGACTTAGCCAGATTAATGGAGGCTCCAGAAGCTTTAGAAAAAGTGTCCAAGATGGATTTAAACGTATGCGCTTCCTGAACTAAGGGATGGCCAAAGAGAAGGTTGTCATCCACAAACAACTGATAGATATTGGGAGGAGCTCCATGAATATAAATACCTCTTAAATAATTGTAGGAGATGGCCTCTTTAAGCATTCTTCCCAATCCTTCAGACATTAGAATGAAGAGGAAGGGGGAAACCGAATATCCTTGTCTAAACCCACGGGAGGGGGAGAAAGTGGAGGAGGGTGTTGCATTTAACAGAATGGAATACAAAGTAGAGGAGGTTAAATCCATAATCCAATTGGTCTAGGTTCGACAGAAGCCAAAGGAAAGGAGAGTTCTCTCAATGTACTCCCAACTCATTTTGTCAAAATATTTTGAGAGGTCCAGCTTGAGGAGCATGCAAGTTGTTTTTGAATATTTCAAGGAATGGGTAATTTCATGGGATAGGATGATACCATCCAGGATCTGTCTACCCTACACATAACCATATTACTCAGGTGAGATGAGTAAGTGAAGAAGGGGTTTCAGATGATTAGCAAAAACTTTAGAGATTATTTTATAAGTGACATTACAAGGAGAGATGGGACGAAACATACCAGTATGATATTCTCCAGATTCCTTAGGAATGAGAGTGAGGTGAGTGGAATTGAGGGTAGGGAGAACCCACTACTTCCTCCTTGATTCTTCTACAATATCCAGAACTTCAATTTTTAGCAGATCCCAAAAGTGGTGGAAGAAATTGATGGTAAAACTGTAAGGGCCCAGAGCTTTTCCTTCCACCATTTGTTTTACAATTGTTTCCACTTCCTACGTGGAGATCGGTTTCATAAGGGAAGCATTATGATCCTCATTTATTAAGGAGAGGATATGTGTTAGGACCTGATTATGGATTCATCTTTTGAAGTAGCATTTTCAGTGAGCAAAGTTTTATAGAATTCCAAAATCTCTTTTTCCAAATCAGCGTGCTCCTCCAAAATGGTGTCTTCTTCAGTTTTGATCTTTATAATCCCATTGCTCATTCTATGCTGGATAGTGGATATGTGAAAGAAAGTGGTATTTATTTCACCCTCTTTAATCCAATCAATTATAGACTTCTGTTTCCAAAAAAATTCTTCCTTTTCACAACATTGGTTAAGACAGTCTAGGAGGTCATTTTCTTTGATTTTGATTTCAGCAGTGTACCCCGTGTCCATGATGATGTGCTGCATAGTTTCCAGTTCATTCGTTATGACCTCTTTGTCCTTGAAAATGTTTCCAAAAGTGCAGTGATTCCACTTGCGGAGGTTAGACCAAAGAATTCAAAGCTTTCGATGCATGATGGCCATTTTGGATCGTCCTGTGACATGCATAGTGGTCCACCAATATTTCATAGTACTATTGGAAGAAGCATGGTTTATCCAGAACTTTTCAAAGCGAAAAGGACGATAAAGGGTTGTACCTAGACTATGCAAGGAAAGGGATATAACCCAATGGTAAGAGCCTACAGTAGGAAGAACAACAATTTCCAACACCCCATCGAAAGAAAGGATATTATTTGTGACAATAAAGTGGTCTATTCATTTGGAATTGTGATGTGCACCTCCCCTTTTGTCGTTCCAAGTAAAGAATCTAGAGGACGGGAGAAGGTCAATAAGGGCTTTGTTGGAAATGGTATCTTTGAAGGCTTGATCTTCTGTAGAAAGGGATCGCAACCCTCCTTTCTTTTCCTCTAGATTGAGGATCATATTAAAGTCATCTCCAATAACAATAGGGGGATCAAAATTATACTAGACAAACCAATCAAGATATTGAAGGAGCTGGGTATTAAGACTGGGGGGTTGAGCCCCATAAACATTGATAAGATGTCCTCTAATGGTGGTCCCAATAATGTGAAAGATAACATATAAGGAATGGGAAGTGGAGGTGAAGTGTCCAAGAGAGACTTATTAAGGATTACAAATGATGGAAATGCCACCCAAGGCTCCTTTATAATTAATGGAAATTCTCTGACTTCTTTTCCATACTCTGGTGAAATGAGTCGAAAGGACTTCGGTAGAAAATTTAGTTTCTTGGAGGAAACAGATAGAAGGTTTATCCTACATAATTTTTCATTTTAAGCATTCTGTGCTTGGAGGATCCGTTGAGGCCACAGATGTTCCAGGAGATGATATTCATGGGATACCTTGGGAGGATGTGGAGAAGAATTCTGTTAGATGAGCATACTTCCCTGACTCCATAAGCGCATTGCCTAACCTATTTAGCTGCTGTATGTGATTTTTTCTTCCTCTATTCCTATTGTCTTGGAGAAGTTGTATTTGCCGAGCAGGAATGGAAGCGAAGGATTTTTGAGTGCAAGAATCCTCCATGCTTCCAAGATCTAGCTTGCCCAGATCTTGTTCCCTTAAGTCTTCATCCATAAATTCATGTGGTTGAACCTCCTCTCGTGACTCCAAAGGAGTCGATGTAGGGCTATGCATTGGATTCAATTCATTGTCTAGAGGATCCGAATTGATTGGATGATTTGTTGATCTCATCTTGGTCTGCTAAGATGTCTGTTGGAGCATAGGATCTTGAATCAAGGAATTTCCAACAGGATTTTCCATGTGCACCTCCTCAGTGGGAGTTTCTATTTGATTATCCAGTACGAAAAAACTATTACTCGTAGTAGGTATATTTTCTTGAAAGTTTTTCGTCACGAATTTTTAATGATGGCTCTTTTTTTCCCCATTTTCATGAATTCGTCAGCGTCATGTTCGTCATTCTTCAAATTTTCCAAACTGGTTCCGTTGAGCAGACAATCTCTGAAGAGATGTCCATGCTCATGGAATTTACGACAACAAAATGGAACATTCTCATATTCAAGAAGTTGGAGCTAGTCCGAGTCTTCATGAGATAAACAGATTGTGTTTGGAAGGGCTTTGGAAATATGCATATACACACAGATCTTGGCATATGAAGTGAATTTATTCATTTTTGTCTGATCAACCGATCTAACATAGGTTCCCAGGGTGTTTCCAATTTCTTTAAGGGTGTCCTCATTCAAGTATTCTTACGGAAGGGAGTACATCTGAATCCAAACATGGCCTAAGAGAAATCTTCTTTTTTCGAGATGAATTTTTCTGTCCAGTTTTTGAGATAAAGACCTGCCGCGTTGAAGAAGTAGGGGCCTTCTTCTTCTACTTTGGATTTGTCATCCAGATGGTGAAAGATTAAGGTAAATAATTCTTTCAATCCAAATTGTAAATCAAAGTGGGCCTTCAGTTTCCATTTAGTAGCAATCCATCCATGCAAGGCCTACTTAGTTGGCCAAAATCCCATAAATTTCCTTATGAGAGCATGATCCTTCATATTTTGTGCTCGAGTGTTGATTCTTTCTGCGGGGAGATTGAGGCAAGGCCGATCCTTTGTACGGGCGATGCAGGTTTGCGTCCTATGCTTCCCCTTTTCCAGAAAAAATGGCTATAGTTTATCCTGTGTAGGTAAACCCTTCTTTCATTCAGAAATGAAAACCTCTTCAGTCCCGATTTGAATGGTAATGGGTTCCGTAGATTCAGATCCATTGACTGGAATAGAACCTAGTTTGTTGAAGAGAGAATGGGAGGAGCTTACGCCCCCCTTCTAGCGCCATGATAGGACTTGAAGAAAGAAACATGAGAACAGTTTACAACAAGAAATTATGCTTCTTGCTTCAAAAAAAAAGAAAAAAAAAAGAAAAAAAAATTCAATTATCAATCCCACTCTTCATACAACATTACCAGTTTGTAACAGGGGTATTGGATAGCTTTTCGACGACTTTTCCATCTATAATTCTCTATGATTTGTGCCATTGATATAATCTCAAATATAAAGCATTGTGAATAACTATATCATGATGAGAATGCCATGTTAATTATTCAATAGTCTAATTATTGAAGGATACGGTTAAGGAGTTGACGTGAATATCAAAAATATTTTGCGTAAAGAACACCAAACAATATAGTTGAAGGTTTTATCATCAATATAGTTGAGGACCAATTTCCCAAACTTCTAGAGTCCCATTTGCTGGCCTTTGAGGAGTGGCTTAGTAAATTATTCTCTAGAACCATACTTTGGAAACTTTACTGCTGTAACTTCTTAAGTTGCATAAGTAGAATTAAAGAATGATTTAATAGTCTAATGATTCGACAATTTTGCCTGGCATTAGACTACTCCGTTAACTGGCACTGTTAATGGTCCGGTACGGTCCATCCAACCTCTAAGTCTTGGATGAGCATCATAGATTGGGTCTCAGGTTTGACAAGATCCTATGTCTGATCTCTGATCCCTGCAAATACGTTGTCCTGTCTCCTCTCGCATTTACTGGCCACCCCGCTGGTTGGTGACTCCTTCACTCTCCGAGCTCACTTTCGGTGTCTACTGTGAACTAGAATCCCTCCGAAAACCCTGATAAATTGAAATACACTCTGCTTTGAATGATGGCGAATTTGTCAGATTGACCGTCGCCGGATATACTGCTGCATCCTCGTCGCTCAAACAGCACAACCAGAGGTAAGTTCATAAGAAGTGAAGTGCTCTTTGAAGTAGATGGGACATTGAATTTAATATCAATTGCTCTGGGAAGCAGATGCTTCAAATTCATAACATAGGTGGAAGATGCAATTCACTCTGCGTGTAATGTAGAAAGAAAATTTGTCAACAGAGCTGATCCAACTTGGTAAGGTGTTTGGTTGTTTCTATTGGCACTTGTGGCTCTCTCGATTATAGACTCATAACTGCCAGAAATTATTTTGTATTGTAGACTCATAATTGTCAGAAATTCTACTAATTACTGAAAAAAATTATTTGATAATGTATCATCAATGGTTATGATATACTTCAAGGATGAGTTATAATTGTCAATACAGTTAGGAAATAGGAAACCAGTTGATAACCAACGGGAAGTCTGTTAGGTTTTTAAAGTGGGTTTTTGTCATTAAGCACTGTTTGATGTCATGATACGATATGCAAGGAATCAATCACTAGACTTGGCGGATATTGCCCCCTCAAGTCTGTTGTAACAAAGTCTAGCCAAAATGAAGATGAGGTTTCTCTTTTTCTTTTGTTATGCTTTTATTACCCTGTTGGCTTCTGTTTGTGGAGTTTATCAAAAGGTTTCAACATGCATATAGAAGGGTGGATTGTACCTCAAACAAAACTTGTTGCAGATCTACTCAGGAACTTTACTCTATCAAAGCTTTCCACAACTTGTTATAGTGTTTGATATATAGAATCCTTTGATATGAACTCTGTAGATAGTAAGATACCTTTTGCTTTAAATACAGTCCAATCTACCATACTTTGTATATGCTATAGTCTAGATGGAGTTGTCATTGTGGAACTCTAATAAGGAACTCTTGTATAGTGCATAGAAAAGTGCAAATTGGAGATAGTCGTGTTTTCTAAAACTCTAATCTGAAGACCTGCTGAACTAAGATGATAAATCCAATCACATGTAAATCGATGGAGTGATCATCATGTCATGACATGAATCAGAGTAAGAAATTATTTTCTAAGTTGAAAATTTCAGAATTTACAAATTAGATAAAAAAAAAATTATTTGATATTTTTAAATTCAAAATTAATAAAGTGAAGGATAACATTATTTGACTTCACCTTTTATATTATGAAAATGCTCAGGAATGTCTAATCTGAAACTTAGAATTTAACAGAAAATGAAGCATTCATCTAATAAATATGTGATTGGCACACATAAAATATAATGGATTAATGAAAAAATCTACTAACTGGCAAGTCAAATTAATTCATATGTTACACATATAAGATAAATGGATTTGTCAAAAGATGATGCTAGATGCACTTGTGGTAGAAAAAAATTTGAGTATGTACAGACTTCCTACTATTAGGAAGGAATAAAGTTTACGTAAATAATTCTTCTTCTTTCAATAATTTTATCACTGGAAAATTTGTACATACTTCTAAGTTATTGGCCAAGATAGAATGAATCATAGATATCATGATAGATGATCTTCTTTGGTAAATCGAGAGTGAAATTAGGTACCTATGAATTAAGTAATAGAGGATTTGTAAACCTTTTTATTTCCCAAAAGAAAGGCTAAATATCAATAATGACATGTGAAAATCCCATGGTAGGGAAAATCTCCATCATATCCATGCAGAAAGAAATGTGTTGAAGTTGAAAGTTCTTCTATCTTTAATTTATATGTTGCAATAGTGCTTTACATTAAAATTACTTTTGGCAGATTGAGATTTGATGATTACCTTCCAAGTAAGTGAGCCTTAAAGAAATTAAACTGGTTACATCAAAATGAGATAAATATATTAAAAGAAATAGAGCAAATGTAGAGTAAAAAAATCACACTTGGGAATAGTTCAAGTGGTAATATTTGGCCTCATCATGATAATCCCAAGTCTATGACATAATTGGAAGGTTTTGAATTTGACACTCCAAATACAGTACTAGCTATTGCACAAGTTAATTTCTGTTGCTAAAGCCCTATGCTGAACATTGAAATATAGATCACAAATTAAGAAATATAAAAAATATCACCAATGTACTACATAATTGAAAGAGAAAATAAGGCAATTGGTAGCTTATCACACTGGCTCAAACAAATAGGGTTCCAACCACAACCAACGGTTTATGTTACTAAACCAATTGTATTGAAACAACAATTCACAATTCAAAACCCAACAATAATAAGTGTAGCATTTATAGTCAATTAAGACTCAAGAATTGGTTAGGAATTTATAGACAATTAAGACTCGAGAATTGGTCAGGATGAATGTATTCAGAGGGAGGTAAGGATGAAAAGGAATGGAGATTATTATAGAAAACCCATGAATGACACTGAAAACTTGTATGTCCTGTTTATTTTCTATTATGTGGGATGTCATTTCAGTCCAATTGACCTAATTTGGTTATGTGTATACATCTAAACTTAAAATAATTTATTTCTTTCTACTTAGCTAGCAGCACAATGGAAGAGAATTGCAAAGATTGAAAATGGAAATCAGACCAATCCAGTTTTCCAAAAAATGTTGAAGGCAACAATTTGAATTTAAGACACACGGGAAACATAGGCAAATCTCCAAGGAATTCACTTTGATGTATAAACTCTAGCGAGGATTTTCTAGGGAATAAAATATAGTGGAGTAGTGAGCAAAACGTTTTTGTAGACAACAACATAACCTTAGATACATTTCAACATCTTTGAAATTGTAGTGTTAATGTTGGAAATAAGGAAGAGACGAATTTGAAATTGTAGTGTTAATGTTGGAGATAATGAAGAGATAGATTTGAAATTGTGATGTTAATGTTGGAGACAAGGAAGAGACATAATTTTTAATGTGAAATCCTCGTTGGGAATGAATATGATAAAGTTCCAAGATACTATAATCCAAGCTGGCAATGGGTTATGTTCATCTCCAGGCAACATTTTCATTAATTTGGCCAGACATAGAACAAACTTAAGCTTTCAACATATGTTCAACTGATAAATGGTATCATCCATAGAATTTATTATGACATACTCATACTTTTGAAGAAGCTCAGTTACTATAGGCAGATTACAAGCATTCCTGGTGGCAGAAACTAGAGCCAACACTGCATTTTTATTTGACTTAATTTTTATTATAGCAAAAAATTTCAGATAATGATTGATGATGCATCAACAATAGTAAGGATGTATATGCTAAGAAGATTGGAAAAAGTTCATGACAGATCCTAGATAAGAATCCAGTTACAACAGTTTGGTGATAATTCAAGATTTTGGAACTAATTGGTGGACATATTTGATGCACCACATGATTTCTTTCAGCCATTTCTTGTCGAGATACTTATGTGTTGTAAGGTAATCATTTCCGCTTCCCACCACCAAAAGAAGAAAATAGCAAATCTCAATCCTCTTTTATTCTGATCACCAAGATGATGCAGAGTAGCAAGCATACAAAACATGTGGGGTTCCATTATCTGTCTGAACAAAACCCAAGAATTTCTAAAGATCCAAGAAAGATCAAAGCTGAGAAAGCAAGAAATGAAAAAACTAGATTCTAATGATTCACCATGACCCAACATCTAAGAACGCTTGAGCTGCACCTGCAGTTGATTACCCAATTGTTCAATAAAGGCCGTTAAAGTTTTAGAGGGGGGCCAGTAAATGGGCTAACAAAATTCAAAATAAAAAAAAGCAAGAACCTCTGGTTGGGCAGTTCGAGCGATCAGGGATGCAGATCATGAAGCTCCAGTGACGGTCAATGCGACAAAATCGCCATTGTTTGAAGTAAAGTGGAGATCGATTTCGCAGGGTTTTCAAACAAAGTCTGGTTAAAGGCACGTGGGACCTGATGAATGAACCGTGACAGGGATCGACGGTGTCGGACGACCCAAACGTTAACGACCCAAGTTAATGGAGTAGTCTAACGCCGGGCGAAATCGTCGAATCGTTAGACTACTCCTATTTAATTGTATTTCCGTATTTTTAAAGATGGTAGTTTTATATCATAATTCCAGCAAGATGAATATATGTATTATATGTTTATTCAAAAGAATTATTAGATATAAAAGCATCAGATATAAAAGCAATAAACTTAATTGCTTATTGCATGCTATTTTTGTTAAGGAATGTATGTTTATATCATAGTGAAAGGATTGTGATTGTATGTGTATACTATATGTTTATAGTCAAATATTAAATATAAAAATGTTGTCATATTGGATATCAAAAATGTATGAGCACATATAGCGTTAAATGGTGAAAATGTGGTTTATAATTGTAACCTTAAAAAAAAAAGTAGATCATGTGGTTTCATTATAGACTTGTAATTGCGTTTTTCATGTTGAATATACTCGAATGTCTCAGTCAATTATCAAAGGTAAGTAGATTAAATTCAGAGTGAGAATTTCATTTATTGTAAGTTGTGTTATTACACTTTTGTATTTTTTCTAGCGATTCCATATAATGTTCAAACCCTGTTTGCAAATAGGAACCACGACTCATTGATCGAGATCCAATGTGCACCATTGGATTCTTTGATTGACGGTTGATATTTGGTTTAGATGGTAAACCCGTAGTCATTAATTAAGAATCTCGAGCTTTGGATTCATAGAATCAACAATTAGATATATATAACATTTGGTTATAAAACTTAAACTAAGGCTGGTGGTTAAATTTTAGTCCTAGAGTGTGAGTGTTGATAAACTTAATGGAATTTGATCAATGCTAAAGAAGGTCCCAAAATAGTTAATTAAAACAATTTGTTCCACTATTTTATGTGGAGGAGAACATTTATCTTGCTTGCACCAATTTCCAATAGGGAAAACTCCATCAAGTAATAATATGGGATGGTGCTTGTTTGACACTTGGCTCTCGAGCACTTGAACATTTTATCCTTGACAATATACGTGAAGACTTTGGTTTTAAATTCAGTAAGCATGCAATGTTTTCAAAGCCAAATTGACCAAGTTTCTAAAGTATGACAAAATGAAAGATCAAAACCATCGAATTCTAGATACCACACTTATATATCACATAGATACCCTTTGTGATAGTGTGTTAAGGTTTTTAAGAATTTGTGATATGTTTTATGTTACTATTGGAATCATAGTGTGTTAATGTTTGTAATAGTTCGTGATATACTTTTAGTCTAAACTTTGATTTAATGTGAACTATAATTATATTTAAGGGTGCTAGCTCAATGAAATATAAAGTTGGTGGTTCGATTCCTATGTACCTTATCTACATAAATAAATGACTAATTAAATGAACATCTAAAAACTATTAATGACTAAATAAATGACTAGCTAACAATAGTCAATGATTATATAAATGACTAGTTAACAACAATTGGTGACTAAATAAATGACTAAATGTACTACCAAACAACGATAATTAATGACCAAATAAATAACCAAATAGCAACAATTAATGACCTAATAAATGACCAAATAGAAACAATTCATGATCAAATAACAACAATTAATTACCAAATAAATGACTAAATATATGACCAAGACATGGAGCAATTCAAGCAATTTACGACCAAGTGATAAATGATCCATTTGGTTGGGTAATAAGTGACTTCTAATTTATGATGAGTGGTCACGTGACCAAATTTAGTAATTTATCACCTCACCTATTTTTAGTCATATTTTCAGTCACTTATCATCCATTTTGTACTAGTGTTTCCTATAGAAGATGGAATGTTGGACTGTATTTGTTGTTATGTTTCTTCTTCTTTAGTAGCTAGAACTCATCATGTTGGATCCCAGTCATTTATGATCACTGAAAGATATTTTTTAGAGCAGTTGAACATAGTTGATAACCATTGCTTGTGGGGATCTCTTCTAGCTTGAATGTAGGTGTGGTGCATTCCTATCTTAAATCGAGCGATTTACCTGTACGCTTCAACTAGACGTGGTTGTATAGAGGGTGTTTTACTCAATATATGTCTCTTTTCTTCAATGTACATACATAAATTAATATTGTTTTCAAATTTGTCTCTGCTTATTATCAGTAAACCACATATTTGCATACCTTACCACGCTTTAGAATGACTTTCTGTTTTTGTCAAAAAATTGACTCCCTTCTAGTTCCTTCCATCCTATGAGTGAAATTCATATTAGTAACCAAGTATAGTGAAAAGGATTACCCTTTTCTTGTGATTCAAGGCAGTCATCTAGGAATTCATTCAACAAAAATGTCACCTAATTCATTTGTACTCCTTCCATGCATTGTGCTGCCACATTGATAAATGTAGCAGAAACTTAATCTTGATAACTTTTCCAAAGTAGTTTGCATTATAGAATTTGAGTTGTAAACCTAATATCTTTATCTTTTACGTGAGCTACTAAAAACCCGCTACTAGCCGCGAGGGTTCCAAACTTCTCAGTCACCTTCTTTCCAAGTGACTTATCCTGATTTTTGCTAAGGAGAAGACTAACATCTAGTCCTGTGGCTGGTAGACCTATGATCTATTCTATTAGTTGAACACACACACACACACACACACACACACACATATATATGGTCTTATCCATAAAAAAACCCACCATGCACTTGAGGAAGAATCATTTTCACGCACATCTTGACTTGGGGGTTTTTACCAAAATACAATACTTCCAACATATTAGGATTCTTGATTTCATCAACCCATTTGACCATGTCTTCAATTCCAGGATGATTGGAACAATAGGGTATGGAATAATCTTTTTGTCCATGTATTTAATGTTGAATAATTATGGAAACTTGTCTTCATCAGTGATATCATGATCTGGAAGTTGGAATTTGTAGAGTTCGTCAAGCACCCTTCTTCAATGAGAACTCATTCTTCAACGAGCACCCCTTATAGAATATTTTGTGTTGGTACGTCTGTATCTTGAGTCTCAGAAAAGATAATAGTTGTAGCAGTAGAATTCCTTACTGGAATTTAGTCTCGGGGAAATTTGATTGGTTTTGATGATGATACTCCTAGGTTTGCGCCATCTCTTCCAGTATGTATATTGAGGGATTCCTAGTTTTTCATTGTCTTCTAGTTTCCATAAATTTTTTTCTGCATAAGTTAAGTTCTTCATCTACTACTATGATACTAATGTCCTTGGTGAATGCTAGTGATTGTGTTTTGAACTTCACTTGTTTTTGTAATGAGATATTTTGGTACCGTCATAAATGCCTTTCGTTCTACGTTGATTCTTCTTGATTTGGTCTATTCTCGAAAACATCAATATTTATATTTTTATGGATCTTGTCCACATTTAATCAACTGTGCCTTCTACCAATTAATGAGATCATGCCTTAAATGGTCATTACTATAGTTACTACTTTATCGGTTGTTAATGCTTTTTTCTCTATCATAGTTTTTCTCTTACGCATATCCTCCTTTCTATGAGAGATTTTGTTGTCTGTATATTATTCTGACATTGTAGTGGGAGATAATGATATCCCGAGTTTACTTCACTTTTTAATGTAGAGGAATCAATTTGGTTTCTAGTTATTTTTCCATTATCTATGCATAGAATCAGTTCGTTGCATATTTTTGTCAGCTACTTTTTCCAAACCATTCTACATTTTCCTTTTTTTGGTTTGTGTAAGTGATAATTCTTTCATATCGATCAGGATGAGATCCTTATTTTGGTATTTATTTCTTATTCTTCCAACATTTATTAGTCTTCCTTGAATTTCTATAGTTCAGAGCTTTATCACCAAATTTAGTGTAGAAAAAACAATGATCAGGAAAGGTTTTGTACCTGAATGTCTTGAATAAATTTCTTGGTGGCACAATATCTTTTCCTTAAATTTTTAAAGTTACTTCCATGGTTCATACTTCTTGCTTCATATCCCTTTTGGAGAGGAAATTCCTCTTTGTTTGTGCATATCTTGCTTACTTTAGCATTGAACCCTAGGCTAGTTTTGTCGAATGGTGATCTTTGTTTACTAATAATCTCTTCTAGAACTTCTGTGCCTTTTTGAATTTCATTTTCATCCTCAACTGTGTCTATAGTTTTTCAATTTGTTTTTCTTTTTGTAGTAGTTGAGTCCTTTTTTCATCCATTGTTTTTGCATTCTCAGTTTTTTTCTCCTTCAAGAAATAATGTCAAGTTCCAATTTTTGGAAACTTTTAACTCTTGCTTGAAGCTTCTTTGTTAGACCCTTTGTTTCCTTTATTTGACTATCCATGACTTCTTTATCTTCTTTCAATTCAATCCTTAAGTTGTTGATCATTCCCTTATCTCCCTGGAGTTGAATCTATCACGAACTGATCACCTTGTTGGCATCTTGAAGTTGCTCTTGAGATTTTGAAGTTGACCTTTTAGAGATAGAATTTCTTCCTTCAATTTTGTAGTTCTTTATTCTCTTTATTTTTGCAAGAAGTTAATTTCTTTAGATTACTTCTGATATTCCACAGTCAATTTTTTTTGCTCATCCTCTAGTGAAATAATTTTGTGTTTCTTAGTTTGAATGGTTTTGTATATTTCTTGTGTTTGACATGTGAAGTATGCTGCCATTCTTTTGGACTCTTCTTCTTTCGTTTTCAAAGTGTTCATGAATTTAGTCACAATCCTTTTAAATTTTTTGATAGCCTTTATATGAGTGTGTATGACACATATCGCTTCTTTGATGAACATATTTTCAATGATTCCATTTTCACAAGATCTAGAAGCCTTTTCTATTTCCTTTCCAACCATTTACGCACCATGATCTACCTTCCACTTGATTAAACTGATTTGAAGAAACTCACTTCCATCCCAATTGTTGAATTCTTATTTATACCGAGAGTGGGGTGGGGGTGTGAATCAATATAAATCATAGATTATACAATTTCCACTTAACAAATTATACTTCAATTTTTTTTCTTTTGCCAATATAGTAAATAACACAATTGTGCAAAGAAACTTGTAAAGTAACTTTATATATATATATATATANNCAACATGTAAGGACTTCTATTTATTGCACAAGCACCAACTTTCTGATTTTAGGCACAGACTTGAATGGATATCAATCCTATTTGCACAAGTTCCTACTCACAGTGTTTAACAACCAACCTAATTGAAGACTTCTATATTCTCCTCTTATTCTTCAACAACGAATGGATGGAGTCACAAAATCCCATTTCTATGCTCTCTAACGCCATATGGATGGAAGCACCAAGTCCCATTTTTGCGTTCTTTAGCACTGACTTGATGGAAGCACCAACTTCCTTTTCTGCATTCTCCAACACCAATTGGATGGAAGCATCAACTTCCTTTCCTTATATTCCCCAACATCTACTGGAAGGAAGCACCAAATCCCTTTCCTTGAATTCTCCATCACCTACTGGAAGGAAGCACCAACTCTCTTTCCTTTCCCCTTCTTGCCACCTTGAAATGAACAAATTATAATAGCATTATGATCTGTGTCTTTTCTGATTTGCATCCGTGTCTATGTCTTCTGATATTTGTGTTTGTGTCTTTTGGTATCTTTGTTTGCGTTTGTGATATTCTGCACTCATTAGTATCAACACATTGTCACTTTTGTGGTCCACGTCTTCTGATATCTGCGTCTTTCACTATGTATCTTGACATTTTTACAATTGGCTTTGACTTGTCACACAAACTATTCTTACTTAAGCTACATGTTACTTGTGCAATCCGATTTGCACACCAGCTGCACATTTAGACTTGCGCAGTCATACTTTCATGTAGAGCATTCTCAACCTTTAACCCCTCAAATATTTATCTTCACATTTTTCAGGATTCCGTACTTCCTTGGATAGATACTCACTAAGGAGATCACTTTCTTTATTTAGACAAGTGTTGGGTCACTTAGTAATTTTATTGTGCAATGTTCGACTATCAATTTACCATTTAATTTATTTACTGAAGGATATAATTACTAAGTCAACACTTCATCAACATAACACATCACTTGATTTCTTTGCGCAAATCCGACTACCATTAATAATTATTTTATAAACCAACATATAATTTTATGGGCTAATGTACCACTATTAAAAAAGTTCATCATGTATTTAATTTATGTAAAGTCGATTAACATTTGTGATACTAACATGCGACTTGTGGATCATTTACATAATTTTGACATCAATGATAACTTTATTCTAACACTTAGGAGTAATTTTATAGTGCATAAGTCATACAATCATTCATCTACTAGTCATATGAGAAAATACAATCTCTAGAACTTCATATAAGTCATTAAGATAGTCTTGGCAACTTTCAATAATCATGTGTGACAAATATTCATATATTAATAACAAATAACCCGAAATAGTATTTTATAGCCACTCCCCAAGAGCCAAGTTATGAGGTTCATTTTACCAGCCTAGTTTCCATTGAGCTCACTTGGGCATAAATCCACATGATAAGAAACAATATTATACAAGTGCAAATGTGCGGTCCTCATATCTTACACTACAAGAAAATATCTTCTACTAGTAGGCATCCAAAGCCTCGCTAGAGTTGTCTCTTGGACCTATTTTATAGATGAATGCTCTAGTGCCATTCTAAAATATATTTAAACATGCTTAAACCAAATTTCTATTCTCTTTAAGAATTTTCTACTTAGCAATGCTTTAGATGGGGAAGTTGATTTATTAATCCTGTTACATGCATGGAATAGTGTATAGAGTCATTTTGATTTTCTATGCATCATTAGGTCTTAATTTCTTCCCATGGGTTGACCTATTAAAGACATCATATGATATAACCAATTTAAGTTTAAAGTGGATGAAGCTCATTATAGAGTAATTGAGAAAACTGTCCCAAGTCTTATTTCAATCCATACAATTTCTGTCATGGTTTGGGTTTTAGCTTGAAATTCTTGATAGCTCACTCAGTGTTTCATACACATTTCCACATTCTAGCATATGAAGTGAAATCCTTTCAATTATAGTGCTCAAAATTGCATCTTTGAAACCTCCCATTAGCAATAAAGCCTAAGGATTACTCGATATTTCCCACATGCTATAGAAATAATAAGCTTGTTAACAATATTAGATCCATTTTAACCAATTGTATAGAAGGAATTATACTCTCCCAGTTGCACTCTAACTGTTGGGCTTGGCATTATTAAAACAAAACAAATAGTCTTAATAAATTGAAATAAAACAACAACAACTAAAATCAAAGCAAAATATAAACCTTTATTTATGTATAGGGATGGTTTCTCCCTCTATGTTAGGTGAAGTATTGCTTCAAGGATTGGCCATTAATGGGGATAGAGTCTATATATCCTTCCAGATTTTGCAGTTTGTAGTTGCCATGCTCAAGCTTCTCAACAATCAAGTAGGGACCAAGCCATAACTATTGAAGCTTCATGTGCTTTCCTTTATCCTCATGTGGATTTCCCCACTTTAGGACTAAGTCTCTGTCTTCAAAATATTTCTTTCTTTCCTGATTCATATCAAACCACCTTTTCACTATTTGTTGATGGATAACAAACTTCTTCCTACCCTTCTCCCACTCTTCTTCAATCTTCAAAAGTGTGTTGATTTCAATTTTGAGTAATAATCCAAAATGTTCCCCTAAAAGCTTAGGATATATTTAAGGAAGGTATGAATATGTTAGGAGGAAGGATGGCTTCTTTTTCCATATACGAGGGTAAATGGAGACACTCTTAATGCATTCTTCAAGGTAACTCAAATTTCAATCATCCCACAAGGCATTTAGGATAGCATTGTTCCAGTTATTTTATTTTATTTTTCAATTACAATATTCTTTAATATTCTAATCATGTTATTGTTGGTAGACTCAACTTACTCTTTCCCTTGTGGATAATAATTGGAAGAGTAATGCAATTTGATTACGTTTCCCAAATAAATTTCATTCAATATTAAAGAGGAAAAATAGGATGCATTGCAAAAAAGTGAGGGAAATTGGAACCCCAAACTTGGTAATGATATGCTCTTTAAAAAACTAGATAACTATGTATTCATTGATCTTGTATAGAGGCATTGCTTCAATACATCTTGTGAAATAATATGTAGCTGTCAAAATATATCGATGTTTTTTTGAGGAGTTGAGGTAAAATTTTCCTATAATATCTCACACCCATTGTTCCAATGGCTTTGTGATAACTATTCGCTGCAATATCACAACCAATTTATTTTCTCTACCAAATATTTTCTGATAGGTAACACATTTCCTTGCATATGTGTGAGATTCCCTAGACAAATTTAAATAATAGTAACTAGCGTTAAGTATCTTGTGTGATGAAGTATCAATAGCATGGTGACCTCCAACAAGCGCATGTAATTCAATGAGTACATTTTCTGCATCATGCTTTCAAGACATATTAAAATAACTCCATCATAGTTCCCATGGAATATGAAACCATTGATAACCTAGTACTAAGCTGATTTGAGTCAAAAATCTCATTGTTGTTTTGTATTTTATTACTCGGAAGCATACCCATGCTGTAAATACCTCTATAAGTCATGGTACAAGGAATTAGTGACAATGGGTAGATATTGGGTATCTTAAAGACACCTTGATATTTTTTTATCCCAATCATCCGTCCTTTCATTCATAGGACCCTAGATAAATAACCTGCATATAATTTTTCATTTAACTATAGTAGTTGGTTTGAATTCCAAGTCATATTCTTGTAGAGCTATGAACCAATTTCCTCTTCTTTTTCCAATCTCTTTCTAGACAACAAGTGTTTTGAATTCCATATGAGGAATAATGGTTTTGGTTCTATTTTTTAGTATGTAAGGCCTGAATCATTTCAACTCTCAATACACCATAAGATTGTTTATCTATTTCAACGTAATTTAGTTCAACACCTTGTAATCTAGTGCTCATAAAATATTTCTAACATTCACCCCCTACTCTCATTTCTGGGTGAGCACTAATGCAAGGGATTGATTATATGCAATTGTGTATCATAAAGTCTTTTTCAAAATATGGGATGCTTAATGACGGGGAAACAACAATAGCTACCTTAATATTTTGGCATGATTCTTTCTTAATGCATCTTTCTAATCGATTGTTGAAAGGGTTCGATTATTTCATAAGAATCATATACAAACCTGTGAACAAAGTTGTTTTACCCAAGAATTATTGCATAGCATTCTTGGTGTTTGGAATGGGAATTTGCATGATAAATTGTATGTGTTGGGGGTGTTGCTGACCATGAATACTTGCATGATAGCTTGTATGCATTCAGGGTCTACAAGTATCCCTTTCTTATAAATGATATGTCCCATTAATTTTCCTTCCGTAACAACGAAGATGATTTTGTTTGGGTTGAGAAATATTTCATATTTTTTACTTCTTTCAAAAATTAGTTACACGTGATTGAAATTATTAATTTTTCTTTTAGAAAAAAATGCGACATCATCCAAGTATACAATGAAGCTGTGGATGACTAGTCCTTAGAATGCAGATTCCATGTCTCACACAAATGTGGCTCCTACATCCACTAGGATAAAGAACCACTTATACTATGAAACAAGAACTTTATACTAAGAACGAGAACTCTAGTCATAAAAACGATGATTTTTGCATAAAAAACACCAAAAACACCCCCAAATAGAAAACTGTTGATACCAGTATACACGTTTTTTCTTCCAGGGTAAAAAATACAACCATGGCCTAAACATGCCATACTGTTGTTTACAAAAACTTTGAAATCAACCCCTAAATTGGAAAAAATATTTTTTTCTTCAAGAGATAAATTGCAACTTTTTTGAAACTTGCATATTAAACAAAAACAAATATTTCATAAATAATTTCACCACTCTAACCATTTAAAATCAAACAAATTATGCTGTGATTCGAGAATATGAAAACTTAATATTAAACATAACCCAATTCATAATAATAATAATAATAATCTATTTTTAAGATCATCACCTAAAGTCTACATAGGTGTACATACACTACCCCCCTCAAGATTTGAACCTGTGACTTCTTAAGAAGAAACACATGCTCTTAACCATTATTCCCACTCATGCTGTACACTTAAAAAATTAACATAAATCTATTTATTATATATAAACAAAATACATAATTATAATTCCATTCATTATATAAAACATAATATTAATATAAATGATTTGTGATATGATACCAAAATGTATATAAACACCATACCTTATGATACAACCTTTTATTATATCTCTATAAAATATACACTAAAATAAAATAAACCAATTTATTATATATGGTGTATAATAAGGTGCAATACATCTACAAGAATTCTTTCATAATACTGAAATATTTGATATTATAACTAATACAAATATAGTTAAAAAACTATTCAAATATATAATACAATTTTCTTTATTTAATATCTAATTAATAACCAAAATAAGATTGCAAAGGAATCCTATTAAACATACCATTTTTACCTATAACTTTTACCTACGTAGTTAAGATGTTATATATATTATAATAATAATAATAATAATTAACAAATTATATTTTACCCATTTCACCTTCCCTTTGTTTAGAACAATACATCTATACATGTATTCAACATATCAGCTATGAGTATTAACAAAGACCGTTCAGCTCAACCTTTTTCCCTCTTTTTTTTAACTATTATTTAACCGGCGTAGATCCAAATCCTAGGCTCTATCAAGCACCGAGAGGAATCAATTTCTGGAGATGCAAACCTCTTTTTATATGTATTGCACTCAATGAGCTATCAACTTTGGTGTGTCCTATATATAGCCATTGATTTGATTCAAACCAAAAGACACATATTTTTATTTAATATCATTTTTATTATTAATATTTAATATGAAGATCTCCCTCATATTAGGTTGTATTTTGGTCGACCATAATTAAATTTTTATTTTTTATTATTTTGTAACGTTATGTAACGTTACATAACCGTATGTAACGTTACAAGATCTTCCTCATATTGGACTGTAGAGCGTCTCTTGAGGCAATCACAAAATTTATGCTTGTAACATATCCTTGGTATAAAAATATAACCAGCATAGATCCAAATCCTAGGCTCTATCAAGCACCGAGAGGGATCAAATCTCTCTAGGTGCAAACCTCTTCTTAGGTATTACACTCAATGAACTATCAACTTTGGTGTGTTGTAGGGTTTTTCCGGACAATCCGCAGTAGACATTTTTAGGTCGACGTTTCGATTCCGAATCTGGAACCATCATCAGGACAAGTAGTCAAATGGTAAAGCTGCAGCTCTGGAGTTAAATACCAGTTGGTGTAGTTTTATAGTTAAATTGGCCGACTAGTCCTAGGTCTAAGGAAAATTAATAAATCAAAGATTATAATTTGTTTATAAAATTTTTTAGGTTAAAGTCCATGTTTAGTAATTGAAATATCTTTATTTAAAAGGTTTAGGATTAAGGTTAATGAAAAAGGGCCTTAAGGTAGGGCTCAAAATAGGGCATAAAATTAGTGTTAATTGTTTCAAATTTAATTTATTGTAAATTGTTAAATTATATTTATAATTTATGATTTAAATTATTAATAAAATATTTACAATTTGTTTTTAATTTCCTATTAGGTTGATAAAAATTATTTATTAATTTTAAAGAAATGGAATAGGGCTTAAAATAGGGTGCCACTAGTCCTAGGTTTTAGGAAGGGAGAAAATAGAAGATAATCAGGTTAATGTTTAAAAAATGAAAGATCTTTATTTAGTTTTAAAGGTTTAAGATTAGGGTTTATAACAGGGCTTAAATTAGGGCATAAAATTAATGTTAAAAGTAATTAATTTCTAATATAATTATAAAATATAAATTGTTAATAAAGCATTTATAATTTAAATTGTTAAAAATATTAACCAATTATTTTTGTAATTTATTATTAAGTTAATAAAAGTGTTAATTTATTTTAAATTGTTAAATTATAATTATAATTTATGCTTTAAATTATTAATAATATATCTACAAATTATTTTTAGTTTACTATTAGGTTAATAAAATTATTTATCAATTTTAAAGAATTGGAATAGGGCTTAAAATAGGGTCCGACTAGTCCTAGGTTTAAGGAAGGGATTAATAAAAAAGATTATAATATGTTTATAAAAAATAGGTTAATGTTTAAAAATTGAAATATCTTAATTTAATTTTAAAGGTTTAGGATTAGGGTTTAAATTAGTTCTTAAATACGATTGATTTGATTCAAACCAAAAGACACATCTTTTTATTTAAGGTCAACATATAATATATTTATTATTAATATTTAATATTATTTATGGCCAACATATAATATTTAATATTATATTTTATTTTGTTAGGAACGAACATTACAACATCTCCCCATAAATGGTTTTAAAACCATATGCAAGGCCCTCTTAAAACCATGGGTTGTTTATGAGGCCTTGCACATGGTCTTAAAACCATTTGCAAGGCCCTCCTAAACCATGTAGAATAAAACCATGGGTTTTTTTAGGAGGCCGTGCACATGGTTTTAAAACCATGTGCCCGGTCCTCCTAAACCATATACAATAAAACCATGGGTTGTTTAAAAGGCCAACATTCTTTTGCAAATAATTCAATTTTTATTTTTTTATTATTTTGTTAGGTAGGAACATTACAACATCTCCCCCATATTGTGTTTTTTTTTATCCACATTTTTTTTTGGGATAATTAAATTTTTACTTTTTTATTGTTTTGTTATTTTTTACTTTTTTATTGTTTTGTTAGGTAGGAAGTTTACAACATCTCCCCCATATTAGGTTGCTTTTGTGGCCCACATTTATTTTGTTTTATAATTAAAAAATCTATCTTTTTATTAATAAAAATAACTAACGTTACAAGATCTCCCCCATACTGACTGTAAAGTGACGCAATAATAATAAAATGTTAAAAATTGAAGAGTTTTCATTTATATATATATATGTAACACTTTTATTTATTCTTTCATTATTATTTTTTAGCACGCAATGTGAAATAATAATTCTACCTGGAAGTTATCCAACACTTCACGTCCATAACCTTTTATTTATTATTCAAAGTGATCTCCAGTTTTCCTCCCAAGACTACCGGTTTACTATCTCATAAGAAAGTGTAAACCTGTAATTGCAATAAACTTCAGATGTGCCCTTTCTACATCAACGGGAAGACCGTTAACCATACACGCAGTCAAGAAATGTACTTAAAATTAATTATATTAAAATGGATTGGGCATAATCTGAACATGGGAATCACATAGCTTCTAGGCATTTTATTTGAATAAACACTAATTCTTTGTTCAGCCAGACACGATCTCAAATACTTTATATATAGAAAGAGAGTATGCAGACTATATCAATTCCCATTCCCAGTGGGGATTAGTTGCAATCGTTCGTACATGCAATCAGGCCCTCGACAGCATGATGCAAGACCCCTTTCAGAAAACAAAGTTCATAATTCAGATAGGCTGATGCGCTTTAATTTTAATTTCACTGATTTCTTGCTTTTATTCACCTCTTCTAAGACATGTGGTTGGCCAAATGTAAATAGACTCATGTCCTCTCAAACCTTACAATCTAAGAATGCCTAAATCACTAAACATTACAAAGGACATGATTCACGTGGTAAAGCACTGTGGAAATTGTTTGAAAATCAAGACTGTGGAAATTGTTTGAAAATCTTTGTTCGTCCTTTACTTATATTACAAAAATGAATAGTATTTTCATTGATGTATAATAGGCTATGACCGAATTTCTGAGAAAATAGAAACGAGATGTATGTAATATTTTGAACAAGAGCTCAAAGCTTCTAGTTATATCAAATAACCTACCAATTGGATAGTACTACTATTGTCTACTTGTATTCTACATACTTTGCAAGTATAGATTCTAATGAATTGTCCTAGAGAAATACAACATGAAAAATTTAAGGAAATCTTGATATGTGTAGGTGAGTTCATTCGCACAGAGGGATTCCCCAAAACCTTCTTCATTCTTATCCCAATATCCAAGAATGGGTTGAGTTGTGGTCAAAGCTTCTAGTTATATCAAATAACCTACCAATTGGATAGTACTACTATTGTCTACTTGTATAGTACATACTTTGCAAGTATAGATTCTAATGAATTCTCCTAGAGAAATACAACATGAAAAATTTAAGGAAATCTTGATATGTGTAGGTGAGTTCATTCCCACAGTGGGATTCCCTAAAAGCTTCTTCATTGTTATCCCAATATCCAAGAATGGGTTGATTTGTTATCACCCTGACAATTTTTGTCTAATTTACCTTATTCAAAATGTCTTGCAATCTTACAGAATATCGTGGAAGTCAATGAGTTCAAAATCGAGAACGATCCCTTCAACTCAAGAAATACCTCTGGAGAGAGAGGAGGATTTAATCCAGAACCTACTTTTCTCATTTGGTGAGGTGACAAGTCACCAAAAACTAGGACATCCTTTATTTCCTTAACCTGCATTATGAGGATTCCTTGATACAATGTGATGACTTCATATTGGATTATTGTATCAAGATGCTAATTCTGCTACCATCGAAAATAAGAATTCAAAGTATTTAAATATCGTCATCATAAGAGCTACTCTAACTATAATATTAGGACCATGTCTTCATTTAACTATTAATGTCTTTATTTATAATGTCATTTAACCCCTAAATCACGTGAACAAGCCTTAATAGTTGGTTTGGTAGCTTCACTAAACTCAATTGTGGCTCCATCAAGATACTTCTTGCTGACCATTGTGAATGGAGGTGTACCCAACAAAGCTGAATGGATTCACTTTGAATTAGTTAAACACGAATTATATGTCAGAATATTCTCATGGAAGCTATACTGCACCTAATTATTCTTTATTTGTTACAATTATTACTAGATTGTCCCCATGGTATATATTATTACTTTCAATAACAAAATAATTGGTATATATTGTTATAGTTTTTACCATTCAGCAACAATGGCTATGCTATGTCAACTATCTATATCATTATTTATTTTGTTTGTTTTCTTAATTAAATCTTCTTTACTATTTAAATAATAAAAAATGATATATAAGAGCAAAACTTGTAGTAATTATATTTTCTAATTTACATTTTCCCAACCACAAAAACATAAAAACACAATTTAAAATATGTAATTGTAATAAAACCATGCCTTTGATCTATTGACTATATTTGGTGACAATAATGGACATGACATCATTGGTAAGAAGCCATTATGTCTATTCACAAAATAAATGCATTCAATAAGTTGAATTGGTCATTTGCATTCATTGGGTAAATACCATCGTAGATCCAAATCTTAGGCTCTATAAAGTGCCGAGAGGGATCAAATCTTTGGAGGTGCAAACCTCTTCTTAGGTATTGCACTCAATGAACTATCAACTTTGGTGTGTCCTATATATAACCATTGATTTGATTCAAACCAAAAAACACATCTTTTTATTTAAGGTCCACATATAATATTTTTATTATTAATATTTAATATTATTTATGGCCGACATATAATA
>LPNX010393946.1:62168-110289 GCA_001517045.1 Pseudotsuga menziesii
GGCCCTCTTGAACCATGTACAATAAAACCACGGGTTGTTTAGAAGGCCTTGCACATGGTTTTAAAACCATGTGCAAGGCCAATATTTGTTTGCAGATAATTCAATTTTTTATTTATTATTATTTTGTTAGGTAAGAACATTACAACATCTCCCCCATATTATGTTTTTTTTCCTCACCCACATTTTTTTTATAGGATAATTAAATTTTTACTTTTTTATTGTTTTGTTAGGTAGGAAGATTACAACATCTCCCCCATATTAGGTTGTTTTCCTAGGCGACATTTATTTTGGTCTAAAATTAAATTTTTTATTTTTTATTAATTTTTAGGTATTAAATTTTGCTGACATGTTACAAACGTTGCTAACGTTACCTCACGTTACAAGATCTCCCCCATACTGGGCTATAGAGCTCCTCTCGGCACAATAATTGGACAAGAATAGAGACCAGCGTAGATCCAAATTCTAGGCTCTATCAAGCATCGAGATGGATCAAATCTCTCGAGGTGCAAACCTCTTCTTAGGTATCCATTGATTTTATTCAAACCAAAAGACAAATCTTTTTATTTAAGGCCCACATATAATATTATTATTATTAATATTTAATATTATTTATGGCTAACATATAATATTTTTTATTATTTTTTATTTCGATAGGAAATAACATTACAACATTTCCCAATACATGGTTTTAAAACCATATGCAAGGCCCTCCTACAACCATGGGTTGTTTAGGAGGCATTGCACATGGTCTTAAAACCATTTGCAAGGTCCTCCTAAACCATGTACAATAAAACCATGGGTTATTTAGGAGGCCTTGCACATGGTTTAAAAACCATGTGCAAGGCCCTCCTAAACCATGTAAAATAAAACCATGGGTTGTTTAGAAGGCCTTGCAAATGGTTTTAAAACTATGTGCAAGGCCAACATTTTTTTGCGGATAATTCAATTTATTATTTTTTATTATTTTGTTAGGTGGGAACATTACAACATCTCCCCCATATTGTGTTTTTTTCCTGACCCACATATTTTTTTTACGGATAATTAAATTTTTACTTTTTTATTGTTTTGTTAGGTAGGAAGATTACAACATCTCCCCCATATTAGATTGTTTTTGTGGCCGACATTTATTTTGGTCTATAATTAGAAAATTTATTTATTATTAATAAAAATAACGTTAAGTAACGTTACATAACGTTACATAATGTTATGTAATGTTACAAGATCTCCCCCAAACTGGGCTGTAGAGCGCCTCTCAGGGCAATCATGAAAAAGTTGAATAAATGCGTTGAATAAGTTGAATTGGTTATTTGCATTCATTTATATTGACCAAATCAATTTAATGTAATATTGATGCAATTTTTTTAATGTAATTTTTTTTTAAATTTAATGAAACACTTGTGCGGAAGATGTTAAAAGAGCTTCGGCCCCTATTAGGAGGGATGTTTGTAGAGAGCACTTTTGGAATATTTTAGACTTAGAATACCTAATGGATGAGGACATTGATGTCCATGAAGAAATCCAAGCTCAGAAAATTCCAATTTCGATAAAGAATTTGGCTTGCATTATATTGTTGGTTAGTTTCATGTCTTGAAGAAAATGTTATCTTTGGCAATTTTTTGACTTTCAGACATTATTTTAGAAATAAAATTTCTGTAAATAAAGTTTTTAATATGCTATTTACATATATAAGGTATAGTTTTTCTTGAATTTATATGAATGGTCACTTTTCTGAAAATAATATAAAATGGTATCATTTTTATACAAAAAAATATCTGAAATCTATTAAATATGGATTTAAATCTATTTATTTTCTTGAAATTTTTACAATTTGTCAATAAAAATGTCTTGTTCTATCCATAGAAATGTCTTATTTTAAAAAAGAAATTGCAAAATGTATATGTTTTTCATTATAACTTGCTTTTAAATGTATGATATTTTGTTACATTTCTAAAAAAAACACTTTAAAATAGAAATTAAAAATATTTTATGACAAATATTATTCAAATGCCCCAAAAAATGTCTCAAAATGAAAATGTGTGATACTGGTATCAACCCTTTTTGAAACGAAGGTAATTATAGCTACTAAAATTAGGAGAGATAAAAGCTAGAACTGTATTGAGTTTTCATTTCATAGTATAAGTGGTTAAGCCAATCATCGGAAATAGAAAGCATATCACTTCATCTTGAAAGTGGTATTTGAGAAGCCATATTCAACTATTAGCACTTGATTGTAACCAGGAAACTCGTACAGTAGTGAAAACATCCCAGAACCAGGTACTAGTTACAAAATTTGTTCTCTTGAAGGAACATGGTAGTTGTCTTTGTGTGATTGTTTGTTTAAATTCCTTAAATTTAGACATAATATTATTTCTCATGAATTATTCCGTACAAAGACTAGCTTCACCACCCATTCAAAATGCCTGAATTTAAAGATAATTCTAACGTCTAGGAGTTTCATTGATTCCTTATGAAACAAAGGTTCTAGAGTTGGTTGAACCTCCTTGAGTTTGTACTAAAATAGATTGACAACTCATTTCATAGGAATGACATGTTGAATCATTCAGGTGTCATTAGTATTTAATTCATCATAAGTCCACATGTAGACATCCTTGTACTTCTTACAATGTTGAATGTACCTCCTTCTTTCATGTGGAGTACAATAGCCATCTAGATTCACGTTCTTTGGTTCTTCAGGGGTTCCTAACTTCACCATTCATACTACATGATATATATATATATATAAATATATATATTAAATTTTAATGACTTTCTAAACTTTTCTTGCAGATCTTACAACTTCTCTAGTGTAAGTACTCATTTAGGCATAAATTTCCCTTTGACGAAGTTACCATCTCCCTTAGATCTTTTTAGGTTAGCCCGATGTTCATCATTATCAATAAGAGAGCCTTTAAATGTTATTTTGTGAGTGAGGAAGTTGAAAATATGTTGATCATCATTGAATACCCTCCAACTAGTCACATTGTCATGAACATAAGAGCTAAAAAAAAGTTTAATATAAAATTAATCATTCAAATGAATTAAGCATGAAGCAGTGTTAGCTAAAAGGTCAATAGCAACATTCATAGAATGAGGTATAACATTAATATTAAAATATTCAAATTTTGGAATCAAATTCCATACCTCTATCTGGCATCCTTTCAAATGTGGATATAAGCAATATAATGTTCCTAATTTACCTAACAAAAATTTCAAAGTCACCAAAAACTTTCATTTTTTTTACTTTAAGATCAATAACCTTTTAAAGGACTTGGAACAAGGCTTCATATTCATCTGTGTATTGGTGCATTCAAATTCTAATCTATAGGAAAGGTAAGTTTTATGCTATTGGGGATCCATAAGGACACAACTTATCCCTGCACCTTCTTGTGTTTTAAATCCATCAAAATATAATTTTGAAAAAATAGAATCCAAGCTACTATTAGAATCCATGTTAGTATATAATTCTATTATGTTCCATTCATTATGGTTACTCTATGAAAATTGAAGAAGATTGGAATGAGTATCTGATTTAAGGATATAAATTATATGCTCATAACAACCTGAATCTCTTTTCAAAAAATAATTTCCAAGTATAGATTGCATAAAATTCACGGGTTCGTTATGTCCTTCCAACTCTGTGACAATTTTCTTCATGTGAGCCTCCCTATCCATAGGGATTTGATTCAGTTGTTTTTTGTAAGGGAGCCACAGATTAGACCAATTGGTGAAAAAACAACCTTGCAACATACTAGACCAATATCTATTGAGAAATAAGTCGCATGCTTATGTAATATCCACCCCAACAATGCCAACGAATTGGAAAAATTTAGAATAAAATGCTAACTTGATTAATTTTGTTGTAGTAGCTTCGTGAGGAAAATATTCACATGTCGACCCCAGTAAAGAACACAAGTAGTCCTAGAAGAAGATTCTAGAGGCCAACTTGGCTCAGTTTAGAAGACAAGCCAACCCCAAACAAAAATTAAAGTTCCAACAACATTACCCATAAATTGATGGCGCCTCACTTCATTTTCACACCAAGCATCGAAGAAAGTTCGTTAAAGAGGAGAGAGAAGTTCAGTACAACTAGTAGAAGATTTTTTTTGCAGTCTTTGTAATATACCAAACGTATATTACATTTATTAATATACTCAAAAATATATAATGAAGATGGTAACTTTGTCAAAGGGCACTTTATGCCCAAATGAGTGCTTACACGGGAGAAGTTGTTTGATCTGTAAGAAAAGTTTAGAAATTCAATAAAGTTAAAAAACAAGATCTTCTACACCTAAGATAGAAGAAGCAGTTACACCCCCAAAATTTACAAATAAGGAAGAGCTAGGAAAGGAATTAGAGAATATTGAGCAAACATGAAATTCAAGTTAAATAAAATAAAACATGAAACCAAGGAACATCGGGTAGCTATAAAGAGGTTCTTTAAATATGCCCATGCTGCTTTGAATTATGAAATATGCTACCAAGGATGACCTAGTACTTCAGAAGCATATACATATACATGGCTTTGTTGATGTAGACTAGGGTGGAAATCTTGTCCACAAAATATATGGAAGTGTTTTTTTTAAAACTTATTAGGGGGAGAAATCAATTAGACGAGTAAGAAGTGGACTACATGGAAACCACTCATGGAAGTAAGGAATCTACATGGTTGATAAGATTTTGTTCATGTAATAGTTTTTCTAGTAATGATCCTTGCTTATTTTTCCAAGGAAAAATAATATTAATGTGTAATGCCATTTTGTTAAAGACATGGTTGAAAACAATAAATTGTTACTAGAGAAGGTTGATACCTTGAAAAATGTTACATATTTATTAAAAAATTATATTAATACTAAAATGTTCTCATGATATAGATAATCAATGGGAATTGTTGGTCCTAGTAGGTGATTATATGAACTCCTTACCTTTTCCCCATTTTTACAAAGTATGCAACAAGTCGAATAATGTTGTATATGTGTTGTATTCATTGGACCACATCCCAATGGAGGTTCTACACTTAGCCGATAAAAGAAGGGGGTCCAAGGGAGATGTGCACACATCAACTTGGATGACATCCTATTCAAGTGTTTGGGGCAAAGCCCCCCACTATATATTGGTTTAATGTGTATTATTATGTTAAATAATGTTTTTGGCCTATCATAAACTATTTTTGTTTAAGGAATTATGATTATAATTTAACCCAAGCTAATGGATTAGGGTTTTGGATGCTAAAACATTGCATGATAAATAAGGAAAACAATAAAAAAAGATGGAAAAAGAAAAACAACTTTCAAATACATTGTTTTTCTCAATTAAAAATTTAAATAATAAAATAATAATAATAATAACAATAATCTATTTTTAAAATTAGTATATGATGCATTTTCTACATATATATGCCATTGCTATTTTTTATATTTACGCGGATAGGTGTATATATATTAGAATGTTTGTGATAGTTGGAAACATTAAATTTCAACTTCAACTTGGTAATTAAAACTCCAATCATGATGATCTACAACTACTCAATTATTAGATACAACTATTAGATTAGCTCCAATGATGATACAACTTTAGCTTAACTTTAATTCTCGGTAATATATTAATTTTTAAATTGACTATTAGATACAACTATTAGCTTAACTTCAATTCTAATGCTACTTATATTAGATTAATTATTAGATAACTATTAATAATTTAAATATATATCTTTAGGTCATGTATTCCTAACATATTAATTTTCTTAATATGGTTGTTGTTAGTTTAAATTTGATTGATATTATTTTTTTAAATATATAATAGATTTATAATAATTCCCATTTAAAATATATATGACAACCCAAACTGTTTATTCATTTTTCAAAGTATAGTTAGCCTTATGAAAAGAATAAAATAAAATAAACAAATTTAAACATGATGCTGATAGTTAGAGGACCAATTTATTTTGATACCATCTCTAAAAGGAAAAAAAACTACTAAATTTGGATTATAGTTTTATTTTTATGAAAAAAAACTTGGAAGAAAAGAGAATATAGAATAATTATAATAGTAATATTGCATTGAAGATGATATATCAAACATGGTTACAACCTAATCTCAACATCCAAATCCAATAAAACGACATAAGTAGAGTGAGCGATTCCTTTGGGCTACATCCATATGAAAATCGTAGCCATTAGCCCGCCCTTTCCCTACCAAATCCATACTCTCCTCTGAAACTTTGATTGCGCTCCTACCCTCAACTTCCTCTACAAAGTCAAAACCATAAATCTGCACTCCTTCCCTCATGCCCTCAGCTAACCGAGATCTGATAGAAAATGTAAGCACCAGCGTTGGGCGATTGATCATCTTGAAACATCAATGAATACTTGATCCCCCACCAATCAGCAGGGGGTTGACTATCATCTAATTGCTCACATCTACAGTAAATATATCTCCCAAGAAGACCATAGACTGTATCTATTTGTTTCCAAAACGAGATCTTGTTGTTGTTTAATGTTTGAATGTCATGGGGTCTACTAGTTATATGTTCACATAATTGCCATTGCTCTTTGGAATCGCTTTTGTGTCTTGTGTATTCCAAAGGTTAGCATCCATTGAGAAAGGGTGTAGGGTTTTCCATTGTCATGGTTCACAACCAACTAATATAATTAGTACTATAATTTTCATTGTCCCAAGACAAACAACCAGTCACATAATATGTGTAATATCTAGAATCATTAGAAAATGCTGGAAAGGATGGGAGTCTCTTCCAGTTGTTGGAGTATCGATACAACCTCCTCATGGTATAACTACCACACCTCTAGGAATTTCCTGATGATGGGTTTCAAATGTTTATCAACAGGTTTTGGTGTAACGACAAACCTTACATGGTATCAGAGCATAGGTATTAAGTTCAATTCCCCTGAGCTATGCCGAAGGAGGGGCATTGGAGTATCAGTACAACCTCCTCATGGTGTAACCATCGAACCTCTAGAAATTTCTTGATGATAGGTCCTTGTGCTAGGTCTCAAATGATCATCAACATATGCAAGTTTTGGTGCAACGACAAACCTTACACGGTTATGTTGACTACCCCTCTGTATTTAGCCTTGGATGAAGATAGAGAAATAATAGCCTGCTTCTTGCTCAACCAACAAATGGGCCTTGAAACTAGACTAAGTGAGTACCTAGATGTGGACTTGCGATCAATGCTATTTCCATCCCAGTCAGAATTAGTGAATCTTATGAGATCCAATGCAGAATCTGCTGCATAGTGAATCCCAAAGGTGATGGTGCCCTATATGTATTGAAGGATCTTCTTGGTATCCTTCCAATGTAGCTCATGTGTCTCCTACATGAACCAAGAGACTACCCCAACTGCATACAAGAGGTATGGTATAGAGTGTGTAAGATACAACAAGCTCCCCACTAGCTGATTGTATAGAGTGCTGTCAACCAATGGAGTGTACCCGCGGGGACTTCACTTAGTGAACATCTCACATATCACGTGCGATCGTGGGATATTAAAGAATACCATTAACTTCTAGAGTTATTGACCCAAACTCTTTTTGTTCAAACCCCCTCCCAATACTTAAAACATCCTCCCCACCCTTTTTTATACCTCAATCCGTATAAAACACCCTACCCACCCCCACCTTAAACCCCTCATCCCCCCCAATACCTGCAATATATTGGTTCAATTTTTAATAATTTTAAAATCCACAATATGAACTAACGTTATAGGATATTGGTAAACAAGTGAATCCCTCGTGAGTGTACCCGCCATCCTCAAGTTTGACCCCAAAGAAGAAAGGAGTCAATGCAAACTTGCAGTATGTCATATGGAATTGCTTTAGAAGATCTAGAGTATACTTGGCTTGCGATAGTTTTATGTCTGAGGTAGCGTGGCTGATTTCAATACCAAGGAAGAAATTTAATGGACCCATGTTCATCATCAAAAACCTGTCATGCAGAATCCTTTTGACTGCAGCAAGTGATGAAGTTGAGCTGCCAGTAATCAACAAGGCATCCACATATAAAACTAGGAGCAAAAGTGAGTCAGTTGTCCTAAGTATGTATACATTTGGATCTGACCTACACCGTACAAAGTTTTGGGACAATATGTAGGAGTCCATCTTAGCATACCATGCTCTTGGGGTTTTCTTAAGGCTGTAGAGAGACTTATTCAGTCTGTAAACCAAGGATGAATCTTGTGTGAATCCTTGTTGCTACTCCATGTAAATATCGTCAAAGAGATCATTGTGAAGAAATGAATTCTTCACCTCCATCTGATTGAATTCCCACTTCCTGGCTGCAGCAATGGAAAGTGCCAATCGAATGGAATCCATCTTTGCTACTAGAGAAAAGGTCTCATCATAGTATAACCCATGAAACTGCTGAAAACCTTTGCAAACTAGCCTAGATTTGTATCTGTTGTTCTATCAGTCTGTTTCCTTCTTGGTCCTGTAGACCCATCTACATCTGACAAGCTTCTTGTCTGAAGGAAGTGGCACCAGATCCCAAGTTTGATTTGTTAGATTTTTATCATTTAAGCAATATGATCTTAGGATCTTTTCTGAGAATAACATGCACAACAATCAATCACAAGAGACAATAGACACAAAGATTTATCCTTGGGGAAACCATAGAGGAAAAACCCTGCAACTTCCTCAGAGATAGAATGAGAACCAATGGCATTAGTAAAACCCAAAGACAGAAAGATGATCTCCAACAAAATTTTCTCTCTCTCACTTGAGCGAGCTTCTTCTCTCTCACCTATGCGCTATGGCTGGGTGAGTGTGTGTCTCAAATAGAGAGGCTCACTCTCTATTTATACTAGTTTTCGACTTGACAATAACTTACTAGGGCCAACTTCTCTAGGATAGTCTAATAACCCTAGTGCCCCACAACTGTGGGGACTTTTCCCTCCAATCAACAAGGAGGGTTAATCACTATGACTTTACATGACTTGATTACATTAATGATTCTCTCGATAGGAACATCAGGGACCAATGGAATACAATATATGAAATATACAAGTGAATACATTCCGAAGTTACAAATAATCAACACTCTCTCTTAACTAGGAAGGTATGCTCTTGACACAATTCATCAACACAAGTATTCTTCTCTGGATCATCATCAAAGATGGATCATCACTGGATCATCATCAAAGATGGATCGTCGCTGGATCATCATCAAAGATGGATCATCACTGAATCATCATCAAAGCTGGATCATCACTGGATAATCATCATCATCATCATTGCTTCCGCTATCTCGATCAAATGGTGCTATCTCTCAATTCTTCTCGTCACAGGAATTTCTATAGAGATAACCCTTTTTCATGTTGGTTGTAGGCCTAGCCTTTAGGTAGGTATTCTTCTACAGAGCCAGTCCTTTTTCATACTGGATGTAGGCCTCTATAGAGCCAATCCCTTTTCATACTAGATGTACCTCCATAGGGCCGGTCCTTTTTCATATTGGATGTGGGTCTCTATAGAGCCAATAATTTTTCACATTGGATGTAGGTCACTACAGAGCGAACCCTTTTTCATGTTGGATGTACTTCCACAGAGCCACTCCTTTTTCATAATAGATATGGGTTTCTACAGAGCCAGTCCTTTTTCATATTGGATGTAGGCCACTACAGAGCTAGCCCTTTTTCATGCTGGATGTACTTCCACAGAGCCAATCCTTTTTCATACTGGATGTGGGTCTCTACAGAGCCAACCCTTTTTCATGCTGGATGTACTTCCACAGAGCTAGTCTTTTTTCATACTGGATGTGGGTCTCTACAGAGCCAACCTTTTTTCATGCTGGATGTAGGCCACTACACTTATATTTGACCATGGGAGGCCCCTCCTACCACCATGTCAAAATGGCACAACACTTACATCTCACCATGGGAGGAACCAACCCTGCCACCATGTCAGAAGGGCACAATAATTACATCTGACCATGGGAGGAACCAATCCTACAACCATGTCAGAAGGGAACAACACTTACATCTGACCATGGGAGGAACCAATCCTACCACCATGTCAGAAGGGGAAAGCACTTACATATAACCATGGGAGGAACCCATCCTACCACCATGTAAGAAGGGCACAACACTTACATTTGACCATGGGAGGCCCCACCTACCAACATGTCAAAAAGGCTCACGGACTCATCACTTCCCCTTGGAAGGAATCTCTATTTGGAGAACACCAAGATTCTCCCAGAAGTATTCAAACTTCACTCTGGCTAATGGTTGTTGATGTATTTGTAAATTCGAAATGTATTCACTTATGTATTTCATATATTGTATTTCATATATTGTATTTTATTAGTCCCTGATGTTACTATTACTAGAATCAATAATGTAAACAAGTCATGCAAAGTCATAGAGTTTAACCCACCTTGTTGATTAGGGGTTAAAGCCCTCGCAGTTGTGGGGCACTAGTGTTATTAGACTCTCTTAGAGAAGTCGACCTTGGTAAGTTATTGTTGAGTCAGAAACTAGTATGAATAGAGAGTGAGCCTCTCTACTTATCACACAGTCACTCACACTCAGTTGTAGCGCATGAGTGAGAGAGAAGGAGCCGGGGTAAGAGAGAGAACAACTATTGGAGATCATCTTGCCGTATTTGGGTTTTATTGCTGCCATTGGTGCTTATTCTATCTCTGAGGAAGTTGCGGGGTTTTCTCCTTTATGGTTTCCCTGAGGAAAATATTTGTGTCTATTGTTTCTTGTGATTGATTGATGTGCATGTTATTCTCTCCGATAAGATCCTAATATAATACTGTATAATTGATAAAAATATAACATGGAATCAGAGCTAACATGAGAAGAAGACATTGTACAGTTGTGGAATCTAGGGATTTTTACTTTTTGAGTCTCTCTCCACCACAATCCATCAACAAAAGGAGGCTAGGATAAACCTCCATTGAAGGGCGCATCTTTCTGTCGAAGCAGAATCTGATTCTGAGCACTTTTAGTTTTTGACCTACCACTGCATCGGGAAATTAGGGCTTTTCACTGAAGAAGAATTTTTGAGTGAGCCTAGGCTAGGATTTCTCTCCTCCTCAAAATCAAAATTTAGAGACAAAAATCAAGATTTTTGGTTGGGTAGAACTCTGGGAAAGTCAAACCCTAATTTTCCCTAGAACCAGAAAACCAACACTACGGAGGATCAGCTCCAGATCCAGTTTTTAGCTTCTCAAATTGTAACTTTATAAATATTTTGTATTTCCATTTGAGGTTCTCAGTTAATATGTCTCATCACACCAAGCTTGATGAAAAGCTTGAGGGAGCTTATAACTTCTGAGCCTGGAAGTATAGGATCTCTTTGGTCCTAGAAGAAAATGAGTTGGACTCTTACATAAGTGAAGAGGTTCTAGTTCCAGAGGGAGATGAGGATAAGGCATTAAACAAGAATAACTTGATCATGGCCAAGGGGATTATTTCTGATTCAATCAAGGATCACCTCATACCATAGGTTTCCTCCCTAAAGACACCTAAAGAGATGTTTGAAGCCTTGACCAACCTGTTTGAAGGAAAGAACAAAAATTAGAGGATGACTTTGAGGAACCAGTTGAAGAATGTGAAGATCCAAAATTCAAAGACCATACAATCATACTTTACAAGGGTCTCTAAGATCAAAGAACAACTTGAAGCAGTAGATGAAGAAGTGGAGAATGCAGAGATTGTGATGACTACCTTGAATGGTCTCCCTGGGTCATGTTAGTAGACTGAGGGAGGAATGCTCACAAGAAGAATCTCAAATAGTATCTCGAGAAGAAAATATGGGAAGTGAATATCAAGCTCTCATAGTACACTCCAAGAAAATCATAATGGACTATCATCAACCCAAAGGTAAGCATTCTCACCAGAAACGTAACTCAAGAAAACCTAACAGAGATTTATCTAAACTTAGATGTTTTACTTGTGATGAGAGAGGTCACTGTGCAAGAGATTGTCCTAGAAAAAAAAATGGCTCTCACAAGAAGAAGGGAAGCAAGAGAAGACATCATGCTCATGCTGTAGAGGATGATGAACCTTCCATAAAGAGAATCAAACAATAAAGTGATGATTCTTCAAGTGATGAAGAATATGTTTTGATTTCCGCTCTCATGGGAACTATCACACATGGAAGCAATGATTGTCTTATGGATAGTGGGGCTTCCAAACATATGACAGGATTCAAAGAATCCTTTGTGAAGTATGAACATGAGTCACCTCACAAGGTGAAGCTTAGGGATGACTACCAGTATCCAATAAAAGGTATTGGTGAATCCTCCTATAAGCTAGACTTTGGAAAGTCTATGAAGATGAAGGATGTCTTGTTTGTACCAAGATTAAAGAAGAATCTCCTCTCCATATCTGCATTGGATGCAAAAGTCATAAGGGTTGCATTTGTAGATGGTCAAGTTCTTATATGTCCAAAGGGAATGTAATACTCCAAAAATTCATAAAAATTTAAAAATTTTCATGTAACATAAAATGTTCGTAGTCATCACTGCCTAGGAACAATTAACTGCTAACGGTTACTTTAAATAGTATTAAACTAGAACTAAATATTTTGCTAATCTCTAGTTCTGTATACTTATTAGTTTGTTTTCATAATTCCATGTTAAGGATTTGATTTAGTGGGTTATGATTTGGAATAACAGGAATTGAAACATATGTAGGAAAGAACTTCAGTTGAGATCAAGTATTACTTAGCTTATAGCTAATACAATGAAGTGATGCTTCTTTTACAGGTCCTTTACAGGTAAGAAGTTTGTTACCAGTTTCCATATCAAGATTATTATCTCAACTAGCATAGAATAAAATGATAGTTAATTTATTTGTTTTACAACTTTGAGCAGTAAAAGAGGTATTGTTGATCTTATTGTTTATGTTCTTCATAGTTAATAGTAATATAAGCATTTTTAGTAAACTGAACTTAGCTCAGTTTCTCTTCCAAATCACTATAACTAGATCTTGTTTGTTTATTTTTTTTATCATTATATTTTCAGTTTGAATCCTATATGCAATTTTAGTGAAAGGCATCTCGTATAGCAGTTTCCTCTGTTTATATACTTGATGTTGAATTAGCCTCCAAGTTTTTTGTTTCTACAATATTGAGTTAACCTAGGAAACCTATGATCTGAGTGTAGATAGTTTTAAAGCTATTCTAGTTCTTATCAATTAGAGATGCACTAATACAACTTGTATTTCTTTAAACTACAGTGTTATTACTTTTTATGTAAGGAAGGATGAATTATTTTCTAGAAGAAGTCTATCCTTTTTATCCTTTGTATAATTCTTCATCTCATAAGGTATTAATAATAAACAACACCCTAGTACCTTTAATCATGATATCAATTCAATATCTAAGCTAACATGCTAGCTATGCATTTTTCTATAGTTGCAAGTATATATATATATAATTGATTTTAATTGTTATATTTTATCAACTTTCTACAAGGTACATTAGAGAGAATTTGAGGTAAAAAATGGGCCTCCTAAGAGATGTACTACAAAAATATAAGATATATTAAAATATTATGAGTTAGGGGTTTTATGGGGTAGGTATATATGACAACTCACCTCCTACACTACTTTTTATGCACAATATAAATAACCATGGTTGAGTTACTTATCTAAATTGTCTATAAATAAAACTAATAAAATAACTCTACAATGATGTGACTAAGATTCATTGTAAATTCCCAAAAATTTATTGTCTTTTAGCATTTATTTGTCTTGAACTTGTAAATAAAATTAAACAAAAATGAATTTAATTTATATGCATAACTAACATATTTTTTTCATATAAATATCATTCATGAATTTAATTTATTTTAAAAGTACAATATTGTATATATATATATATTAGCTTGACATTATGATATTAAATACAATTGAGTGAATATATAATTTAAAATTAAAAAACATGAAAATGACAATATATATTTATTTTTTTAAATGTGAAAAGACATTTTTATGAATTATGAGTACTTTACTTGAAAATGACAATAATATTATCTTATGAGAAAGTGAATTGTGAGTACTTTACTTGAAAATAACAATAATATTATTTTATGAGAAAGTGTGAAATGACTTTTATTATGAGTACTTCACTTTATGACTTAAAAGTACTTGTACCACTACCTTAGTTAACTATGGGTTTTCATCCACTATAGAAAATGTGACAAATAAGCATTCTTAACTCATGCAATGCCACCTCAACCATGGGGGATGATGTCATCTACTAGAATGTAATTGGTTGATTTTTATAGTACATTTTGGTCCTTTTGAGGCCCATTTTTGACCTCAAATTCTCTCTAATGTTTTATTATGCAATTATCCTTGGATAGTTCCTTGCATTATGTTTTTATTATATCATTGCAAAGATTATAAATTATACTATAACCCTAGTATATTTACCATCTACCTTCGTTTTTGTTAAGGATACAACAATGCATACAACCTATGATGAAAGATAAGAAATATTATAATAAAGTTATAACTTAGTTTTTAATGATTAAAAACTTGTTGCTTGCAGGCTGCTCTAGTGGTTTTCGAACTATAACCTAAAACCCATCTCTTCAAAAATAAATTTTGAGCCACGTGGCTGATGTTCATTGGATAATTTTTTGGTTGACCTTGGAAATGACATAAGGCTATCCTAAAACCATAATCCACATTTTACCTCATTTTATTTGCTATTATGTGGTGTGAGGAGCCGTAGCTCATGGCCGCATGGCTTGACTGTCACTCCATCATATGAAGGTATCCTTGCCATAAATTGTATTCCTTCTGCATGTAGAGGGACATTTATTCCTTGCCCTTTTGTTTTTGTAGAAGAACCCCTTTCGTCGCCAAAACCTAGCTCTATAAATTATGCTCCTTTCATTACCTTGCCTCTGCAAGTGCTATTATCCATACACTATGCAGTGAGAGTTTTTTTGAAAGAGTGATCATGGTTCTTGGATATTAAAAAGGAGTGTTACTAGAGAGTATTAAGTTCTCTTGTTTGACTGCTTGTCTTTTGGTATAGTTGTGACCTTTGTCTTGTCGTGGATTTGGGTTTCAAACATGAGCACTATGCATTGTATTCTTTCATGACAGTGCTTTCCTAAAGCTCGTTGCACTTTTGATGGTATCTAGGGTTTGATTCTATCATATTCTTCTCAGCAAGAGCAAAGAGAATAAACCAGGTAAGAACTCTTTCATCTTCTTATCTATTCTTGCACTTCTAAGTTTCAATATTTTTGCTATTGACAGGGGGTTTAACCAATTGTGGTTCTTCTCTATTGCAGGCTTCATTCCGAATAATATTAAGTTGGAATATATCACAAGAAGGGCTCCACTTAGTGTTTCTTCTGGTAAGCCTCAGTTTTGCTGAGGTTCCTCTTGCAATGGTGTATGATGTTTATTTTGAGTTGGTTCAGTTCCTTGGGTTTCTAGCTTTTGGCTCGGCCATGGATATATTGTGTTGTATAAATTTTTGGAAGGCCATGGGGCTGATACTTATGATGTGTTGTCCAAATTATTTAAGCCCTTGTGGCTGTTTAGTGTAATATTTGGGGCTTTCATGGCTGAGACTTGAGAAATTATGTCCTTCTCATATGTAAATTTTATTTTTAGTTATGTTATTTTATACAGGAATTTATGTTGTGACTCTGTTTATAAAAGGCCATAGGGTCGTAACTGATATGATTAGTTCAGGGTTTAACTGTTACTTAAAGCTTGGATAATCCCAAAGCTTACTGTTTTGTAATTTATATTTTTCATAATACATATGTATATTTACTGTGATTTTTAAAATGATAAGGCAGGCTTGTACTGTTTAGCTGTTCTGGTTTATTCTTTTTGAATTTAACCTATCAAAGGTTATTGTTAATATAAATTAATGTTTATTTTGCTTCTGTGTAAAATTGTAACTATGGATTTAGACAGTGGGTTTTTAGATCATAACTTGATTATTACTATTAGTAAAGATAAAAGAATAAGGAGTAAATAACACCTCTTGAATCTTTATTGTTTCCTGCTTTGAAATATATTGAAGGGTTTTTATTTACTTTTTGTTTATAATTATGCAGATAGTTTTAATATTGTTCCTCGTGGAGGATGTATTAACTTTCATATATTCATTTATTTGATGCTTATGGTTATACAAAATGAAGTATGTAATTTTTAATTTGTTTATGGATATAAGTTTAACCCCTCTTCTAGTAAAGAGGTGGTAATGTTATTCATATTATTACAGTTTCTTTCAAATAGGTTTTATTTATAAAATCCTAATTTCTTTTAGTTTAAGTACATATTGAGTATTTGGTTTTAATGTTATCCTAGTTTGCATTTTACTTAGATGAATTTATTACACTAAAGTTTCTAGCTTTGTTTACTGTTTCTTTAAGTTAATCTTGGTTATTAAATTTCCTTTTTTTTATAATGACTATTCATTATTATAATAGTAGATTTATAATAATAATCTATCTACAGTGTAAGCAATTACACAGGCTAAGTAAACCTATACTTTTAGATCTTTCCTAAACAGATATGTTTATATTAATTAAGTACTCTATCTAAATAAGTACATCTAAAAATAAAACAAGATACGTACATACGAATCACTCTTATAAACATGTAGAAGATAATAAATAACATTCATGCATACTTCATTTGAAATTAATCTAACCTACTGTACTAGAGTACTACCTTTAGAAAAGGTGTGGAAAAATATAGTTAGGTATTTGTTTATCTATCAATAAAACTAATAATTCTTCTAATAAATTACCCTAACCTATCTATTCTAGCATTTAACTATCTTTTCACAGTAAAAGTATTTCTTTTAGCTAACCCTAGCAGCAACATAATAGTATCATAACCTATCATTGCTTAAACTTAAACTTTCTAGATAAAAATAACCATTTAAAAATCTAGATATATCAAGTAGTACCTAGAAATATAGATGAGGTGACAACAGTTTAAGGAACCTGTTCCTACCAACCAACTCCTGGAGAAAAGCAGGACTGCAAATCTCAGGACCCTTGAGCTTGTCTCCTGGTCCACTTGGTAGAAATACTGGGTGAGAGATGTAGTCTAATAATCCTCTGCAACTCTACTGAGTGTTTTGCATACAACAGTATGAAATCATCTTAGAATAGATGCATTAGTTCAGGCCTTCAGCACTATTCACTAAAAACATCCTTCAACTAGTCAAGAATGAGCAGCCTCAACTGTCTTCAATGGGAAGTTTTCTTAGCATGCCTAGGTATTTTGGGTCAGTTTTCACTTAATGAGCCACCTACTCTTGTTCCACTTTCTTGGGGAACATGACCACAAAAATAGGGAAGTTGCCTCCTGCAACAGCTAGAAGTAGTTTGAGGATGTTTCCAAGTGTCAATCTTCTCTCAACCTAACCTTCTCAGCCAAGTGACTAGTAAACTACTCATTTAACAGCTTCCCTAAGCTGTTGTCTCATATTTCATTTATTTAATAATAAAATATTCAACAATTACAATCAATTGTACTTGACCCCACTTGGTCATTAAGTGCAAACTTTATAATAAAATATAACATAATGTTTTGCAAATTGGGGCATGTGATAGGGAAAGACTATAGATGATGGAGTAGTGATTGGGGAATAAGAAGGAGGACTATACAAACTAAAGGGCCAACCAGAACAAGCTTTGGTTCATGAATCAGTAGAGCCAAATGAAATTTGGCATAGAAGGCTTGCACATGTGCACTATAGAGAATTGCCACTTGCAAGCAAAGATGTTGAAGGTCTTCCAGAAATAAAGACAAAACATGACGGTGTCTGCAAAGGATGCACGAAAGGAAAGAACACAAAGAAGAAATTTCCAAGTAGCGAGAGCAAGGAAAAAGGAATATTAGAAATCATCCACTCTAATGTATGCGGTCTGATGTCATTTAATTCATTGAGTGGGTATGTATACTATGTTTCTTTCATTGATGATTTTTATAGGAAGACATGGATTTACTTCTTGAAGAACAAAGACTAAGTATTCAATAAGTTCAAGGAATTCAAAGCCTTGATCGAGAACCACATAGAAAATAATATCAAAACCTTTTGATCAGACAATGGCAGAGAATTCACATCAAATGAATTCAAAGAGTTATATAGAGATTCAGGGATTAAGAGGAAGTTGACCACTCCATATAATCCACAATAGAATGGGGTTGTAGAAAGGAAGAATAGAACGATCTTGGAAGCTGCAAGGGCAATGATTCATGATCAAGATATTCCCATGCATTTATGGGAAAATTTTTCCAGGACAACGGTGTATGTACAGAACCGTACTCCACACAAAGTAATCGAGAACAAGAAACCTGAAGAAGTATTTTACGGCAAGAAACCAAAGGCCAGGCATCTTAGAATATTCGGCTATCCAGTGTACATACACATTCCAAAATAAAAGAGGATAAAGTTAGATCCTTTTGGAAAGAAGGGTATATTTGTGGGATATAGTGAAATCTCAAAATATTATAGAATCTACTTCCTAGGATTCAAGAAGATTGACATTAGCAGAGATGTTATATTCGACAAAGACTCAGCTTACAACAAATCCAGAAAGAGACTAGTTGAAGACTCTGAAGAAATATAAGTACCTAGAATTCAAGATACAACTATGAACGATGCAAATCAAGATGAAGATCAAGAAATAGAAGAACGCTAGGAACCTGTAGATCCACCCCAAGAGAATAATCTCAAAAAAGGAAACCTGCATGGGTACAAGAGGCTATCAAAGGTGTAGAAAGATACAGGGATCCAGAAGAAATGCATAGAGAGAGGAAAAGAACCAAGTCTTGCTTCAGTTATGTATCCCTATTATGTGACATCAATGATAAGGAACCTTCTAACTATGAAGAAGCAGTAGAGAAAAAAGAATGGAAGGATGCTATGATCGATGAGTACCAGTCAATCATGAAGAATGATGTTTGGGATGTTGTCCCTAGACTAGAGAGGAAGTCTATTGTGACTTCCAAGTGGTTCTACAAGATCAAGCATGTTGTAGATGGTAGCATAGAGAAATATAAAGCAATATTTGTGGCTAGCGACTTCTACCAGAAAGAAGGAATATATTATGAAGAAAATTTTGCACTTGTAGCTACATACACTTCCATCAGATTAGTACTTGCTCTGGCTGTAGTGATAAAAGATACACCAGAGGGATGTCAAGAATGATTTCTTGAATGGTGTAGTAGAAGAGGAAGTGTATGTCGAGCAACCACTTGGTTTTGAGACACATGATAGGGAGACTCATGTGTGTAAATTGAAGAAAGCCCTGTACAGTTTGAAATAGGAACCTAGGACATGGTACGACAGAATTGATAGCTTCCTATCCAGTCTGGGCTTTACCAAGAGTAAAGTAGATTCCAACCTTTACTACAAGGTTGAATAAGGGAACCTAGTGATACTCCTACTGTATGTAGATGATCTATTTGTAGCAGGTGTGGAAGGGTTGATTGCTGATACAAAGAGGAAGCTTGCTGCTGAGTTGAAGATGGACTTGGGTATGATGCAATACTTTCTAGGCATGGAGGTGTGGTAGAGTGCAGATGGAATCTCCCTAGGACAAGGGAAGTATGTAGTAGAGATCCTAAATAGGTTCAGGCTGATGGAATGCCATTAGAGGAAATTTGGGGTCTAAAATGGGCCTTATAAGAAAATGCTCCAACAATAAATTTTGTGAGTTGGAATTCAAGAACCAATAGAATTTAAATAAAATGAGTCAACAATAATGGTTGAATTGACATATTTGTCATAAAAGAAAACTACTTTTTGTGGCCATATTTTCGACACGCCTCCCTGTGTTTTTACTCAAATTTCAGGCAGGAGAGCTCGTTGGATGCAGAATATAATTCCTCATCCAATGAGTACCCACAATGCATACTTTTGACGGACCCTTCTACCCCAAAAATAAGAAATACCTTAAAAAATGTGATGATGATGTCATCATCACGTTTTTTCAGGCATTTCTTGTTTTTGGGGTAGCGGGGTTCGTCAAAAGTATGCAGTGTGGGTACTCGTTGGATGTGGAATTAAATTTCACATCCAATGATCTCTCCCACTCGGAATCTGAGTTAAAACACAGGGAGATATGTCGAAAATACGAACAAAAAAAGTAGTTTTTTTCATTCTTCCTCCAAAATTAATAACTATTATTTTATCATTTTCCTTAGGAGGCTCATTTTAGACCTAAAATTTCCTCTAATGAAGGCCATGAACACACCTATGGCATTGAACATGAAGCTATTGAGTGATGCTTCATTAGAGACTGTTGATGCTATGATGTATCATCAGATGATTGGGTTCTTGATGTACATGATGAATACGAGACCAGATATTTTATTTGCTATGAACACATTAAGCCAGTTCCTAATGGATCTGAGACATGTTCACTTGATTACTGCAAATCATATTCTGAGGTACCTAAAGCGTACAGTTGATTATGGGATCAAGTATGAGGCAGATCGAAAGATTAATTTGGAAGGTTATGTTGATTCAGATTAGGCAGGTAGTGCCATCAATAGGAAGAGAACTTCAGGATGTTGCTTCAGTATGGGATCAGGTGTGATATATTGGTTTAGAAGAACCAATATTGCATGGAACTAAGTACAACTGAAGCAGAGTATGAGGCAGTGTGGCTGAGGAAGCTACTATATGATTTATTTGATCTTCAGTTGGATGCTACTTGTATATATTGTGACAACCAGAGTTGTGTGAAGTTGTCATAGAACCCGGTGTTCCATGACAAGTTGAAGCACATCGAGATCAGATATCACTATATCAAGGATATGGTGCAGAGAGGAGAAGTGAAGCTCCAATATGTTGTGACGGATGAGCAGACAGCTGATGTGTTGACCAAGCCATTAGCCAGAGTGAAGTTTGAGTACTTTAGGGAGAATCTTGGTGTTCTCCAGATCAAGGTTCCTTCCAAGAGGAAGTGATGAGTCCGAAGCCTTTTTTAACATGGTGGCAGGTGGGTCCTCCCATGTTCAGATGTAAGTCCAGAGCCTTTCTGACATGGTGGTAGGCGGGTCCTCCCATGTTCAGATGTAAGTCCAGAGCCTTTCTGACATGGTGGTAGGCGGGTCCTCCCATGTTCAGATGTAAGTCCAGAGCCTTTATGACATGGTGGTAGGTGGGTCCTCCCATGTTTAGATGTAAGTGAAAATCCTTTCTAACATGGTGATAGGCGGGTCCTCCCATGTTTATATGTAAGTGCAGAGCCTTTCTGACATGGTGGTAGGTTGTTCCTCCCATGTTCAGATGTAAGTGCGGAGCCCATCTGAAATGGTGGTAGGTGGGTCCTCCCATGGTCAGATCTAAGTGTAGAGCCTTTTTTACTGGGTCAGATGTAAGTGCAGATCCCTTTTGACATGGTGGTAGGCAGGTCCTCCCATGGTCAGATGTAAGTACAGAGCCCTTCTGAATAGGTCAGATGTAAGTGCAGATCCCTTCTAACATGGTGGTAGGCCAGCCCTCCCATGGTCAGATATAAATGTAAATCCTTTCCTTAGATGATAGATGTTGTGTCCTATCATGCCGACGGATGTAAGTGCATAGCCTTTATTTGGATGGTAGATGGTGTGTCCTACCATTCTAGTAGATATAAGTGTTGAGCCTTTTCTTTGGATGGTAGATGGTGTGTCCTACCATGCCAGTGAATGTAAGTACTGAGTGTTTCCTTGGATAGTAGATGGTGTGTCCTACTATTCCAGAGGATGTAAGTGATGATCCTTTCTGACTGGGTCATATATAAGTGCCGAGCCTTTCTGACTGGGTCAAACATAAGTGTTGTTCCTTTCTCTGGAGAGTAGATGGTGTGTCCTGCTATGCCAGTAGATGTAAGTGCTGGGCATTTCCTTGGATGATAGATGGTGTGTCCTATCATGCCAATGGATGTAAGTGATGGGAATTTACTCAAATGGTAGATGGTGTGTCCTACCATGCCAATGGATGTGAGTGCTGGGCGTGCCTTTCTGATATGGTGGTGGATGTGTTCCTCCCATGGTCAGATATAAGTGCTGGGAGGGCCTTTCTGACTAGGTTAGATATAAGTGTTGAAGAATATGAAGACCTACATGGAGGCTAGTCCTACAATCAGCATGTAAAAGGGCTGTCTCTGTAGAAATTCCTATGACAAGAAGAATTGAGAGATAGCACCAGTTTATCGAGATAGTGAAAGCAGTAATGATGATGATCCGGATTTGATAATGATCTAGTGATGATCCAGTCATGATCTAGATTTGATGGTGATCCAGTGATGATCCAACTTTGATGATGATCTAGTGATGATCCAGTGATGATCCAACGTTGATGATGATCCAGACTTGATCCGAAGAAGAAGACTTGTGCTGATGAATTGTGTCAAGAGAACACCTTCCTAGTTAAGAGGGAGTGTTGATGTATTTGTAACTTTGGAATGTATTCACTTATATATTTCATATATTGTATTTGATTAGTCCCCAATGTTCCTATCGAGAGTGTTTATGCCAGAACACGCCAACACAATCTCAATAATTTCAATAAAACAAAATAGGGTTTTTAGGGTTTTTTTGGTTGAGAAGTTTGATGACAAGAAGGAATGCATTCATAAATACAAATAAACACTAAATCATAAGCATAGAAAAAATAAGATGCATAACATAATAACCATGTATCCAACAGAAAACAACACTGAGGTTCATCCACAAATGGAAAGCATTACAAGTATAAAAAGTTTAAACCAGCAATGGAATTACCAACTGAGTAGCTAAAACAAGCTATAAATGAATCCAAAGAACAAACTGAAGGGTAAAAAGAGCATATATTTCATAATCAGTCTTTCAAATACACAAAGAGTCATTTACTTAGCTTATGAAGAAGTCTGAAGACCTCCTCTTGCCAGCCAAAAAATCGAACCATCAGTCCTTTTTGTGACATACATTAATACCATCCTTCAAAATTGGTTAAGGACTAAACCCTAAATTCTTTTCAGCCTACTCATCAAAATAGTTTTATCTAAATAATAATTACAAAAATGAAATAACCTTCAAAACATAACTAATAACTGATTGTGTTAACAAGTTTTACAAATCTTTAGCTGCTTCAGCTAACAAGGCTATCCCTTCTAGGGCTTGGGCTTTTCTTTTGGCCTTCATTTGTCTCCTACATATATTCCACTTGATACTTATACTGTTTTACACTTCTCTGTAAATTATCTTTTTCTGAATCAAAGGATTTATTTCCTGCTATGGCTTGCATCTCATTTGGAAACCATGGAATGTTTAATCTCTTATAAATTTCTTCATCTTCTAGCAACAATTTTGTAGGAGTTTCAAGAAAAATTGGGTTTTCTTTAGTCTCAGCTTCACAGGGAACATTTTCCTCAACCATCACCTTATTTTCTATGTGAGAAGACTTTATCTCACCTTCTTGCTGTTCCTGCAACATTTGACTTCATACCTCTAGGAATATATCAGACAGTTTAGTCTCAGTAAGGACAGACTCTCTTTCTGATTCCATTGGCCTTTTACCTTTACTGTTACCCTTATCATCATTCGATTTTTCATCAGATGAGGAATCATCTATCATTGTTACTCTTTCTTTGTTCTATTTAAGGTTTAGCAACTTCTTCATATTCAGTGTGAGCTTGTTTCTAGGTCTAGTTTTTGGTCTCCACAAAGGAGCAATTTCCCCCAATATTTTGAAATTTTTGCCTTGATGTGTAAATGAGGCAAATTCAACAACTTTTAGTTTCTTTATCTTTGGTAATGCTACCTCATCATCCTGGTTGTGAAATTCCTTTTTAATACAAACCCTAGTTGCATCAATAACAGGGACTTTATCATCCTCAAACAGGAATTTCTCATCTTCTGACAGAACTGTGTTTGTACTTTGTCTTTGAACTTCAATATCTTCTTTCTCACCTGAAATTTTCTCTGCAGGTACAATCTTTTCATCAACAATTGTCTCTGCTAGTACATCATTCTCAACAGGCTCGGTTTCTTTATTATCAGATTGTAAATCTTTTCTTTCAATGTCATTAAGGTGCTGTCTAGATTCAAAATCTTCATTTACATGATCTGAAACTTCCTCTAATTTAATCCTATCTTCATCTTTGACCTTGACCTTTTTCCTTAGATTTCTGATCAAGGTCTTTCCTTTATCAGCTTGTCTTCTGTGAGACTGTCCTTCTTGACCATTTTGAAAACCTGACCAGAAAAAGAAATACTCCCAAGTCTTTCCTCTACTATGCAAAACGGTGTTTATAATGATTTTGATAAGTCCATGGTGGAAAATGGACTGTTTAGTATGATTTTGGTGCTCCTTAACTCTGCAAGACATCTTCTGCAGGCTCTTTAGAAAGAAGAAGGGCAGGTTCATCTTGGAATCATTACTAAGGTGTTGATGAAATCTGAAGTGGTATTTAAAAACGAAGGCATATCTTCCTTCACAAGTAATATAAATATGTAAAACTTTAATAAGTTCTATCCATTCAGGCTTGAAGTTATGAATGGGTACGCCTTTACCCCAATCTGCAATTACACCAGGAAGTAAGTACTTTTGTGCATTGAAGGTGAATGGCACCTTCTTAAACCATACTTCTCCCTCATTCTTAATGCATGTTGCCTCAGCTACCAACTCCTTGGTCAATTTGAATTGCAAAGTATCAAAAGACACAGTGTCTTTGTCATAGCACTAAGCAAACTTATGGGAGACCTCTGCATGGTATCCATCAATCTTCTTGAAAAATGTCAACCATCCTGCATTTGCAAATAGCTCTGCACATTCTAGAAATTTATCTATCCAAGTTAGGTCAGTGGGTTCAGCTCTATTTGTTTTTCCACTTTTATTCATTTTCACTATGGTTTACAACACCTGTCTCTAACTATCCATATCACTTCAAACTGTCACTACTGGAAATCCCTAATTCCACATTTAGTTGTAAAAGCTCCGATTTCTCAACAATATTTTCTCACCACTACTTTCAATACCTTCGTATCCTTCAGATCAGGAACATATTCTCAAAAAATTTGCCTCGTTCAACTTGCTATCATCATTCACCCTGTGCTGCATGCAGTCACCACGATCTATCTCATACGATGACCATACACTTGTTTCAATGATAAACCTTGCAAGATACGTATCAAAGGTAACAAATGATGTGATTAACACCTCAGGGACAAGACACCCGAAAAGATCATACTAAAAAATAATGATTTTGGCATTCACGACTTTCTTGTAGCGCTCTAGTGTATTAATTTCGCTCTTGCGCTACAAGTAAGTCCAAACACATAATTTCACATCATTAAGTCACTAATAAGGTTTAATACTTCTTTTATATTCTTATTCTCGACCTTAGTGTCATTTATGAAACCATTTAATCCATATATACCTTGTAGAACCCTTCAAGAATGAACTCTAAGCAAAATTTATAAAAGCAGGCTTAAAAAAAAGAAAAATCAAAATGATGAAAACTAAAAGCTTTAACTCAAAATCAACCTTTATAAACAAAATTTTCTATAAGCAAAAATACTAGCAAGGTTCAAAAACATAAACTAAAGCATAAAACTAAGGAAGACAAAATCATGACCTAACATCTGGCTCCTGCTACGGGATGAAGTCCTCCTTGTGAGGCTTCAAGAACCTGTAGACCATTGCCTTCTTTATTGCTACCTGATAATTTGCAAAATTTCCATTGGGTTATGGAGTCCTTATTGTGGTTTACTCACACCGGTATATACAATGAAAACTAAAATTCCCCTCAAAAACTGTAGAAATGCTTGAGGAATCGTCCATTAACTGGACTTGACAATTCCTCACCCTCCAAAGTCTGTAGAACCAAAGTGTTATTTTCCAAAAACTTAGATACTAGGAAAGGGCCAAACCAGAGGTTATCAAATTTTCCATGTTTCCCTTTTTGCTCTTTCCTAGCATCCCACCTTAGAACCATGTCACCAATTGAGAAAGTGTTATCTTTGATTTTCATGTCAAATCTGTCTTTTATCTTCAATCTGTATAGCTACGACTTTTCTTCCACTTTTTCTCTATTCTGTTGTAGCTCTATCATTGCATAAATCCTTCTCTGCATATCATTAGGTTCTTCTTGACAATCTTGAAAAAAATTCATCACTGGGATGCTTAACTGAACAGGAAAAACTGCATCTGTACCATACACTAATTGGTTTTAAAGGCAATGACAACAATTTTTGTTTACCAGCAAACTTCTGACAAGGGATGCAAGCTATTACCTGCTGATATACATCTGCAAATAAAGAGGGCCAATAGTACCCAACTCTTAATATTTTGTATGCTGTTGCCTTCCAATACTTGTGACCTCCACAATCATCCTCATGAGATTCAGAAATCACTGCTTCAATTTCAGGTTTATCTAAGCATTTGAGTAGAATACCCCCTGGATCCTTCCAAAATAACTGCTGTTCTACCAAACAGTACTTAATAGTTCTTAGCTTCAAGGATCTAGCATCTTTTCTATCTAAGTGTTCAGAACATTGCAAATACAACAAAAAATACACAATGTCTGCTTACCATGTGGATGCTGAATAGAAGTCCATAATCTTTTCTTTCTCCAGCTCTGCTTGATTTTCTTCTTGAGCAGGTTCTTTTGCCATCAAATGCAATCCTAAATCTTGGAAATTTGATTTAGCCAACAAATTGGCTAAACCTTGTCCCTTGACTAGTTTGGTAGGTCTGATATCTACATCATACTCCATGATTTTAGCAATCCACTTGCCTCTTTTCCCCTCACTGTCAGGCTGTGTCAAAACATCTTTTACAGTAGCATTAGGGGCATATGAAATAACTTTGGAATGCAAAACATAGATTCTGAAAAATTTCAAAGCTTTTACCAAAGAGTAAGCCTATTTTTCCAAAATGTTGTATTTTAATTCAGGATCTCTGAGAGTTTTGCTGAAGAATGCAATAGGTTGCTCAAGACCATCCTTATTCTTTCCCAACAGAACAACTGCTTGTGTATCTTCAGATGCAAAGGAAAAGTCTAGAAATTTTCTGGTAAAATATGGACTTACTAATATAGGGGCTTCAGTAAGAGCCATCTTGATTTTTTCAAATGAATTCTTTCCTTCAGTGGTCCACTTGACTTCTTGATCCTTCTTTAGCATGGCTGTAATCTATTCGATAGTCTCAGCAAAGTTTGGTATAAACCAATGCAGAAAGTTGATTTTACCAATGAAAGATTGGACATCCTTTTTACTCCTTTGCAGACTTATCTTGAATATTGCTTTCACCCTTTCTGGGTCAATCCTTATACCATCAGCGGAAACTAAATGACCTAGTAATTTGCCTTCTTGTACAACAAAGTGTGACTTTTTTGGATTCAAGGACAAACAAAATTTTCTGCATTTTAGGAAAGTTTGTTTCAAATGTTTTAGATGTTCATCATCTGATTGTGAAACTACAGTAATATCATCTAAGTAAATTACCACAAAATTGTCCTTTTCCCCAACAAAGGCTATATCCATAGCTCTAAAAAGTTGCTCCAGCGTTCATTTAACCAAAAGGCATATTATCATACATGGAAGTTCCCCAGGAGTAGTAAAAGCTATTTTCTCTTTATCATCAGGATGCATAGAAATTTGATTGTATCTTGAGAAGCCATCAACCATAGAAATCCCCTGTGCCCCAACAACCTTCTGCAATATTTACTCAATTTTAGGTAGAGGATAATTATCCTTTAGTGAAGATCTATTCAAGTTCCTAAAGTCAACACATAGTCTGATTTCTCTGTTCTTTTTTGTAACAAAAAGTAGATTAGATACCCATGAAGAGTACCTGAGAGGAACAATGATCTTGGCATCTAATAACTTCTTCACTTCTTTTTCAATAACAGGAAACAAGGTTGGATTAATCCTCCTTAATTTCTGACGAAAAGTTTAACATTTGGTTTTAAAGGGACTTTATGTTGTATAATCCCAGTATCATATGTTCTCAATTATTCATAAGACCATGCAAAGACATCAACATGTTCCTTTAACAATTTAATGTACCTGTTTCTCTGTTCGGCTGTGAGTGCTTTCGAAATTTTCACCATTCTAGGATGTTCTGCAGTACGAATATTACAATCCACCACATTCTCTTCTGAAGACTGTACAACAGGTTTTAGAGGTGTATCATCTTTTGAAAATATCCTTTCTAAAGGTACCAAACCTTTTGGGATGAAATTAACTTTTAGTTCAATAATCTTATGGCCAACAATTTCATTTTCAGTAATCTCTTCAACATCTCCATCCTCATCATCTTCTTCTTGATCAATCAAGGAATTAGAAAACTCATGTGTAAGCTCCAAAAATATTTTAATTTCAATGTCATCTTCAAACACTCTCCACTACTTTACATTATCAGGTACAGAAGGTCTGTAGCTAATCTCAATGGGATACCTCAACTGTGTAGTTTTGGGAATTCTAAAATGTGTAGCAGCTAAGGCCAACGAATTAGCAGTCTGATTATGATCCCTTGGAATATAGGTAATGTTAAAAGCTACAAAATAATTATCGATCATGTCCCATACCTCATTTCGGTAGAATTTTAGCAAATCCTATTTCACTTGATAGTTGTTCCTCACCTGCTGAACAACTAACTCGGAGTTGCCATATGCAGAAATTTGCTGAATGCCCAAATCTTTAGCAGCCTTCAATCCTAACAGCAAAGCTTCATATTCAATAGTATTTTTTGTAGTAATGAATTCTAATTTATACATCATCTTTACTATTTGACCACCAGGGGATATGAGAAGAACCCCTGCTCCAGCACCTTCTTTGTAAGATGATCCATCACAGTATAATTGCCAAAGCTCATATTCTTGTTCCTTACTGCATTTACCTGGTTGTTCCTTTTCAACCTGTAACAAACCAGCAGTATTGTCATCATCTCTAAAATGTAACATGCAAGTACCCAAATCTTTATCAATAGCATAAAGAGGATGGTTTGTAGGGTTCTTTTCATCTATCACAATATAGGAAAATTGAAGCTCTCTATACAGCCTTCTATTTTCTCCTCCAAACATAGGAATAGTAGCATATGATAAATCCATTTGTAAAGTTCCACCAACTTTCTTTTCCCAAGACCTAGAGAGAAGTAACCCAAATTTAGGTGTAATATCTGCTACCACCACATCCATGATTACACTTTTCATCGGTAACTGAGCCAAACTGACAATTATGTCTTCAATCACACCCAAACACTTTACAACTCGTGAATAAAATGTATACAAATCATGATAAGGTTTGGTTATACTCAGACCTAAAGCCTCCATGACCGCCTTTGGCATTAGGTTGTGTGATGCTCCTAAATCTAAAAGACAGTTATGTATCATTTGTTCATGGACTGTCAGGGTAACGTAAAATGGAGGCAAAGCACCTGCTTCATTCTTAGTTTTTTCATCCAAAGCTGATCCGATAAAGATCTTAGGATTTTCTTCTTGCAGATTCACTGTATCTGAAAGAGGTTGATTGTTTGCTGAACCAATCATTTTAAGAACTGGTTCTTTGTAAGAAGGATTTTTCATTAATTCAATAAAAGGCATATGAATCTTTATTTTTTCTAATTCATTTTCCAGATTAAAATTTTGCACAGTTTTATTCACGTCTTCAACCTCCATACTTTTCTTTTGCTTATCCTGAATTTGTTTTTTCTTTGACACAGGATCATATTGCTATTTAGTAGGTACAACTACCTTCTTCTTTGAGTTCTGTACCACTTGTTTTGGTCCTGACCTTAAATTCAAAGTCTTCTTCGTTTCATTCTGATAGATCTCAGCAGTTACAACAGTCATTTTCAGATTCAAATCATCCCCTGTTTCAAACATATCAGCATCATAATATTCTACATTTAAAAATTATTCTTCGGTGACAAAACCTTCAGTCAACTGTTTTCCGAAATAGTTCGTCTCTTGATCTATGTGTTCAAATAACACTTCTTCATCGATCTCTTCTTCATCAACAATATTGTTCTGAAGATGTGGTGGTACCCTTTGATCCTCAGTCTCTCTCATTTCTCGCTGAATATCGTTATTTCTTTGTTCTCTAGGTATGAAGCGAGGAGCAAATTGTCTTCTAAATTGGTTCTGATTGTTAGGGTTTCTTTCACCTTCTTGAACAAGCTTGCTTGAATTTATTTCTAGTTCTAACTTGTTTAATTTTGCAGTATTCACTAACTTAGCCATCTCATCAATTTTGCCTTCTGAAGAATGAGATGTTGAAGCCCCTGAAGCTGCTTCCTTCTTACCTTTCCTGTCATACATCTACTGATTTGTTTCTTTCTTGAATCTATTGGAAGCCAATATATTAGACTAAACCTCTAATGCTGCATCCTGCATGTTCAGTAAAGAAATAGGTCTTCTTTTTCTTCGTAGTAAGGAAAATTCATGATCGAAAGCATTTGCATATGTGAGTTTTGCAGATGTTTCTGAAGGTTTTATTTCTGCAGGAATTCTGTTGTACATTTTATTAAATCTCTTTGAAAAGTCTGCAATGGTTTCATCCTTCTTTCTCCTAAGGGCTTCAAACTCAGTTATATAATAAGTATGGTATTTTCTATCACCCCATTGTCTCATGAAGAGGTCCTGAAGCTCTTCTATGATGGTGATAGAATTTGCAGGCGGATCCCTAAACCATTTTCTGACATCTCCATCAAGGATTTGCACAAACATCCTCATCCATACGTCCTTAGCTTCAATATTCTGGTTATCATCATAACTGAGAAAGGCTTCCCAATGCTCTTCAGCTGTAGTTTCACCCTGTCCATTAGACCTAGGCAGGTATTTCTGATAGTCACCTCCAGGAAGTGCATTCAAAGGGTGAGGAAAAACTAATGATGCATACTTGGCTGCAACCATTCGATCCATCATATCTATAGGCTGATTTTGGGCTTCCATTTTAAGGCTGACTGACTTTGGTGATGGAGAGATTTGGCTGGAACTAGGATGAAAAGGGGTTTTACCAAATTTCAAATGAAATAGAGGAATCTTACCAGGAGATAGTGTTTTTGCCTTTTTGAAGGATTGAGGATTAGTGAAAACTTGAAAGTTACTGACAGGAATTATAGGCTTTAACCAAGGTGAAGTTTCTTCTTCTTTTCTCAAAACAGATAAAGGTGATGTACCATCCAATTGATCAAGGTCACATAGGGTTGGTAATGAATGAGACCTTCTAATATTCCTTGCTATTTCCAATATTTTTTTTGGGTCTGAAACACCCAACTGCAAAGGTGAAATAGGTCTGTTTCTAATTCCAATTCCCCTATTAGCCACTGTGACAAACTGGTGAAAAGTAGTCTTTCAAGATATGCTGGTTTAAGTTCACCTCTTAAAACTAGTGAAATGATAAGTATCCTAGGGAAAAATATGTTTTCAACTTTGTTCCTTGGCAACGGTGCCAAATATGTTTATGCCAGAAATTGTTCCCATACTACAAGAGAACAAGCCAACATAATCTCAAGAATTTCAATAAAACAAAATAGGGCTTTTAGGGTTTTTTTGGTTGAGAAGTTTGATCACAAGAGGGAATACATTCATAAATCCAAATAAACACTAAATCATAAGCATAGAAAAAATGAGATGCATAACATAATAACCATGTATCCAACAGAAAACAACACTGAGGTTCATCCACAAATGGTAAGCATTACAAGTACAAAAACTTTAAACCAGCAATGAAATTACCAACTGAGTAGCTAAAACAAGCTATAAATGAAGCCAGAGAACAAACTGAAGGGTAAAAAGAGCATATATTTCATAATCAGTCTTTCAAATACAAATAAGAGTCATTTACTTAGCTTATGAAGAATTCTGAAGACCTCCTCTTGCCAGCCAAAAAATCGAACCATCAGTCCTCTTTGTGACATACATTGATACTATCCTTCAAAATTGGTTAATGACTAAACCCTAACTGCTTTTCAGCCTACTCATCGAAATAGTTTTATCTAAATAATAATTACAAAAATGAAATAACCTTCAAAACATAACTAATAACTGATTGTGTTAACAAGTTTTACAAATCTTTAGCTGCTTCAGCTAACAAGGCTATCCCTTCTAGGGCTTGGGATTTTCTTTTGGCCTTCAGTTGATCTGCTTCCATATCTTCCATATTTCTAGTGAGTTCTTTATTTTGCTGCTGTAGATCTTTGATGGTTTGTTTCAACATTGTAAATTGACCCTCTGTATTCCTCTTCCTTTTCAATGCCTCTCTTGAAAATGCAATCAGCTCATGATAGTGGCTATTCACCTCATCCAGATCCTCTTTGAGTCTTCTATTTTCCATGACCAAGCCATCATTTGTCTCCTGCATATATTCCACTTGATACTTATATTGTGTTACACTTCTCTATAAATTCTCTTTTTCTGAATCAAAGGATTTATTTCCTGCTGTGGCTTGCATCTCATTTGGAAACCATGGAATGTTTAATCTCTTATAAATTTCTTCATCTTTTGGCAACAATTTTGTAGGAGTTTCAGGAAAACTTAGGTTTTCTTCAGTCTCAGCTTCACAAGGAACATTTTCCTCAACCATCACCTTCTTTTCTGTGTGAGAATCCTTTATCTCACCTTCTTGTTGTTCCTGCAACATTTGACTTCATACCTCTAGAAATATATCAGACAATTTAGTCTTAGTAAGGACAAACTCTCTTTCTGATTCCATTGGCCTTTTACCTTTACTGTCACCCTTATCATCATTTGATTTTTCATCAGATGAGGAATCATCTACACTGTTACTCTTTCTTTGTTCAATTTAGGGTTCAACAACTTCTTCATATTTAGTATGAGCTTGTTTCTAGGTCTAGTTTTTGGTGTCCACACAAGAGCAATTTCCCCCAACATTTTAAAAGTTTTTCCCTGATGTGAAACTAAGGAAAATTCAACAACTTTTAGTTTCTTTATCTTCGGTAATGCTACCTCATCATCCTGGCTGTGAAATTCCCTTTTAATAAAAACCCTAGTTGCATCAATAACATGGACTTTATCATCCTCAAACAGGCATTTCTCATCTTCTGATAGAACTGTGAATGGACATTGTCTTTGAACTTCAATAACTTCTTTCTCACTTGAAATTTTCTCTGCAGGTACAATCTTTTCATCAACAATTTTCTCTGCTGGTACACCATTCTCAACAGGCTCGGTTTCTTTATTATCAGACTGTAAATCTTTGCTTTGAATGTCATTAAGGTGCTATCTAGATTCAAAATCTTCATTTACATGATCTGAAACTTCCTCTAATTTAATCCTGTCTTCATCTTTGACCTTTACCTTTTGCCTGAGCTTTCTGATCAAGGTCTTTCCTTTATCAGCTTGTCTTCTGTGAGACTATCCTTCTTGACCATTTTGAAAACATGACTAGAAAAGGAAATACTCCCAAGTCTTTCCCCTACTCTGCAAAATGGTGTTTATAATGAGTTTGATAAGTCCATGGTGGAAAATGGACTGTTTAGTATGATTTTGGTGCTCCTTAACTCTGCAAGACATATTCTGCATGCTCTTTAGAAAGAAGAAGGGTAGGTTCATCTTGGACTCATTACTGAGGTGCTGAAGAAATCTGAAGTGGTATTTAAAAACGAAGGCATATATTCCTTCACAGGTAATATAAATCTGTAAAACTTTAATAGGTTCTATCCATTTATGCCTAAAGTTATGAATGAGTACACCTTTACCCCAATCTACAATTACACTAGGAAGTAAGTACTTTTGTGCATTGAAGGTGAATGGCAAAGTATCAAAAGACACAATGTCTTTGTCATAGCACTGAGCAAAATTATGGGAGACCTCTGCATGGTATCCATCAATCTTCTTGAAAAATTTCAACCATCCTGCATTTGCAAATAGCTCTGCACATTCTGGAAATTTATCTATCCAAGTTACGTCAGTGGGCTGAGCTCTATTTGTTTTTCCACTTTTCTTCATTTTCACTATGGTTTACAGCACCTGTCAATTATCCCACAGCCTATTTATCTTCAAATCATCACAATCTGCCCTATCACACAGTTCAGGAAATCTTCTGTACCAAATTGCAACAATTTTACCTAATCACAAAATTCAGGGACCTCCAATAGTTCTGCTCTGAAGTTTACTATTTTAAACGATGAATACTTGGATATATTTGTTAATATTTCATCATTCATAATCTATTGGGTGAGCAAACTCATATCCTTCCTTCGAATTTTGACATTATGGATTTTATCAGAAAACCCCAAATTAAACAAACCCTAGCAAATGCCACGCGGGGTACTTGCTCAGAAGCTCAATACAAGCACTGGAATGCAATCTCTTCAAGGGTTAGGTGTCGAATTTCACATTCTAGCTGTCTCTAATTGTCCATATCACTTCAAACTGTCACTGCTGGAAATCCCTAATTCCTCATTTAGTTGTAAAAGCTCTGATTTCTCTGCAATATTTTCTCACCACTACTTTCAATACCTTCGTATCCTTCAGATCAGGAACATATTCCTGAAAACTCTGCCTCGTTCAACTTGCTGTCATCATTCACCTTGTGCTGCATGCAGTCACCACGATCTATCTCATACGATGACCATCCACCTGTTTCAATGATAAACCTTACAAGACACGTATCAAAGGTAACAAATGATGTGATTAACACCTCAGGGACAAGACACCCGAAAAGATCGGACTAAAAAATAATGATTTTGGCATTCGTGACTTTCTTGTAGCGCTCTAGTGTATTAATTTCGCTCTTGCGCTACAAGAAATTCCAAACACATAATTTCACATCATTAAGTCACTAATAAGGTTTAAGACTTGGTTTATATGCTTAATCTCGACCTTAGTGTCATTTATGAAACCATTTAATCCATATATACCTTGTATAACCCTTCAAGAATGAACTCTAAGCAAAATTTATAAAAGCAAGCTTAAAAAAACGAAAAATCAAAATGATGAAAACTAAAAGCTTAAACTCAAAATTAACCTTTATAAACAAAATTTCCTAGAAGCAAAAATACTAGCAAGGTTAAAAAACATAAACAAAAGCATAAAACTAAGGAAGACAAAATCATGACCTAACAGGGAGAATCAATAATTTAAACAAGTCATGTAAAGTCAAAGAGGTTAACTCTCCTTGTTGATCACGGGTTAAAGTCCCCGTAGTTATGGGGCACTAGGGTTATTAGACTCTCCTAAAGAAGTCAGCCCCAGTAAGTTATTGTCAAGTAGGAAACTAGTATAAATAGTGAGTGAGCATTTCTATTTATCACATAGTCACTCACACTTAGTTGTAGTGCATGAGAGAGAGAGACAGATCTGGGATAAGAGAGAGAATAACTGTTGGAGATCATCTTACTGTATTTGGGTTTTACTGAATCCATTGGTGCTTATTCTATCTCTGAGGAAGTTGTGGGGTTTTCTCCTTTATGGTTTTCCCGAGGAAAATATTTGTGTCTATTGTCTCTTGTGATTGATTTCTGTGCATGTTATTCTTTCCTTCCCACACATCCTTTGCGGACACCTTCATGTTTTTCCTATAATTTTGTAAGACCTTCAACAACTTTTCTTGCAAGTGGTAGTGCTCTATAGTGTACATGTGCAAGCCTTTTGTGCCAAAGTTCATTTGGCTCTACTGATTCATGGAACAAGGCTTGTTCTGGTTGACCCTTTAGCTTGTATAATCCTTCCTCTTTCTCCCCAATCACAATTGCATCATTTATTGTCTTTCCATTTGGCCACATAAGAACTTGGCCATCTACAAATGCAACCCTCATTCATTTTGCATCCAATGCAGAGATGGAGAGGAGGTTCTTCTTTAGTCTTGGTACAAACAAGACATCCTTCATTTTCATAGACTTTCCAAAGTCTAACTTATAGGAGTATTCACCACTACCTTATCTTGGATATTGGTAGTCATCCCCAAGTTTCACCTTGTGGGGTGACTCATGTTCTGATAATTTCACAAAGGATTCTTTGAATCTCGTCTTATGATTGGAAGCCCCACTATTGATAAGCCAATCAATGCTTCCATGTGTGATAGTTCTCGTGAGAGCAGAAATAAAAACATATACTTCATCTCTTGAGGAATCAATTTCTTGTTTGATTCTCTTTATGGAAGGTTCATCATCCTCTGTAGTATGAGCATGATGTCTTCTCTTGTTTCCCTTCTTCTTGTGAGAGCCACCTTTTTTTCTGGGACATAATCTTGAGATGTGTCCTTTCTCATCGCATGTAAAGCATTAGATACTAGATAGATCTATTGTAGGGTTATTTTGATGTGAATGCTTACCTTTGTGATGATGATCGTCTCTTTTGTTTTTCTTGGTGTGTATTGTGAGATCTTGATCTTCATTTCCCATATTTTCTTCTCAAGCTACTATTCAAGCTTCTTCTTGTGAGCATTCCTCCCACAACCTACTGAAGGTGACTAGCTTTCTTCTAGAAAAAATACCTTGATTGAAAGAGTCCCATGACCTAGGGATACCATTCAAGGTGGTGATCACAATTTCTGCATTCTCCACTTCTTGATCCACTGCTTAAAGTTATTCTTTGATCTGGGAAACCCTTGTAAAGTATGATTGTACGGTCTCCACATTTTGGATCTTCACATTCTTCATCTGGTTCCTCAAAGTCATATTTTGATTTATGTTCTTTCCTTCAAATAGCTTGGTCAATGTTTCAAACATCTCTTTAGGTGTCTTTGGGGAGGACACATGTGGTATAAGGTGATCCATGATTGAATCAACAATAATCCTATTGGCCTTGATCAAGTTATTCTTGTGTAAGGCCTTAGCCTCATCTCCCTCTAGAACTGGAACCTCTCCACTGATGTAGGAGTCCAATTCATTTTCTTTAAGAACTAGGGAGATCCTATATTTCCATGCTCAGAAGTTATCAGCTCCCTCATGATTTTCATCAAGCTTGGTGTGATGAGACATCTTTGGTTGAGAATCTCAAATGGAAATACATAATATTTAGATCTTACCAATTTGAGAAGCTGAAAACTCGATATGGAATTGATCTTCTAAAGTGCTGGTTTTCTGGTTCTAGGGAAAATTAGGGTTTGACTTTCCTGGAGTTATACCCAACCAAAAACCTCAATTTTTGTCTCAAAAATTTGATTTTGAGGAGGAGAGAAATCCTAGCCCGGGCCCACTCAAAAAATCCTCTTAAGTGAAAAGCCCTAATTTCTTGATGCAGTGGTAGGTAAAAAACTGAAATTGCTCAGCATTAGATTCTACTTTGACTAAAATACGTGACATTCAAAGGAGAGTCAGCCTAGCCTCCTTTTGCTGATGGATTGTGGAGAGAGACCCAAAAATAGGAAGCTCTAGCTTCTGTAGCTGCACAATGTCTTCTTCTCAGGTTAGCTATGATACCACGTTAGATTTTTATCATTTAAGCAATATGATATTAGGATCTTATCTGAGAGAATAACATGCATAGAAATAAATCACAAGATACAATAAACAAAAATATTTATCCTCAGAGAAACCATAAAGGAAAAACCCCTCAACTTCCTCAGAGATAGAATGAGCACCAATGGCAGTAAAAAAACCCAAAGACAGAAAGATGATCTCCAACAACTATTCTCTCTCTCACCTATGCGCTATAGCTGGGTGAGTGTGTGTCTCAAATAGAGAGGCTCACTCTCTATTTATACTACTTTCCAACTTGACAATAACTTACTAGGGCCGACTTCTCTAGGACAATCTAATAACCCTAGTGCAACACAACTGTGGGGAATTTTCCCTCCGATCAACAAGCAAGGTTAATCACTATGAATTTACATGACTTGATTACATTAATGAGTCTCCCAATAGGAACATTGGGGACCAATGGAATACAATATATGAAATATACAAGTGAATACATTCTGAAGTTACAAATACATCAACATGGTTCTCGAGGAGAGAGTTGTACTCATCCTACATAACAACTTCATAGAGGGGATTCCTTGCAACCTCTACATAGGCATGTGGGTCTGAAGATAGAACCATGTAACAATGCATAGGAATCATTGGTTCGGTATATTTTAGTGCATGAGAAGGCTCCTCAAACTGGGACTGCATCCTCCTTGGTTCCAATGGATCCCCAACAAGGTCACTTGCATCCTGTGGGCTTGTTTGTGCATATATATCTCTTAAGATCCTTGTTCTCTTAGGGGAGAAAGGATGTGGATCAATGTATTCATGCTCATTTTCTCCATCATATTCAGAACTCAAATCTGAATGAGTGGACTCATCATCATGGATGTTTGGTGCAGGTAGAGGAACAAAAGTCTCTGCATGTGACTCCAATGGTGTATGTAAGGGGATTTCCTCAAACTGGACACTTTGCTTAATAAAGAGATTTTTTGTTGAGGGATTAATAAAATTGTAACCCTTCACATCATTGAGATATCCCATGAATATGCATGCAATGCTCTAAGGATATAATTCTTTCCTCGTTTTAGAGGGTATGTGGGTTGCATGCACATGATTCAAATATTGGCAAGTGGGTGACTTCCGGTTTGCAACTACTCCATGCCTAAAAAGGAGTCATGTCCTTGATAGATCTATGAGGAGATCTGATCTATATGTATTTATCACAGTTAAGTGCCTCAACCCATAGTTTAGAAGGAAGAGACCTTGCATGCAACATGCAAGAGGCCATATCTTTGAGGGATCTGTTCTTCCGCTTAGCCACTTCGTTCGCTTGTGGAGTGTATGGTATTGTATGTTGCATCTGTATACCTGCCTATGAAGTAAGATGTTGAACATTCCTATTCACATGTCCCCCCCATTATCTGTGTGGAGGATTTTGATCTTTCTCACGGATTGATCCTCTACACGTGCTTTGAAGTCTTTGAGATGATAAAAAAGTTTAGATTTCTTCCGAAGAAAATACACCCAAGTATATCATGAGAAATCATCAATAAATGTAAGACTATACCTCACCTTGTTAGTGGACAGATGAGGAAAGGGTCCCATCAGATGACTATGGATGAGCTCCAAGGGAGAGGAGGTCCTTTGAGACTTCCCTTTTTCAAACTTCTCTTGAGGATGTTTTCCAAGAACACATCCTTGAAAAAATCCTTTGGAAAAATGAATGTTGGGAAAGCCAATGACCATTCCCTCCTTGTAGAGTTGATGTATGTATTTGAAATTAAGATCACCAAATATTTCGTGCCAGAACCTACTACTATCATCAACGTGCATAAGTAATAAGGAAAAATTTGGTTCAATGAATTCAAGAAAGGTGTAAAGCCTAGATCTATGATTTACCTCACCAGTGGCAACTTTAGAGTTGCTTTGTATGTCGAATATATTCGCACCATTAGGAGTGAATTCAAATCTCTTTCTGGTGCTAGAATGTGTAATGTGATAGGAAGAGAGAAGGTTCACCGAGGTTTTTGTAACATGTAGCACATCCTCAAAGCTACCATGCTTGAGTTCAATTCTTCCCTTGTCGATGATATTGACAGGAGAATCATCCCCCATGACTATAGAAGGACCTTTGCATGCATCCAATGAAGATAAGGATTCCTTGGTGGAATCCATGTGGTGAGATGTGTCTAAATCTACAATCCATGCATATGGAGATGAATTAGTGGCAATCAAAGCATGGCTAGAGTTACCTTTCTCGGGAGCATGATATTCAGGATTCTTCTTGGCACCCTCTAGAATGTGAACTGTTATAATAATCGATCCATAGTTAGCTACCTTAGACATTAATTAATCCAATTTTTGTCTTATTTGCCTAGTTTCCATATTTCACCTTTTGCAAGTTGTCCTCCACACATCCATAGTGGTCAAACTTTCTAAATTTGAGTCATGTATCACTTGGGAAACCTCTTGGAATCAAATATACTTTATTCCTAGCCTCCCTAGTGCATGTCTACTTTTTTTGCTTTATTGCCTGCTTTTTCTGAGTTTTAAGGCAATTGGGAAAGTTTGACTAGGTGAAGTTAACTTGTTTTTGTCCTCATCATCCTCCACTCTTTTCTCCTATGAAAAGCATGTATGAGTTGTTCTTCCACCACCTATTAGCTTGCCTAATTTATTTTTCCAATTCTTGAGCTCCTAGACAGTTTTGGAAACTGCTTTATGCACCTATGGGGGATTTGCTTAGATTTAGTAAGTCCGATTTTGAATAAATTTGAATGGCATCCTTATGAATTTGAATCTCTCATGTAATTATTTATTTTGGCATCCTATGACTTCATAGGGTTGGCTATTGTACACTTATTCAATATAGATTAGTGTTCTGCTCCATATTCAGTCTCCTTTGTGAGTAATTTGCATGTGTAATTGGCAATTGTTGTGAGTGTAATTGTTCTAACACCTGGGTTCAATTTACACATGGTATCAAAGCCTTTGTAGATCAATTTATCTCCTTTCAATTTGTATTGCAATTTTGACATCATTGACTGGGAGCATTCTGCTGACTGACGGGACAATTTCTGAGCTATGGATCAATCTCAGAAGATCATCTTGACTCCATTTAACTTCTTTGAATGGAAAGCAGAGATGGAGATACTATTGAGAGCTAAAGTCCTTTGTAGAGTGACTATTCCAACAAAATCAGAGCCCAATGTAGCTGCAGAGAAGATTAAATGGCACAACAGGAGGGATGAGCTTGTGTTTGAGCATATCCAGAGACCTCCTTTTCCATCTTGATGGATTGACATCACCGAATGAAATATGGGATAATATTTTTGATCTTTTTGGAAATAAATATGAGATGAGGGGACATCAAATTGAAAATTAATTGATCTCCCTGAGTCCCAAGAGCTTTGAATCCTTGCAAATCTATTTTTCCAAGTTCAAAGCAGTTGTTTTGCAGCTAAAACAATGTGGGATCGAAAAGAAGGATGAGAAACTGGTTTTGGCCATACTCTTAAAGCTTGGCCCTGACTATTTAGTGTTTGTTTCGACCTTCTATGCCACAAAGTTGACAGCTTGAGCCTGGAAAATGCCTAGCCTTGCATATTTCATGGAATCTCTCACACAATAACAAGGTAAATTGGTGATGATGGGCACCATCAAACCTTCCAAAGACCAATATTTGGTTACTGGAGATTCAAAGGTGGATTCAAAAAGAAAGAAGAAAGCTAAAAAGCCACCTGAGCAAAAGAGAGACAAGAACAAGTCTCCAGAGGAGCCTCAAGGTTCCAAGAAGAACCCCCAGAAGAAGAATAACAAAGGAGAAATGAGCAAGTGCGCATACTGTAGTAAGGGCAATCATTCTGAAAGCTCCTACATGAAGAAGAAAATAGACATGCTGACCCAACTCCTGAAGAAGAATGGCATCTCCCTTCCAGACAGCTCAAAGAAGAGGGACGGAGTATCAAATTCAGAAGACAGAGAGAGAGTTCATGCATTGGTTGCTGGCACATCAAGCTCACCTAGTTTCATCATTGATTCTAGAGCTTCAAGACATATGGTTTCGACTAAGGAGGCATTCACCTCACTTGACATGTCGAAAGGTCCACCAATAGTACTAGGAGATGACTCTCTCATTGAAATTTTGGGCAAAGGGAGGATTGATCTTGACCATGGTAAGTTCAGCAATGTGTTGTATGTTCCAGGTCTTGCCTCTAACCTCTTATCAATGTATCATATGACCCACATAGGGTCTCTAAAGAAGGTCATATTCTCCCCTGATGAAGTTGAGATCATAGAGATCTCAAGTGGTAAAGTCATTGCAAAAGGAGTTGCAAATCACACTTCAAAGGTATACATGTTCTCACACTACCTACCCTACTCAAACCCCTCTCCTCTTCTAATTCATGCTAATGAGGCAAGCAAGCTTTGGCATGAAATATTTGGCCACCTTAATTACAAGTATCTTTCTGATCTTAGTGAAAAATAAATGGTCATAGGGTTACCAAAGATTAAGTTTTCAAAAGGAGTCTATCAAGGTTGCATCCTAGGAAAACACCCAGAGCATAAATTTGAGAAAGCTAGTCATGAGAGAACGCTTGCACCTCTTGAGTTGATCCACAGTGATCTTGCTAGCCCATTTCCTCATATGTCAATGAGTCAGGCCAAATATGCATTGACATTCATAGATTAATTTTCCAGGTATTGCTGGGTTTACTTCCTGAAACACAAGTCTAAAGTTTTTGGCCTCTTCAAAGTCTTTAAGGCTTTGGTTGAAAACCAATCTGGGAGGAAACTCAAGGTCCTTAGATCTAACAATGGTGGTGAGTATGTCAAGTCTGAGTTCATTCAACATTGTGTATATGCAGGTATTCAGATGCAGCATTCTATCCCTTACACACCATAGCAGAATGGTGTTGCTGAGAGGAAGAACATATCACTGAAAGAGATGGCAACCTGCATGATGGAGGCTAAGACTTTGCCACCGAAGTTTTGGGCTGAAGCTATAAAATGTGCATCCTATATCCAGAATAGGGTGCCTCATAAACATCTTGATGGTATGACTCCTTTTGAAGCATGGAGTGGGCACAAGCTAGATGTGACCCATTTCAGGAACTTTGGCTCAAGGGCTTGGGCTAGAATTCCAATAGAAAAGAGGAAGGATTTGCAGCCCCAAAGCCAAGAGTGTCTATTTGTTGGGTACTCTGAAGATTCAAAAGGGTACAAGCTGATCAATTTGAGCACAAACAAAGGCTTCATTGAAAGGTGTGTTCAGTTTCAAGAAGACCCCCTAGCATCAGTGGAAGTTGGAGAATCCTCTTCACCACCAGAACCTCTGAATGTAAGTAAAGAGATAGTTGAACATGATGATTCTGATATGTATAATAATGATTATTTAATTGTAGATACTAACATTCCTACAATACCAAAATGGGTAGCCAATACCATTCATGCAGCTGGAGAACTAGCTGAAATCCTAATGATCCTAGAAGGACTAGATATCAGTTTGAGAGTGCTCTGTGCATGAAAGATCCTATGTTTGTATAGAAATGCTATCTAATGATTGAATCAGACCCATAGACATATGAATATTCAGCAAATGATCCAAGATGACAAACAACCATGGAAGAAGATTTCAGCTCACTCCAGAAGAGCAACACTTGGGAGCTAGTTGATCTTCCCCCAGGGAGGAAGCTAGTTCAGTGTAAGTGGGTGTACAAAACCAAATTTGCTCCTGATGGTTCACCTCTGAAGTACAAGGCCATATTGGTAGCCAAGGGCTACTCACAGGTACATGGCATAGACTACAATGAGACCTTTGCACCAGTGGCAAAGATGGACTCCATCAGGCTAGCCTTAGCCATTGCAACTTCAAAGTAGTGGGAGGTACACCACATGGATGTGAAGTGTGCTTTCCTGAATGGAGATCTCATTGATGAGATTTACATGCATCAGCCTCAAGTATTTGCTACTAACCCATCCATTGTGTGTAGGCTAAAGAATTCATTGTATGGGCTTGGTATGCCAAGATTGATAGCTTTCTGCTATCACTGAATTTTGTTTGATGCAAATCAGATCCAAATGTCTATTTGAAGCTGATTCATGGTTCATTAATGATCATTTTTTTGTATGTTTATGACCTTCTCATTACAGGAAGCTCAAAAGATGAAATTTCCTCCTTGAAGGATGCAATGAACCATGCCTTCTCAATGACAGATTTGGGCTTATTGAGCCAATTCTTGGGGCTCGAGATTGCTCGAACCAAAGAAGGAATCAAAGTACATCAGTCCAAATATGCCTTGTATTTGTTGAACAAATTCAATATGAAGGATTGCAAGCCAAGCAAGACTCCTTTCCTTTCAGGAGTTAAGCTTGAAGAAGCTGATTCTTCACCTATGGTAAACAATACAGTGTATAGGCAATTGATTGGATGTTTGTTGTATCTTACACATAATAGAACTGATATTTCTTATGCAATAAGTGTGGCTTCAAGATACATGGATCAGCCTCATGAGATCCTTTGGAGAGCAGCCAAAAGGATCCTTAACTTTGTTCAGGGAACAAGGACTCATGGGATCTTCTACAAAGCTAAATCTGATCTTGATTTGATTGGGTTTACTGACAGTGATTGGGCAGGTGACAACACAGATCGAAAGTCAACATCAGGACATGTGTTCATGCTTGCAGAAGGGCCAATCAGCTGGTCAAGCAAGAAACAGAGTGCCATTGCACTCTCATCTACAGAAGCATAGTACAGAGGAGTTGTAAATGCAGCAACTCAATGTTTATGGTTACAGGGGTTACTTGGAGAGTGTGGCTTCGAATAAGAATACTCAACTACTATCTACTGTGATAATTAGAGTACCATTCAAATCTACAATGATCCAATTTAGAAGCAGAGAACCAAACACATTGAGATCCATATGCACTACATCAGACAGCTTGTGCATGATGGCACCATTCACCTACTCTTCTGTTCATCTTCAGAACAAGTAGTAGATATCTTCACCAATGTTTTTTGTGAGAAGACATTCAGCAATCTCAAATCACTGCTGGGGATTGCTGATCATGCTGTGAAGCATGAGTGATGATAAGATTTCCAAATTTTGTTTTACTGTCCATGTTTAAGGGAGGATTTTTACCCACTGGGTTTTTGCCTCTTTCCTTGGTTAAATAGACATGCAGTATGTAAAGGGTGACTAAGCCTTGTTGCTAGGCCCTATAATTTTCTAATATTTTACTCATAATTCAGGCTTAAGGGGGGGTGTTAGAATAATCAACCCATAGTTAGCTACCTTAGACATTAATTAATCCAATTTTTGTCTTATTTGCCTAGTTTCCATATTCCACCTTATGCAAGTTGTCATCCACACATCCATAGTGGTCAAAATTGATAAATTAGAGTCATGTAGCACTTGGGAAACATCTTGGAATCAAACTTACTTTATTCCTGGCCTCCCTAGAGCATGTCTACCTTTTCTGCTTTATTGCTTGCTTTTTCTGAGTTTTAAGGCAATTGGGAAAGTTTGACTAGGTGAAGTTAACTTGTTTTTTTTCCTCATCATCCTCCACTATTTTCTCCTATGAAAAGCATGTATGAGTTGTCCTTTCACCACCTATTAGCTTTCCTAATTGATTTTTCCAATTCGTGATCTCCTAGACAGTTTTGGAAACTACTTTATGCACCTATGGGTGATTTGCTTAGATTTAGTAAGCCTACTTTTGAATAAATTCGAATGGAATCCTTATGCGTTCGAATCTCTCATGTAATTATTTATTGTGGCATATTATGACTTCATAGGGTTGGATATTGTACACTTATTCAATACAGATTAGTGTTCTGCTCCATATTCAGTCTCCTTTGTGAGTAATTTGCATGTGTAATTGGCAATTGTTGTGAGTGTAATTTTTCTAACACCTGGGTTCAATTTCCACATGAACCCCAAGATTGTGCCTATAAATTATCTGGGCCATATTGTCTATTTTCTTCTTCATGCATGAGGATTCTGGATGGAATCCTCTCTGACAATATGTGCATTTATCCCATTTCTTCCCTTTTTCACCTTTGGATATGGAGGAATCATTGAAGGGTTTGGTGTTTCCTTCATTCTTTAGATTTACATGTGCCTTTCCTTCATCTTTGTATTTAGATATTTTTTTAAATCTATGAATGCCATCATCCAAAACAAGAGCATGCAACTTGGAGTCCTTTATTTTTCCCATACTGATGATCTTGTCTTGTTCATGCGACAGAGATTCAATAAAATCATCAAGAGTGGGCATGGTCCTGTTCTTATTAGGGGTGAGCCTCACTGAATGAAATATGGAGACAAAAACAAAGTATTTCGGTCCAATCTTGGAGAGAATGTTTATAGCTATCCATTTTTTTCTTAGATTTATCAAGCCCGCAACCCTTGAGTTGCAGCAACAAATCCTTGTATCTTGTGAAGAAATCCTATATATTGTCGAAGATTCATGGATACAAAGAGAGAATATCTACTTCAACCATGTGGCCTTTCATCTCATCTTTCTTGTCAAAAAGACCTTTCATGGTGGTCCAAAATTCATTGGGATTTTTGCAAAAAGAAATATGGAAAAGCAACTTAGGGGAGATGTTCATGCAGAGGGCTCCATAGGCCTCATCCCTTCGATTGAGGTATTTGTAATTTTATATGGCTACTATAGCCTCAAAATACATGTCCATAGAAATCCTATACAACCCCCTGCTTCAAAGAAACATCTCCATCTTTTCTTCCCATGCAAAGTAATTGTATGGTGTGAGAATAGCTTCCTTTGGAAGCTCCATTCTTGTAATGATTTTCAATATTTTGTACCTTCAAATAAAAAATATTGGTGTTCCTTTTTCCTAGAAGCATAACTATGATACAATGTAGATGAGTGTTGAACACTTGCACAAAAATATCTAGCTAACAAGAGAGAACAAACAACTTGCAAAATAATAATAATGAAAACCAGAGAGAAGGAATGAATAAATTCTATGTTGATATGTGAGAAAGATTACAATACATAATATCTATCCTTGACTAGAAAAAACAAGGAAACATGCCATAGTGGTGTTCTAGAGAGATCCGATGCATGCCGTCAGTTACATAGTGAACTAAGACCAACGACATCATTTACAGAGGTAACTGAGCCTACATGGGTCTCCAACACCAGCGATTGCAATTTCCTTCTCTAAGACCCATAAATTCCACATTGTAAACTCCTTTTTCAAGATCACAAATGAAGGAGTATATGCACTCATCATTATCATCTCACACAATTGCAAAATTCTAAAATATAAATACATATAGAAATATGGTTATGTTTGTTATGACGCAGTATGAAGTAAAAGATGATTATGATATTTTTTATATTCTTTTTTAATAATTTTTTTATTTCAAATTTGGACAACCATAAACTCAATCTAGAGAGTACACTTGTCTCATACTCATGCAATTTAGTAAAAACATACTTACTACTCCACCTCAAATTCTAAAATACAAACACATATGTGTGTAATAAATATAGTTATGTTGGTTTACGACTGCACCTACCTATCCATGTAATAAATATGGTTATGTTTGTTGATGACCAGGTTTGAAGTGAAATATGATGATGATAATTATTATTACTATCATAGCCACAAAGGTTAAACCTTAAAATAATAACCATATCATTATAGTTATCCGTTTATGGTATAACATAATCATTAAATTAATTAATATAAACATAAAAAAAATACTATTTAATGAAGAAACAAAGCTTTCTTTAACCACCGTTGAATTGAAGCTTATTTAAATATTAATCAAGATTCATTTAGACATAACAATGACCATGAAATATGAAGATCATGAAATGGGTCTCAGTTACACTTGTTACACTCAAGTTAATCATCTTAATCGACTCAAAGAAATCTAAAATCTCATATATTCATACGTAAAACAAATACCAGTTAATAAACAAAAAAAATGATATGAAAGGGCGTCGAGGTCTGGTACTCGCAAGCTTCACAACCAAACAATATAAGTAGTACTACAACTCTCATTGTACCAAGATGAACAACCAATTGCATAATATTTTGAATATCTAGACTTATCAGCAAAGGTTAGCAAGGATGGGAGCTTCTTCCAACGACTGCAGTGTAATGTCCCTAAAAATCGTAAAATAAAAAAATTGTAGGCTAATAAAATACTACAATCCAAGGACAATGTTTAAACTTATGCGGAATCAAACTTGGTTGTGTACTGAAACTAAGTGCCATAAGTTGTTTTTCCTTCTACTTGTTTTCATGTCAGGTGATGATGTGTTTATGTGATGTTGTTATATTACTTGGATTGGTTTGTTTGGTTACTCTGCCTATCTACTAATTGCAGAATTAGGCGATGCTTGTTAAGTTACATTTTACTTCTTATTTTATATGCCTTAATTTCGTTTATGTTTTTATTCATTAAAAGGCTGACTTGCCTTTGTATGTCAAGGGGTGGAGTGGAGGGGTTTTTATCCCTTGAGGGTCCATTCAGAAAGGTAAGGGTTCCTACTACTTTAAGGGGCTTACTTAGTTCATTGCGAACTAATGCAGGCTCCTACTCTTGTGTAGGTTATTCTGGCGGTCAATTCTGTTTATGACCATGGCAAATAAAAACATCCTACACCACTACATCTATAATACACTATCTTATTCATAGCTGGGTGAAAGGAGGACTAACTATACCTAAGTCCTATGTTCATTCAAAATTGATTTTATGTATGGTTATAACTTTATGGTATACACTCTTAAGGTTTAAGACCTTATCCACTTTGTTGTGTGTGTG
>LPNX010393960.1:4279-22942 GCA_001517045.1 Pseudotsuga menziesii
TTCTTTGATTATGTGAGAACACGGTCTTCTCTCTCTGGTGTTGATGATGGATTTTGGTTCTAAAACAAGTTTCCATTCTTCATCCAAGGTAGGAAGCATTGTCTGAGCAGATTGATGTTGACCCAACAGTTTTTTGATATTTTTCATGTCCCCACATTTTGACCACCAAATGTGTGGACCTTGCTAAACACCTAGGGGGAGAAAGAGGAATTAATTAATTAGCCTAGGGAAATTTTGCTAAATAATTCTTATTAAGGAATGTACTTGATTTTAATTATTTCCATATTAATTATTGTGCAAATAACATGTGGAATTCATCTTTCCATGTCAGGAGGGTGCAATTGGCAAGCCAACTTGCCAAGGAGGAAAAGTGGAAACTCTATGACAAAAGCAGTCAGAGCAAAAAGGGAAAGTTCCCAAAAGCTATGAAAAAAGAAGTTAGATAAAAGAGAGGAAACAAAGGAGGGCGCAATTTCCTTTGGGAGAGTCAGAAAAGTTGTCATATGAAAAGTAGGAAACTTTTGACAAAGGAGGGCGCAATTTCCTTTTTGAGACTTAGTCACAAAAGCATGGGAAAGAAGAAAAGATGGCATAGATAAAAGAAACAAATATTGTCCTAAGGAGGGAGAAGTTGCTAAGTTTGATGAATGAAATGGAAATGGAAACAAATCACATGGGTCCCTACTTGCTAATTACTCAAGGATGGCACATATGTGGCTAGGGTTAGGGTTGTATGACAATGGCTTGCTCTCACGAGTCACCTACCTACTGAACAAGTCACCAAAAGATAGTAAAAAGATGAATGGAGCTCATTTACTTAGTTAGATTTATTATTGATTTATGTTCATGTGAAGTATTGCTTCTACTAAGAGATGTACCTCATCCTTTGGGAGATGTGCCCCAATTCCTTCACTCCCCATTCTTCTTCCTCCCATTCCTTTTATTTGTAGGTATTGGAGAATTAAAATATCATCCCATGACATAATATTCAGATCAGTCCTATTTCATCCATCATATTCAGTAAATTCAAGATCTAGTGAATCCCAATATTCACCTACGCTCCCATCCCTCTTGTTGTCAAGTTTTGGGTCTCCTGCCCACTATTTTGAGTCCTATTATGGAGTGTTAAATCATTCCACTTATTTTTTATGTGTATCAGTCTATAAGAATTTTTATAATATCTATAATATTGTAATATTACTTTCCATTAATCTCCCACATTAATTTTTCCTTGTATGAGCTTAATTTTCCAGGAAAGTTAGGCATTTGATTAGTTTAGTGCAATAATAATTGAGTGATGGTCATGAGCTTGATTCTGAGTGGTGTAATATGTTTATATAAGATGTATTAGGCTATTTTAATTTAATTTCTTGGTTTTGATACATTTTTTCTATGAATTTCATGTGTTTCTATACACCCTAGCTAGATTGCTAGTCTAAATTGATTAGTCTCACTGTTTCTGCAATTTTGAGAGTTCTATTCTCTCAATTTCGATTCTGAAAGTTGATACCTATTTATTATTAACCCATATATCCATAAATAATTTCAAACTAAAAATTAGTTGAGTCGTACACTATTTGGGAAGCCTCCACTACGTAGGGCCTCACCAAGCCAAAAATGCACAATTTTCCCAAATCACTCCTAAACTCCACAGAACCGTCCATAACTATTTGGAAGTATTAAAAACCATATTTTATACTTTTTAAATGTTTTATAACCACTATGTACATTTCCCCAATCCTATGGCTAAGAGGAATTGAATAAGTCTTCATAGTTTCACACTTAGGTGACCCAGAAGCATGGGAGTAAGTTTCAGCGTAGCTAACTATGAAACCTAAATGGTCCTATATATAAATGTGTTATGGAATATGAATTCTATGTTATAAAAATTTCATTGGTTTCTTCTCTTTACATGCTTCCATACTTATGAATTTCTCAACAAAATACCTTCATTTTCCTAGTCTAAGATTTTACTGAGTGACTGTAGCAATAGTTAGTGTTATGATATGTACATTAGATCTGTGAAATGACAGTGGTATGAAATATCCAATTTCATGTTGAAGAATCCCTTTCAGTTTGAGTCGTTCCAGTCAAAACTAGTAATTTCCTAACACCTAGTTTGACAATTTTATGTACCAAGTCTTTGTTTGGAGTTAGTATCTTTGAGATATGATACAAGGATATTAAAGTGGCATCATATCACTTTCCTTGGCTCATACTGTGTAAATAAGAATCTCTGTTGACAAACATTGTAGATCATTAAGTCAAGTTGTAGCAATGAAACTCCTATCAATGATCGAAGAAGACTTCAATGTGAAATATGAAGAATACTACAAAACATATGAAGAAGAAGGATACCTTGAGTAGTGTGAAGAGGAAGGCTATGAATATCCCTCTTGAAGTACCTCAAGTATAAGTAGTAGGAATGATGCTGATGCTTTCTGGATATTATCTTATGATCAAACTATTTGGAAAAAATCTACAAGCATCCATGGCCAAATGTTCAATGGAAGAAACTCTAAGGAACCCTTCCAGTATTCCATGGAATACTATCCCTTGAAGGAAGAAATGAGGTATTATCTTTTTGAGAGTGATGAACTCTTGAGATACAGAATATGTTCAGAGATACCTGCTGTGGGACAAACATGAGAAGAATTACACACATGGTTGATGAAGTGTGCAAGGAAGTGGATACTAGAAGGTTTTCTCTTGGAGACAAAAGAGGAGGAAATAAGGAAGATTCATCAAAGTCACCTGCTTGTCCAAGCAGTAAGAGGATGTTTGGATTTTTCCCAATTAGAACTTCCAGTGACCATATTGATGAAGAAGACTCAAGCTCCTTCAAGGAGAAGAGAAATGAATCAAAGATAGAGATCCATGAATATGAAGTTGAATGCACTACAAGGTTCTTTATGGGTGATATACATATCACTGACAGAAATGTGGGCTCATGTATGGGTGGATATATACCTTTTGGATCATATCCAAAAGGAGATTTCAAATTAGAGTTATAGTCACCTTTGAAGTAACCTAAATAAGAAGAAAACAAGGCCACACTCCTTGGGTGTGAACTCAAAATTTTGGTGGAGGAGCAGGCCACCAAAGTATCTGTACAGAAAAATGATAAGGTGAAGAACATGGATAATAAAATTTATGAATTTTGTAGCAGCCATGTACACCTGCAACCATATTATCTGTGGAAAGATAGAAATTCTTCACTTGCATCTGAGGATTGCAAAAGGAAGACCAATTGTGAGGGAGATAAATTCACTCCTAGTTTCCTTATTGGTAATCACAAAATCAGTGCAAAGAAGGGTGAGGGTGTCAATGGTGATAAGATGGTGAAGGAAAATTTTGGATCATATCCAAAAGAAGAACTTATATCAGATTTGAGATAATCAGTTGATATTCCTAAGTAAGTGGAAGACAAGTCCCCGCCAGCTGGGTATGAACTAGGAAATCTAAATGAGAAAAATGTGATTCGAAGGGATGCACACAGTTCATATTTATGTACTCTCTTAAAAAATGATAAGGTTGCAGCCACATCAGAGGGAAGTCTTGACATCAGTAAGGCCCCAAATCCCACTTTCATCATTGAGGAGATTCGTGAACCATTTAGTCTTGCAAGTGGGAAAGCATAAATAAAGAATCATGAAGAGAAGTGCAAGCTACTGCAAGGTATTTGCAGTGAAGGAGAGGGTGAAGTTTCCAATGAGCATTAAGAGAAATATGTTGCAGCGATGTAAGAAATAAATTAAATCATTATTGATGAGGATTATGAAAGAAAAGAGAAGCGTGTTCTTTCACTTAACCCTACCACCAGTGTTGTAGAAGAACAATCCAGAGGGATAAGAAACACTATGGACATGATTGAAAGAGTACCTATTAATGGGTGCTCAAATTTCACTGAGACATCTATGGAAGGATTTCCATATCTCTATGTTGGTGACATAGATATTTCAATTGAATAAAATATTCCAAGATCAACTTCCACTTCACCACTAGTGTTCCATGAAGTTGATACTAGAGAGAGGGAAGAACCTCATTTTCTTATAGGGTCACTAAAAATGAGTGAGTGAAAAATCAAAGAGGCACTACACACTCTCCATAGAACCTTTTCATTGATGAAATTTTTCAGTAGGAAGTTGGAGGAGAAATATTTCTTTGAAGACATGGAGAAGTTTCAGAAGGCCGTGACAAGCACCAAAGGTAATTTTTTGCAGTTTCTTTCTGATAGAGACAGTCTACTTGAGATTGTGGAGTTGTTTCATGGAGCATCCTTGAAGGATAACGGAGATATATGCAATCTCACACATAAATTATTGACAAATCAAGATTCCTTAAAGAACACTCAATGTGCACTCAAGGAGTCCAAGATGGAGATAGAGAAACTTTAAAAGAAGTTGCAAAGATCTCACCTACCCTCCTACACACCATTCGACCATCTTCACAGGGCTGATTGAATTCTTGAACATATGGAGGAATCTCATGGGATGGTGGATCATGATATGCACTTGGTTTTGCATGTGCTTGAGAATTGTGCATACAAGCTTGATCAGAACCAATCACTTGACCTTTTCCACAGAAAACTAGACCTATTTTATGGAGAGTCTCTTCTCCATGGAAGAGACAGATAAGATCATTTTAGTTGGATTGGACATTGAGGAAGAAGAGGAAGACATAAGTTGGGTGATAATTATTGAAGAGATTGGATTCATATTTCTACCCACACTTCATTTCAGCCTCATCAAGTGGGGATGAAATTTGGGAGAAGGAATTTTCCTTGTTGGTGCAACAAGAAGAGCATGGGGATTTCCTAGAGGTTCACGATGAATTGCTAAATGCACCATCACCATCCTAGCAGACACATAGGCACATATTGCTATCACTTGATGCCATTCAGCCACATATGGATTGGGTGGAAGATTACATGTCACACATGGAGTCTTCTTGTAGAAAAAAATCTACTCACGAGTAGTGGAAGGAAGTCGAGCAAGCAAACTGCTTAGAGGAGTTGATTAGAAAAATATCTTGCATAAGGTGGTCCTTGTGGAGGAAATCAACACAGTTGAATGGATGCTTGCATCCTTTGATCAGTGGTAGAGAGTTGATCCATTGGGATTGTGCACATGGGAAAGCAATAAAATTTCCATATGGATCTGATATTTGGAGGATTTGCTCATCTATGGGAAGAATGGCTAGATACTTGTTGGAGTTATGCACCTTGGAGGGTGCACCTTTTTATTACACCATGGAATTTTTAGCAGACACATCCTACATATTTTGTGAGCAACATGGGCATCTATGGATGTTGGAGGATTCCCATAAATGTCTTGGGTCAAGGGACTCACACCTATGTCATCGTAGAAACATAATTAAGATTCAGTTCTAGTATGCATCAAGCACACAAAGAATTTTATGTTGGGTGAAGAATACTCACAGATATCCAATGTTGCACAGGGATTTCTCAATTTTCTATGTGGTGGCATGATTTCCACATCATGATTTTTATCTTCTACGATGATGTAATTTTGATTTTTTACTGATGAGTAGAAGGCTGCATAAAATACCTCAGGACCCTGACATTCTTGGGAATGAAATATTTCAAAAGGGAGCAACAATATTTGGATACTTATAGTTGATGAAATGGGATCCAGGCATATTTTTTTCTGATAAGTTGTGCTGGAAGGAATTATCATTGAAGGGGGTGCAGTGCAAGCAATGGGACCCTAGCATTGCTTGGTTTTGAAGAAATTTTACATGATGGCTTGATGGAACAAGTCTACCTTTTTTTTATGCACATGATTTCATGCTCTAGTTCCCCTACATAGTGGACCAATTTGCAGCACTCTGGAGTGATTCTGCTCAAAGAGAAGCATATTTGGGAGGGGGGGATTTTCATGTCCCCACATTTTGACCTCCAAATGTGTGGACCTTGTTAAACACCCATGGTGACAAAGAGGCATTAATTAATTATCCTAGCTAAATTTTTCTAAATAATTATTATTAAGGCATGTACTTGATTTTGTTTATTTCCATTAATTAATTATTATGCAAATAACATGTGGAGTTGAGCTTGCCATGTCAAGAGGGCGCAATTAGAAATCCAACTTGCCAAGGAGGAAAAGTAGAAACTCTATGAAAAAGTAGTCAGAGAGAAAAGGGAAAGTGCCCAAAATCTATGACAAAAGCATACAGATAAAAAAGAGGAAACAATTGACAAAGGTGGGAATAACTTCCTTTTGGATACTAAAAAAATATGTCATAGGAAAACGATGAAACTTTTGACAGAGGAGGGTGTAGTTTCCTTTTAGAGACTCAGTCACAAAAGCAAGGCAAAGCAGAAAAGTTTTCATAGGTAAAAGAAACAACTATTGGCATAAGGAGGGAACAATTGCTAAGTTTTATGAATTCCATGGACATGGAAACAACTCACAAGGGTCCCTACTTACTAATTACTCGAGGAGGGCACATATGTGGCTAGGGTTAGAGTTCTATGCTGATGACTTGATCTCACAAGTCACCTACCTACTCAACAAGTCACAAGAAGATTATAAAAAGACAAGTGGATCTCATTTACTCATTTTGGTTTATGATTTATAAATTTTTATGTGAAGCATTGCTTCTACTGAGAGATGTGCCTTAGCCTTTGGGAGATGTTCTCCAATTCCTTCCTTCCCCATTCCTCTTCCTCCCATTCATTTTCTTTGCCGGTATTGGAGAAGATGAAGTTAATCCCATGATATCAGATTCATATCAGTCCTATTTCATCCATCATATTCAGTAAATGTGAGATCCAATGAATCCCAAGCTTTACATACACTCCCATCCCTCTTGTTGTCAAGTTTTGGGCCTCCTTCCCACTGTTTTGAGTCCTCTTATGGAGTGGTCAGTCATTACAATTATTTATGATGTGTATAATCATATAAAAATTGTTTAATATCTCTTTCATATTGTAACCTTACCATCCAATAATCCCCCATGTTAATTTTTCCTTGTATGAGCTTAATTTGCCATGAAAATGAGGGATTTGATTAGTTTAATGCAATAATAATTGAGTGATGGCCATGAGATTAATTCTAAGTGGTATAATATGTTTATATAAGTTTTATTAGGTTATTTTAATTTCATTTCTTATGTATGATAAATTTCTGCTACGAATTTCATTAGTTTTTGTACACCCTAGCTAACTTGCTAGTCTATATTGACTAGTTTCATTGTTTCTAGAATTTTGAGAGTTCTGTTCTCTCAATTTCGATTCTGAAAGTTAATACCTGTTTATTATTGACCCATTTGTCCATATATACTTTAATACTGAAAATTATTTGAGGACATACACTATTTTGGAAGCCTCCACTGCGCAAGGCCTCACCAAGCCAAAATTGCCCAATTTTCCCAAATAACTCCTAAACTTCACAGAACCTTCTAGAAATGTTTTGAATTGTTCAAAAAAATATTTTATGCTGTTTAATTTTATTATAACCACTTTTTTCATTTACCCAATACTCTGGTTGAGAGGAACTGAATAAGTATTCCCAATTTCACGGTTGGGTGACCGAGAAGCGTGGGAGTAAGTTTCAGCGTAGATGAATCTGAAACCTAAATGGTCCCCAATATAAATGTGTTAGGGAAGATGAATTATATTTTCTTAAAATTTACTTGGTTTCTTCCCAGTGCCTGCTTCCATACTTATGAATTTCTCAGCAAAATACCTTCATTTTCCTAGACTGAAATTTTACTGAGTGGCTACAAAGTTTTAGATCATAAATTTAATTAAATTTGTAGCAATATTTAGTGTTCTGATATGTACATCATATATGTGAAATTAAAGTTTCATCAAATCCTTGAGTTCATGTTGAAGAAACCCTTTCATTTTGAGTCCTTCCACTCAAAAATAGTAATTTCCTAGCACCTAGTTTGACAATTTTCTGTACCAAGTCTTTGTCTGGAGTTAGTATCTCTGAGTTCTTATCTGTGGATAATACATATTTGAAACATGATAAACATTGTGAATTCATATTTTTCCTTGTAAATTCACTTCATATTCTACCAGGCTAATCCTTTGGATAATTTGATATGGTCCATAAAACATAGGAGCCAATTTATTATTTCCTTATTGCTTAAGTGAAAATTGCTTGTATGGATGAAGTCTTACAAATACCCAATATGCTACTTAAAACTCTCTTTATGTTCTATGTTGATATGCTTTCTTCTTCATACGATTTTGTGCCATAGTTAAAGTATCCTTGATTACTTGCATTATTCTATGATTTTCTTTATGTTGAATTTTTACTGCAGGTACTTTTGCATAACCTTGAATAGTTTCCTTCCATTTGGGAGGCTCATAACGATAAAATTATTGAAAATTTGTCATCTTGGATGACATATGACAGGTGGATTTATACCACAATTCTGCAAGATGTAACAATTGTAGCAATTAGTTCTACTTGTCACTATCGAAACTACGAAGATATGCTTCCAAACATTGTTGAAAACTTCTATTTTTCCATCTGTCCGAGGATGATAGGCCAAGCTCATGTTAAGAGTGATCCAAATTTATTTGCATGATTCCTTCCAAAAATTTCTTGGGAATTTGGCATCTATGTCGCTAACGATGATTTTTGGAAATCCATGTAATTTGTAAATATTTTTACATAATGTTTCAGGGATTTGCTTAGTGAAGTCATCTTCCTTTATACCCATAAAATGTGCATATTTCATTAGTCGGTCCACTACTAAAAATATTTTTTCTTTGCCTTCGGATAAGGGTAACCCTTTTATGAAAGCCATGGATATCTCGTCCCACTTTTGGTTTGGAATGTGTTTCGGGTGGAGTAGCCATGGTTTCATGACATTCTCGCTTTTGTTTCTTTGACATACATTACGCTCTACTACATATGTTTGAATGTCTTTATACATTTCCAAAATAATGTTTGGATGAGATTATATTATGTTCTGAAAAAGACTACATGTTTTGCGGCTGGTGAATCATGGGAATCCATTAAAACCTTAGTTTTAAACCTGGATGTTGAGCTTAAATAGATCCTTCCTTTATACCAAAGGATTTCATTCCTTCATTCAAACTTTGGAATTTGATTAGGATCTTAATTAAGGTACATATGTCTGGGTCCTTGGAATTCTCACCTTAGATTTCATCCAGCCAATCTGGAACTACAACGGAAATTGCATAAGTTTTGTCACCTTCATCTTTCTGAGATAGGGAATCAACAACTACATTGTCTTTCCTTCTTTTATGCAATATCTGCATGTCAAATGTAAAAAATTTCTCTATCCATTTTTTATGTTTAGTTGACAATGTTTTTTGTTGTAAGAGATATTGAAGACTATTGTGGTATGTTCTTATCAGTATTTTTCTCCCTAGAAGGTATTGTCACCATTTCCTTAAGGCGTGTATAATGGAAAGCATTTATTTATCATATGCAGACTTCAAAATTTATATCCTATTGAGATTTCGGCTTTCAAATACTATTGGATGACTTTCTTGCATCAAGACTACTCCTACCCCAAATCCCAAAGAATCGCATTCAACTACAATGGGTTTTGTGAAATATAGTGTTGCTAATATTGGCATCGATGACATAATGTTTTTCAATGCTTGGAAACAATTTTGAGCTTCAACATTCCATTGAAATGATTTTTTCTTTAATAAATTTGTTATAGGGGCAGTCTTATGGGTATAATTATTCACAAATATTCATTGGTATCCCATCAAGACAAGAGATCCTCTTAGTTTCGAGATGTTATCCGGTTTGTGCCACTCAATGATTTCATTGATATTACTTGTATCAAATTTGACTCCTTCCTTCGATATTATATGGAAACTATTGTCAACGTCTTCTTCTCCAAAAGTGTATTTAGACAATTTTGCATAAAATTGATGTTCTTTCAAGATGGTGAGTATCTGATCTAAGTGTTGGAGATGCTCTCTCCAAGTTTTTCTGTATATGAGGATATCATTAAAAAATACCAATACAAACTTTCTCAAATATGGATGGAACAATTCGTTCATTGCATCTTGAAAAGTGTCTGGAACATTAGTTAATCCTAAGACCATTACTTTGAACTCATAACGGCCCTTATGAGTACATAAACCAGTTTTTTCTATGTCTTCTAATCTAACCTTGATTTGATAATACCCTGATATTATGTCTAATTTTGATAAGTGCTTATCTCCATGAAGTTCATCGAACATCTCATCAATGAATGCGATAGGGAATTTATTTCTGATTGTTATCTTCTTCAATCCTTTGTAATCTATGCACAACCTGAAAGATCAATCCTTGTTTCAAATTGATAATATTGTAGATGAATAAGGAATTATTGTCTTTGAAATGACACCGAATTTTAATAGATATTGGGTTAATATTTCAATCTCTGTTTTATGTGATGTGGATAATAGTGCAGTTTGATATAAATAGTATTTTCCCCTAATTCTACATCAATTATGTGTTCAATCTAACTATTTGGTGGGAATTCCATCAAACACTCTTGGAACACCTCATGGTGTTTTTGACTTAGCTCTTGTATTTCTGGTGGTTTGTAGTCATCTCTTTCATATGTTAGCAGCTCTATATCTTGACACTGAATTATGTAAGAAAGTGCTCCTTTTTTATTTATCCTTTCCATTTGATGTCATGCAATGAATTGTGTTTGGGGTTGTTGGAAGCTGTACAATTTGTAATTTTTCCTATCCACTTGAACTTGATGAAGTGATCTTGATGGTTAGCAGATTAAGTACCCAATGTTTGTGTTGATGTAATTGTAACTTCGAAATGTGTTCACTTGTATATCCTGTGTATTGTACCCGGATGTTTATTCCGGGAAGTGTTTGTAATGTAATTGAGTCATGTCATGCCCCGAGGTTTCGATCGAGAGTTTCTATAATGTAAACAAGTCATGTCAAGTCATTGTGGCTAACCCTCCTATTGTTTAAGGGTTAAATTCCCCGTAGTTGCTCGTCCCTAGGGTTATTAGACTCTCCTAGTGAGTTATTGTCAAGTTGGGAATTAGTATAAATAGAGAGTGAGCCTCTCTATTTATCACACACTCACTCACACTCAGTTGTAGTGGATAGCTGAGGGAGAAAAAGTTGGTGGGGCTATAAAGAAAGAGGCCACTGCTGTCGGGAGATCATCTTACTGTTTTGGGGTTTTAATTTTGGTGTTGATTCTATCTCTAAGGAAGTTGTGGGGTTTTCTCCATTTATGGTTTCCCTGAGGAAAAACACCATGTTCATTGTCTCTTGTGTTTGATTGTTGTGCTTGTTATTCTCTCAGTTAAAGATCCTAATATAATGCTAGCTTGAATGATAAAAATCTAACATGGTATTAAAGCTAACCTGAGAAGAAGCCATTTTGCAGCTGCGAAAACTATGGATTCCTACTTTTTGGATCTCTCTCCACATATTTTCAGAAAAAGAAGGTTGGGCTGACTCTCCTCCCTAGGGTGCATCTTTCTGTTGAAGCATACTCTAATTTTGAGCATTTTCAGTTTTTGACCCGACACTGCTATCGGAAATTAGGGCTTTCCACAGAAGTGGAATTTTTGAGTGAGCCCAGTCCTGGATTGATCTCCTCCTCAAAATCGAATTTTAGAGATCAAGATCAAAGCATTTGTTTGGATAGAACTCCAAGAAATTAAAACCCTAATATTCTCCTAAACCAGCACTGTAGAAATTTAGCTTCAGATCTAGATACGACATCTTGACCTGCTAAGATCTAAATCTTTTGTATTTCCATTTGAGGTTCTCAGTTAAGATGTCTCATCATACCAAGCTTGATGAAAATCTTGAGGGAGCTGATAACTTTCGAGCCTAGAAGTATAGGATCTCCCTAGTCCTAGAAGAAAATGAGTTGGACTCCTACATCAATGAGGAGGTTCCAGTTTCTAGAGGAAGATGAGGCTAAGGCCTTACACAAGAAGAAGTTGGTTATGGATAAGAGGATTATTTCTGATTCAATCAAGGATCCTGAACCACCTTCTCCCATTCAAGTGGAAGATGGGGAGTTTACTCCTAACTATGATCTTTCACCTAATTTGACTGAGTTAGGTCCTGTAAGTTATGAGATAGGTACTTTTCATGATAGACCTACTTACTCTAGTGTGGATCCCCCATTGACGCATTGCTGGTATGGAATGCCGGAAGATTATGACACTCATTTTGAACCCACGAGCACTAGTTATGGTAGTTATGGTATGTCTGGTTTTCCCACACATGATTTGGCATTTCATGTCGAATCCTAAACTCATATTTAGTTTGGTTCTAGTGAGGCGAAATAGCTCATTCCAAAAATGACTTACGAAAGTTGTGTCATGATCTGATGAAATGGAAGAAGCGATTCCATGAAGACGGAATATCTGGTCCATAAAAAATGTGCTACTGAGAAGGAAGTATATGGATGGTTGAGAGCACAAAATAACTATATTTGGAGAATCGATCAACCAAAACCAAGATTATGGTATTCCCTCCAGATTTAGGGAGCCCTTCAATGAAATCCATCAAAATATCTGTCCAAATTCTTGTAGGGATGGGAAAAGGTTCGAGCAATATAGGAAGGAGTTTAGTTTCACCCTTGTGGAATCAGAAGGTATCACATCTGACGACCATCTGTTGAATTTCCTGTTTCATTCTTTTCCAAAAGAAGTTATGTCGTTCCCACTCGTACGTTTTGATAAACCTAGAGTGCCTTGTTGATGGAGAAGCATGGAGTTCATAAAAGACATCCTTGTGAAGATTTGTGCTATGGGGAAGCACTAGACGACACTTGTATCTCAGAGAATAACCATGCAGAATCCAAGATCAATGTGATATAATAGAAGGGTTACTAGACAACTGTTGGATGATTTCAGATAATGAAGAATCATTGACATATCCTTGTTGAATAAATTGTAACCAATTTGGAATAGGCATAGAAATAGCTGAAAGCGAAGCATGGTCATCAAACGTGTAGGAAAGAAAATCCACCACAATACTGTCCTTACCCTTCTTGTAAGTGATCTCATAGTCATAACCCATGATTTCACTAACCCATTTCTGTTGTGTTGGGGATGAGACTCATTGTTATAGGAAATATATTAGACTCTGGTGATCATTCTTAATGAAGAAATGATTCCCTAATAGGTATGGGTGCCACTCCTATACTGCATGCAAAATAGCCATCATTTGCTTCTCATATGTAGAGGTGGCTAAATTCTTACCAAAAAGGGATTTGCTGGTGAACACAATGGGATGTTCATCTTGAATAAGGACGACACCAAGTCCATTGTCACAAGCATCACTCTCAATAGTGAAGGGCTTGGAAAAATTAGGCATAGATAGAATAGGTGTGGTAGACACAGTTTGTTTTAATTTTTCAAATGCACACCCAGCAACATGTGTCCATGTAAAAGCATCATTTTACACTAGATTTTTTAATGGAGCTACAATATTCCCATAATCCTTGAGAAACTTGCGGTAGTATCCAGTCACTCCCAAAAACCCACAAACACTCTTCAGGGTTTGAGGATGCGGCCAATTTTTTATGGAATCTATTTTGGTAGGATCTATGTGAACCCCTTGTGCTGAAACAATATGCCCAAGATACTCTACTTCCTTCTTCCCAAAAACACATTTAGACTGTTTGGGACAGAGATGATGATCACAGAAAAGTTGCAGTACAAGATCCAAATGTTGGAGATGCTCATCGTATGTTTTACTATAGATGAGGATATCATCAAAGAAGACCAGAATGAATTTTTGCAAGTAGGGCTGAAATATTTTATTCATCAATGCCTTGAATGCGGAAGGATCATTCATGGGTCCAAATGGCATGACCAAAAATCCATAGTGTCCATCATGTGTGCGGAAAGTTGTTTTAGGGATATCATCCTCATGAACCAAATTTGGTGATACCCATAATGAATATCCAACTTTGAGAAAAAATGGGCACCATGAAGCTTATCTAAAAGCTCATCAACAACAGAAATTGGAAACTTATCCTTGATTGTGACGTGATTAAGTGCTTAAAAGTCAATGCAGAGGTGCCATGACCCATCTTTTTTTAGACAAGAAGAACTGGTGAAGAGAAGGAATTGGTACTAGGGTGAATAACACCTTGCTTCAGTAAGTCCCGAACAAGCATCTCAATCTTTTTCCTGTGGTGAAACGGGTAGCGATAGGGCCTGATGTTGGGAGGGACGCTTCTAGGAAGGAGCGGAATACGATGGTCCTCTAGTCTTGAAGGAGGAAATTCCACTGGCTTAGAAAAAACACTTGCATATTGTAATGTCCCTAAGAATTGTAAAATAAAATAAAAATTGTATAGGCAAATAAAATACTACAATTCAAGGACATTGTTTAAACTTCTATGGAATAATACTTGGTTATGTACTGAACCTGAGTGTCGTAATCTTTTTTTCCTCTACTATTTTTCCTGTCAAATGGTAATGTGTTTATGTGATGTTGTTATATTACTTGTAGTGGTTTGTTTGTTTATTCTGCATGTTTACTAAATGCGAACATTTGTTGATGCTTGTTAGGTTACATTTTACTTCTTATTTATATGTCTTAACTTTATTTTATGGTTTTATTAATTAGAAAGGATGACTTTCCTTCATTTGTCAAGGGGTGGAGTGGTGGGGATTATCCCTTGAGGTTCCACTCAGAAAGTTAAGGATTCCTACTGTTGTAAGGGGCTTACTTAGTTCATTGCAAACTAATGAAATCTCCTACTCTTTTGCAGATTGTTCGAGCGGTGAACTTTGTCTTTGACCGTGGCAACAATAAAAGCATCCTACAGCACTACATCTATGCTACACTATCCCTTTCAAGCTGGGTGAAGGGAAGACTAAATTCCTAGGTCTAACTATGCCTAAGTCCTATGTTTATGCAAAATTGATTTAACTATATGGTTATAATTTTTATGGTAGACATTATTATGTTTAAGGTTTTAAAACCTTGTCCACCTTGATATACATACTTTGTAAACTTTATGGTATAACTTGTAGGGTTTATGTCATATTCTATATTCCATCAACCACCTTGTATTAAAATGGAAAATGTGGGTTTTATGGTTTTAACGTTGGCAAGGTGATGCACTATTGAATTACGTCATGAGAGAAACTATAGCTCTGTGGGTTTTGATTTCATGGCTAGTGGAGGACATGGTAGTGCCTTTAATGCTTCTAGGGAACTGTGGGAATTTCGACTCAAGAATTGGTTAGGGTTGAAATGTGTTTCATTTTCTCTTTTGCTAGTTTGCCTGGGTGGTCTCAAGATCTCGGGAGCTATGTTGAGCAATGCAATAGCCTTCCCACTCTCTCAAGGTAAGCTCACGTCGATGGTATGCATATTATCATGTTTTCATTTTGATTTAGTTTGGTAGATTGCATACTTCTCATGACGTTTATGTGGGTTTATGCAGGTACATGGAGTGGCTCTATGGTAGCTCCTTACATGGTTTGTGCAACCTCTCTACGGGTAAGCACCAAAAAAAATGCAAAGGCCCTTACCTCTGCATGTTTGTTTGTGGCAGAGTTTTGAACTCTGGGTGGGGAAAACACATTAGTTTTGTTGGTTGGGGTTTTTGATTGTTTGGGCATCTAAGGGATGCGACTGTATAAGGTTCTATCGAAATACTTCGGCTCTGTGTAAGATTTTGTCATGTTGCAACTTTTTGTAATGTATTGGTTTATTGTTTTAATGGGAAGCTCTGCATTTTAAACTGGATTGGTGCGTATGTTGGCTTACCATGCCAATTCTTGCAATGGAACCATGAATATCATGACTATGTATTTTTTATAATTTACACAATGAATACTTATATTGTTAAATTCGTTGGTGTATGAGTTATTAATTATCGTGGTTGGGGTTTCACCTTATGGCTGTGAGCTTGGAAGCTTGGCTCTGTCCTTAGGTGAATACACAACCAGCAAATATGGTTTTTATGTTTATTTATAATGTGACTGTAGATTTGGTTATGAGAGAGTAGCTCAAACTTGTTTAAACTATTGGTTTATGTTTGAAATTCTTGTGGGAAGCCTAAGAGGTGAAACCCTTACTATGTATGTCGCGGCGTTTATGTTTTCTGTTAGTAGTGGTGCCTACAGGATTTGATCCTGGGATGTTTAATGATTTATACTTGTGTTTAAATTTAGTGTTTATGTTTTTTATTTAGCCATGATACCTACAGGATTCGATCCTAGGATGTTTAACGATTTAGACTTGAGGCTTTGTTAGCGTGGGTTCTGTGTATTCCATGGGATTCAATCCTGGGTGCATTTATTTTAATTATTATATAATAAACAAAATGATCGTCTTTAATAATTTTTTTATATAAATGGTTTGTTTGTTTCTCTGTTTATCATTTTAGTGGTTTGATATATTTGTATATGAATTGGGCTACAACTAAACCTTCGCAGGTTTCGATGATTGGGCTTGGTAAAAATTATCAGTGTTTTTGTTTATATTTAGCATGGATTTAATGTTTGTCTTGAAGGCTGTGAACAATGTTTATGATATGTTGTTTTATGTTTTTATTTTAATATGGATAAATAATAGCATACTTGCTAGCAATATGAAATCTACCAGTGTTTTGGTTTTATGTTGAGAGTTGGTTTTTAAATGGTTTGTAGGAGATATTAGCTATGGTTAGTTTGATTCTTTTAGTTTGTATATTATTTATTTATCTAAAATATTTTGTATCTAGTTTAAATGCTAATAATTTTTATTTTGTCTGTCTTTAAGAAAACTCTATTTTAACTTTGCATCTAAGTTTGAACAATATACATAAATCTAGTTATCTCCAATAATCTAGAGTTTAAGTCTAAGATGAACTCTGTTAGATAATTAAACAAATACAGGGAAGACTAAATTTAAGATATGCATGAATGATCATAAAAAGAATAATACTGAAAGAATATAAACTATATGTTCCTAAGGCTTAGATGAAAATAGTTCATGCTTTGAGGTTCTATAAACAAAAGGAAAACCTTGCTCAGAAAACATATAATATACATATTTTCATTCAAGATTATAAACCCTGCTGTAATAAAATATCTGTATGAACTGTAAGGAAGGTAAAACCTCATACCTGCAATTTGAAGCTATTTTAATGGCTAGAACCCTGCACACTCAAGTAAATAGAATTAACAAGAACATAGACAATTCTAACCTCAGATCTATCAATCGAATGTTAAGGTACACAAGGTACTCCCAAAAGACCGAACACCTTCAGCAACCGCTTCACACAAATAGATCACAGATCAGCACACCTATGTTTGTCACGTGGTTAAAACCCTCGAGAGAGAAACAATCCATGGCCCCAGCCAAATAGCTACTTGGAGCAATTTATTATGCAAAAGAAATAAAGTTACATGAGCTTCTCATAATTGATCAACTAGCCAAGAACCCCTTATGCTCTTTAAATAGTGATCATAGACCAATCGGGTGTTAAGCCACGAATCAATGGTAGGTATGATCTAAGAGAAGTTGAACCGTCGGATCACTCTATGTCTAGAACATATCGTGACCATCGGATTAGATTATTTACAAATGCATACTAATGCATACTAAAGAAACACACTTTTACCTAACGCATATATTACAGAAGTTGATCTTAACTAACTCCTAAGTGTCTAAATATCCTAACATCCCCCCCTAAGAACACCTTGGGATAGGATTGAAGGATTTACAAAAGTGAGACTATTAGGAGAAGGAAGGAGGCATTAGAGCATATCCCCCCTTAAGCACACATTCCTGAACTCCTAACATAGACCAAAGTTTAGAAAACTTCGCTTCTGTAAGAGACTTGGTGAAGATGTCTGCAACTTGATCATCTGTAGGGAAATAGAGCACTTCAATAACACGATCATGAACAAGATTTTTGATGAAATGCATGTGTAGCTCAATGTGTTTGCTGCGTTGATGTAAAACTGTATATTTGGAAAGCTTGATGGAACTCTGATTGTCGCACCAAAGCGGAGTAGGCTGCTGCTACTCAAATCCAAACTCTGAAAGGATTTGTTGAAGCCATAAAGCTTCTTGAATGGCATTAACTATGGCTCGATATTCTTCTTCTGCTGAAGAAAGAGCAAGAGCTTTTTGTTTCTTACAAGCCCAAGTGACAGGTCCAGATCCCAGACTAAAAACATAACTTGCATTAGACTTTCAATCATCAGGATCGTCGACCCAATCTAAATCAGTGAAACCAACCAACAAATGTTTCCCCCCTGTACTATAATGAATCCCAAACTGAATTGTACCTCGAATATATCGAAGGAGTCTGCATATAACAGGAAACATGACCAATGACAAAGGAAAGGTCAGGACGGGAATGAGTCAAGTATAAAAGACTACTAACAAGCTAATGATACAAGGTGGCATCTACTTCAGGAGAAGTACAAGTGGAAGAAAGTTTGACTCCAGACTGGAAGGGAGAAGGGGCCAGTTTATAATATTCCATGTGGAAGCGACGAAGAAGGTCACACGCATACTTAGACTGGGAAAGAAAGATTCCTTCTTTGGTTTGCAATACTTGGAGACCAAGAAAATAATGCAAATGTCTTAAGTCTAACATTTCAAAATTTTGCTTAAGACTGGATTTCACATGGGTTATAAGTTTAGGGTCACTACCAGTAAGGATAAGATCATCAACATAAAGAACA
>LPNX010393960.1:23198-58221 GCA_001517045.1 Pseudotsuga menziesii
CAACAAAGTGGATGGAGTTCATTTTTTCTACAGGGGCAAAGGTTTCATTGTAGTCAATCCCTTCAACTTGAGAAAAACCTTTGGCAACTAATCTTGACATAAGTCTTTCAACACTTCCATTTGATGCATACTTAGTTCTATAGACCCATTTACATCTGACAAGTTTTCTTCCTTTTGGAAGAGGAACAAGATCCCAAGTTTCGTTTGCCATTAAGGAATGATATTCTTCATCCATAGCTCCATCCCAATTTGGATTTCCTGAAGCTTCTACAAAAGTTTATGGATCATGATTCTCGAAAACTTGAGCCAAAAGAGAAGAGGCTCGTTGAAACTGAGAACATGTTCGACATTGATCTCTAGGATCACCGGCAAGATCACCAGCTGCTTCACATGTTGAACGAACCCATCGAGGAAGTATTGGTGCTGGTGCAATTGGAGGAACATGAGCAGGTGGAGGTGGATTTTCATCCTCACTGTCATCATTAGAAACTAGAGTTGGAAACCTGTCAAGGAAGTTGGAAGAAGAAGAAAAAGAAAAAGGCACAATCGCCGAATCAGGCTCGCAGGAAAAAGATGGCACACCCACCAAGTTAGGCTCGCAGGCCAAGAGATTTTAATCAAATTTAACATTTATTATAATGATTATATCATGTGAATGGGGATGAAGAAATATATAACATTTTACATCTTCAGAATATCCAACAAATATGCACTTTTCACTTTTAGGCTGCAATGCTTTTCATTTTTCATCCGGAATGTGAGCCCATGCTTCACAACCAAACACACGAAAATGATTTACATCTGGTTTAATTTTACTCTATGCTTCTTTTGGTGTTATACCCTGTAAAACTTTAGTGGTTGTGCGATTAACTATGTAATTTGCACAATTTATGGCCTCATCCCAATATCGAAGACTTATTCCTTTAGATTGGATCATACAATTAGCCATTTTTTCTAAAGTGCGGTTCTTCCGTTCAGCTACACCATTTTGTTGTGGTGTATATGGAACGGTGTGCTATTGTTGGATTCTTTTTTCAGTGCAAAAAGTAGTGTACTTGTTGTTAACATATTCTCCTGCATTGTCAGATCTTAACTTAATAATTTGATGACCAGATTGTTTTTCAACAAGGGTCTTGTAGGCGAAGAACATGATAAATAATTCGCTCTTAAGTTTTAGGAAGTAAACCCAAGTGTGTCTAGAGTAGTAATCAATGAAGGTTACAAAATATTTGAAACTAGAAAAGGAGGCAGATGGAAGAGGGCCACACAAGCCACTATGCACAAGCTCTAAGGGAACCGAGGCATGCCAAGAGGCACGTTTGTCAAAACTGTCCCGATGATGTTTTTTGAGTACACAACCAGAAGAAACACCATCCTTGCAAGATACCAGTGGAATACCAGTCACCATATTGTCTTTACATAGTTGTTGCAATGAACAATAATTTAAGTGACCAAATTGCTTATGCCAAAGTTTGCTCAAGTTATCACTATGAGCAACAAAAAATGAAGGAAAAGGTGATGACCCAAAGTTGTTAAATTTGTACAACCTAGTAATATCATCAATAGTTCCAGTAACAAAGATATTTTGAGGATTTTTAAAATCCTTGATTACAACTTGGTGAGGTGTAAACATCACAGTTTTACCTTCACTTGAATGAGTAATTTGATAGACTGATAACAAATTGCAGAAAATTTTTGGAACACATAGTACATCACTGAAATGACCATTTTCTACTGGAACTATTCCAGATCCTACAACACTTAGAGATCTATCATCACCAACAAATATTTGTTTGGTGTTACATTCATGCATACTAGAAAATATGGTTTATCCTTAGCCATATGATAAGATGCTCCAGAATCAATGAGTCATTCAATTGAAGTAGAAGAAGAAGATGCAGTATAAGAGTAACCAGAAGCACAAAGTGCATGTCCATGAGAGATAGATTATGAAGATGAATCTAGGTTAATGTGGTGCTTCTTCATTGCTGCTTCCAAGGATGACATCTTCTTAAAACACTTAGATTCATCATGATTATCTTTCCCACAAAACTTGCAATGATGTTCAGTCTTCTTTCCTTTTTGCTTAGATCCTTTGTCATTTTTTAAAGGAGCTAACTGGGAGGGTTTGGGACCCTTGTTGTTTGGCATATTATTGCGAAAATTTTGTTTCTTGGGAGGCTTGGACTTTTCTTTCTGTTGGGACAATAAGGCTTTCCCAAATGTATCTGCATTGTTAATTATTCCAAGATGAATGAGCTTATCTTGCTCTCTAATTAAGGAATCACAAAATGATTCAAAGCTAGGATCTTTATAGTTAGCTGCAGTCAATGATTCTTTCATGAAGTAGAATGTAGATACAAAAGTAGAATATGCAAGTCCAAGTGTTGAAAGAATATGATAAATATATTGTTTGTCTTTTTTCTTAATCTTGCATTCTACACATAATAGTCTAAGAGTTTTATTCTTAGATAAATAGTCTTGAATGCATGAAAAATCATTTAGATTCAAGGAAAGCAACTCATTCTCAAGTTGATTACCCCAAATTTCATTGTGTTTACCAAACACATATTCCAACTTTTCCCAAGCGAGATTAGATTCATCAATTCCAGATATGTGGAATAGTAAATCAGTAGAGATTGACATCCCAATCAATCCATGATCTTCATCACATCTATTTTTCCATTTAATTTTCTTATCATCATCAGTGGGTTCTGTTTCTTTCCCTGAGGTTATCCTGAAAAGTCCCCTACTTTGCAGAACATCCTCCATATGAGATTTTCATGAGAAATAGTTAGAACTTGTAAGTATAATATCACAAGGGGAAGCCATACTATAAAATAATGGCTGAAAGAATAGAAACTAACTATTTGGATGCAAAGAGCTCGAAAAAATATGCGGTTAAAAAAAAAAACGGCACTTAAAACTGATTCTGGATGATGAAGTTATGCTTGATCAAAGAAAATGTTGAAGATGTCCCCAATAGTGATGTGGAAGAAATTAACTTGACCAACTAAAAAAAGAAGGCCCCTCTTTCCAATATCAACCTTTGACAATCACTTTTACAATAAAGTTGCTTTGAAGTGAATCACTTTTATAGAATAAGTGATGTTCACTTTTACAATAATATGACTTACAAATAGTGCGGCAATAAATTAAAAGACTTAAGTGACCCACTTTTATTTTATTTTATTTATGTGAGATGCACTTTTACAATAAAATAACTTGAAAATAGAAATTGCATGCACTAAAAAGTAGCTTAATAAGACTTGAACTCAAGACCTATTAAGGAATAAAGCAACTTTGGACCAAGTAACTTAAGTTTAAAAGGTACATAAAAGAATGGAAAGAGGAATGGGTTTTTTTTTTTACTCTTCTCTTTCATTCTCCATGCTTGCCTTTTTTTTTCCTGAAAATCACAAAAAAAACGAAAAAAAAAACAAAAAAAAACTTTTTCCACACAATGGGGTTAGATTTTGGTTAGCTTACTCGGAAAGTCTAGGTTTTCAAGTTTTCTTGTTGTTTCTAATTTTCCGTGATCGCACAAGGTGCATGGCAAAGAGCATACGTAGCCGAGAAGACATGAAAAAAAAACTTTCCCTTACTATTTCTGATTCGCTGTGATCACACAAGGTGCATGGCAAAGAGCATATGTAGTCAAGGAAGGAAACAGTCCGAGACTAAAACAAAAAAAGATCTAATAATAAAACTAATAAGATATGAGATATTTAAAAAAAACAAATCTGTCACTGTAACATTATACCTTCAGATTTTTCGAAATGGGTGTTTCTGGAACAAACGAAAATGGTTTTTGGTAAAACGAAAACTATTTACCAATGGAAATGGTGCTCTGTACGCAATGGAACAACTCCCACAGACCAAAAATGCACATAAAATCCAAAACCAGAAACACTTTCAAAGTTTCAGCAACACCGGTTCCAGATCTCGATCAAAACCGAAAGTGGCTCTTCATAAAAGCTCTGATACCATGTTCGGGTACATAGGGTACTCCCAAAAGACTAAACACCTTTAGCAACCACTTCACATAAATAGATCACAGATCAACACACCGATGTTTGTCATGTGGTTAAAACCTTAGAGAGTGAAACAGTCCAGGGCCCCAAACAAATAGCTACTTGGAGCAATTTATTATGCAAAAGAAAGAAAGTTACATGAGCTTCTCATAATCGATCAATTTGCCAAGGACCCTATACGCTCTTGAAATAGAGATCATAGACCAATCGAGTGTTAAGACATGGTTCAATGGTAGGTATGATCTAAGAGAAGTTGAACCATCGGATCACTCTATGTCTAGAACATATCATGACCGTCGAATTAGAATATTTACAAATGCATACTAATGCATACTAAAGAAACACACTTTTACCTAACGGATATATTACACAAGTTGATCTTAACTAACTCCTAAGTGTCTAAATATCCTAACATCGAATAACTTGGGAACTACCATGTTCCACCCAACCATGACCTAAAACCATTCCCGGTTTCAATCTGGATCCCCCCAATCTAGTTCCAACTTGTAAGTAGTCTAGAGCTCCTAAAGGTAAGGCTTCATATATCTAGGATAACAGGTTCTGTACGAGGTCACTTTTCTTTTTTTGGAAAAAAAAATGCTCTCCAAGAACTCTTAGGAGAATAATGATCTGATAGAATAGAATGAGATCCCCCAAGCCTCTCCTTGGCTTGGGTCTTTATAGTCAATCTTTAGGAAAATGGATAGTTAAATCAAGAATCATTTTTTTTCTTGAAATAATCTTCTACTTAATTTATGTGAATTTAATATTTATTTAACTTGACTTAGGAACTCTTTGACTAGTTTATATTTGACTCTTTTAGGTATTTAACTATTTAATTAAATATTTTAATAAATAATAATACATAGATCCTTCAATTATTATTTATAGTTACTATTATTAATACATATACTTACTCTTTTATTCACACCATATATATATATATATATATATATATATATATCATTGCTTAACATTTTTACTTTGGGTATCATATAGCATGATCCCAAATAACATGGTACTTCCTTTAGCTTATAGCTACTTCTTTTACTAAGGCCTTCAGGTAGGGTGGGTCAACTAAGTTAGGTAGCTCTAAACCTCCTTGCATGTTGAATTACTTGATGTATGTCATGGTAGTTCTTCAGTACTTGATGAGTGTTATAGTGGATTTCACCACTCCAGGTAAATCACACTTTGTATGGCCTTCCCCTGTCCCGCTGTAGACTCATTAGACCCTATGGACCACTTTTTGTCCTTTGATGTTTCCTTGATCATCCCTAAAAACACATGAAAAATGATACACGCGACTTTTTAACCTATAAGCACGTATATACGCGGGTTTTCCCACTAAAACCACGTACATCGGGATGTGTGCATAATCCAAATCCTTTTGGTTTTTTTCTTGACATGGATCCGACTCACTTAAATCCTGGCCTTACCTATGCCTTGAGATCGCTCAGATTTGACCTTTCATTACCCCTTTAAAAATATATATAAGGAACCCCTTGGTACATTGAAGGCATAAGAGAGAATTGAGAGCAAAGAAACTATACTTCATTGTTGCCGAAACTTATGCTTGAGTCTGCATCCCTTTGTCCCTTGGATCACTTTTGTGTTCTTCCCAAGCTTTCCTTTTGCTTGTGAGCTTGCTATCGAGAGATGGAGGATTGAAGTGGTGGAGGCCCAAGTGGGGGATTCAATTTCTCCAGTTTGTAGACGTGCTGTCAGAGGTTGTATCTTGTAATCTCTGATTTATATTAATAGAAATATCTTTTCCTGTCCAATAATGTGTGTTTGAATGAATATTTTATCCATGGGATTATGTCAAATAATTTTACATTATTGATTATATATGCTAGAATAGATTTAACACCATGATATATAGAATGCTTGTATTGTTTACTTGTTGTTGAGGAAGTAATCTATTAGTTCAAGCTGAAGATTGGAAAGCTCAACAGGGATGTACTTCAACCGTTCGGAATAAGGTACAAGGTCTGATCCTTTAGTGTTAGACATTTAATTTCTATTGCATATTGAAAAGGATTGATTTCTGGAGTCAAGATGTCTGTTGTGGTACCCCAAGCCATAGGAATTTCTCTCTGTAACAGAATTGGTGACTCTGCTGGGGAGTTCCTAGTAGTTGTCCTTTGGGGGTTGTTTTCTCAGCATTCAATGTATTTGAATTGCTCTTTCTCTCTTATTTCTGTGTCGGTTTTGGGGGCATGTATTCCTGGTAGAGTCTGATTGGTGTGAAGTTTGTCTCAGCCTGTCTGTTTACCTTGGTTTTATGCACCTGTTCTTCCTGTACGCAGGTTTTTGACTTACAGTCGCATATACACGTGGTTTCCTCTGCTATTTCTGCGTATACATGCGGGTTTACTGCGAAAAGTCGCATATGCCCTTGATTTTTCCTTTTTGGGGAAGATAATTGTTTGCTAGGTGAATTTTGATATTTGCTGAGTCTCCTTTGGCACTGCCTAAGTCTGTTTAGACCTCTGTTTCTAACCAGAAACGTTTTTTTAAAGAAGGTTCTTGTCATGGCATTTTTGATTTTTTGTTTGAGATTAGTGCCTTAGAGTTCTTTTACCTTAGTGCTTTGCTTGAGTGCTGTTTGGGTGTGCTTGCAGAGTCTAGGGGTCGTAGAATCAATCTTTTTATTTTTGCATCTCTTTTATTTTCAAAAAATAAAAAAACATTTGCTTATCATCATGCATTGCATTTTTCATTTTGCATTGTACTTGCACTAGATCTAGATTTGCTTTGGAGTACTAGTTAGGACTTCATATAGGAAAATTTGCATTCATCATTTGAAGAAAAATTGTGCATTTCACGTAGTAGCATACCTTGTTTTCATGGACACAATGCATTTGCATTGATTGCTAGGTGTGCATTTTACTTCATGTTGCGTCATAACACCATTAGTTGCACGATCATATCCCGTCTTTGAGTAATAAAGTCAACTAAAATCAACGCTAAATAAAATGAATTACACTCTTTTTCTTTTCTAGGGTACACCAACAAGCTTAGGTTTTAGGATCTTGGAATAGTTCATTGTAAGTCAATTCTCCAAGATCACTAAACAACAACATCTAGGTGTCTGTCCAGGTGAGTGTGTGAAATCCTTGGTAAAACCAGTGTTTCTTAGGATCCTCCTCTCAAAAGGGAGTTAAGCACGAGGCAGTGTGAGGGGTTATTGATTGGGATGACCCCTAGTCATAATTGAGTAGCACCGGATATATTTCCAGGATTGTATTCGTATCTATGGGCTCTTTCGAGAGTTTCGGGCTTTGCTACCCTGCCCATACGGTTAATCCCGCATGTGACTATCCGTCTGGGCATTGATTATATTGAGGTGACCTTAGTGGCCTTACCTAGGATATCAAGAGGGTACTTTGCAGGGTTTATTCTACAAGTGTGCCGGGCAGGTTGGGGTCAGACAACACAGTCGCTTTACGTGTTGAAGCTGAGGGCCACAATAATTGGTTACGTACCTCCGCACGGTTGTGTATGGGAGTCTCAAGCCTCTCCTAGGCGAGACATACCTGCTTCATTTGGGAGCTCACTTATGCATCCCTTATTTGCTTGCATTTGGCTTTAGATTTTATTAGTGATTTCTCTGTGCACGATAGTTGGCCTAGGGTTTACGTAAATAGAGAGTCTTTGCTATTTTTTGAGTCATTGTGGATTTGAGTGCGGTTCCATGCCGTTCTCGTCGTTTAGCAGGACTTTTGCCTTCTACTTCTCCTCCTCCTTTAGGAGAGGGACCTAGATAGTCTAGGCGGACTATGTCACACATTGATTCACACACCATGGGGGATTCTTTAGAAGGTATTCCTGAACCACCTCCTCCCATTCGTGTGGACGATGGGGAATTTACTCCTACTTACGATCCTTCACCCAACATAGCGGAGTTAGGTCCTGTGATTTCTGAGATAGGATCCATGCATGATAAAACTACTCACTCTAGGGCTGATTCCCCATTGACGGGTTACCGGTATGGAATGCCAGAGGATGCTAAGACTCATTTTGAACCCACCACTACTAGCTATGGTAGTTATGGTATGGCTGGTTTTCCTATGCATGATTTGATATTTCATGTCGAATCCGACTTTGAGCCTAACACTATGCCTGGAGGCACTCTCATTCCTTACCATGCGAAGAGGTTTGGGAGCACTAGTCCCATTGCACCTTCCGTCTTAGTGGTGGAAGCTACATCATATATCCCTCCTAGGTCTAGAGTTAGTAATGCTATTAGGATACCAGATCCGAGATGAGTGACGATAGGTGGTAGTACATATATTGTTACTCAGATTCCTTCATCCTCGGCCCCTAGTTCTTCAAATGTACATACTCCACCTTATTCACGTGGTCCTTCGAGTCGGCACATGGCTACGAGTCAGGTCCATACTGTGGGTACTAGACCGATTGTGTCTCAAGTTTACATACCGCCCGTTGCTTCGGGAGGCTATGTTTATGCTTCTAGAGGTTAGATTACTACTTCCATGGCATATATCCCTACTTCCAGTATGTATATTCCTACTTCCGGAGCGTATCTTCCTACCTACAGAGTGTCTCATGGGGCATCACATGGGATGACCTATGGACCCTATTATGGAGCGCAGTACGGACAGGGTTCTTCACCTTATGGAGGCGGGTATCAACAACCTGCTTACTCTCCTAATTATGGCTTTGTAGCTCCTACTAGTCAAGGTCCACCTCATTATGGTGCTTCCATGCCACCCTATACGGGTCATACGGGAGGAGGGCACTATGGCCAAGGCCATGGTGGTAACCAAACCTATATGAATCAGGGAGCGGTCCATTGACCTCATCATCCTAGGATCCCTTTCCTCATGACGCTTAATCTTCTTGACTTATTGAGACTTACGAACGATCCTGTGGCTCATGACCCGGCTTGGCCGGCTGTTCCTACCAAGATTCCTTTGGACATACCTAAGTTTGAAGGTAAACCGGGAGAGGATCCGAGCGAACATGTTACTATGTTTCACCTATGGTGCTCTTCGAATTCATTACATCAGGACTCAGTCCGTTTGAGACTATTTCAACGCACCCTCATAGGGCCTGCTGCAAAATGGTATATAGAGATACCTAAGGGAGCTTTTACTTTGTTCAACGACCTTGCGATGAATTTTTTTAATCACTTCCAGCTACCAGTGCGTTATGACGTTGGTACTGAACTCTTGTCGACATTTCGGCAAGATAAAGCCACCCATATTTCTGATCATATTCAAGAGTGGCATAGACGAAAGAGATTAATTAAAGCATTTATACCACTGGATTTCCTCCTCAAGTGGTTCCTCAAGTCGTTATTTCCATATATAGCGAAGGATGTTTCCACATCCAGAGTGTAGAATGAGGAACAAGCGAGTTTTAGGGCGCAGGAACCGGACTTGATCTATGCTCAGTCTGATTTGTTGTATGAGATTATTCCCAACGCTCCTCATTCCAGTTTCAATCCCAAAGTCAAACCTGGACCACATGCCGATGGCATTGTGGGTTGTGCAAGTGCGAAACCTATAGATTTGGTTGCAAAACAAGTTGGTTAGTTGTCAATCAACAAATCTGCTTCAGGACAAGCTACGGCTTCGTCTCAACCCGCCCAAACGGCGAATGTACTTTCTGTGCAATCGTCGGACCATAAGGGTAACCAGCAACCCGGACATAATAGAAAAAAGGGTAAAAATAATAATCAAAAGGGTGGGAGTAAGAATGAGAATGCTAACAATAATGACAAGAACAGTAGAAATGCTAGGGGGGACAAGCAAGCTAAACGTAAGGTTAATTTCCCTTGCAATTTATGTAAGGACGATCACCTCACTTACTTGTGCCCTCAGATTGAAGAAGCTTCAAGATTCTTAGCACAAGGCCCAACTGTGCTAACTAACCCTTTACCGCATAACCAGAATATGAAATCGAAGTCCCATGACCAGTCTAGTGATGATGATCCACTGGAGGGTAGTGGTCATGGGTGCATTAACATGGTTCATGCTACCAAGGTTGTGACTCATGCGAAAGATTATAGTTCGTCACAACCCAGCCCAGGCAAAGAGCCTGATCCACCAGGAACTCCTTTGTGCATTGAGAAACCTGTAGATAAACCTAAGGCTGCACCTCACATTCCTAAGGGAGTCCTCAAGCGTTCAGGGCATAATCCAAATTCTTGAGCCGCCCAAAATCATTTAGTTGTCGAGGATTTGGGCCACACTCCTTGTGCAATGTCTGCATTGGAAGTGCTTCAGAGTTGTCCTTCACAAAGGAAGGTGTTGTTTTTTTCCCTTGGTGTGAACGAAGATGATTCTTCCACGGTGATCAAATTTCAAACCGTAGGACTGCAGCCTCGCTTGCCCTACTATGTGTCTCTTTTGGTGCATGTAGAATGTCTTAATATGATCGTCAAGCATACTATGATTGATGAGGGCGCTGCTGCTTCTGTGATGTCTTTGTCCTATTGGAAGGGTCTGGGTTCTCTTGAGCTGTCTAAATCAGTGACTATGTTAACTGCATTTGATGGGAGATATTTTAGGCCGCACGGTATCCTTCCTTCCCTTAAATTCCATTTGGGGGGAATACCGTTGCGATAGAGGTTGAGGTGGTTGATGCTCCCCTTGACTACAATCTCTTGCTAGGTAGGAACTGGATGTATAGTATGTAAGCCATTGCTTCTTCCTTGTTCCGTGTTGTATGCTTTCCACATAATGGGAAGATTATAATGATTGATCAAATGGCATTCAAGAATCCGTCTGTTACCACATCTTCGGGAGCTTCGATCTCGATCATTGAGCACTCTCAGCCGGAAACTAGGAGTGTGGGTGTAGGCATGTATCCATCCCTCATGGGAAGATTTAGTTGTCCTGCACTAATTCTCATGATAGGATCTTGTTTCGATGAGGCTTCGACATCTACGACCTTGGTGTCTTTTCGCATGACCCATATGGAAGATCCTTAGATTCTTCCTACACTGAGTACTTCGAGTGATCCCGTCGAGACGAGCGTGTCGTTGCCTGCAGCTATGATAGCTTATCAAGCTAATCTCAAGAGTGTTGTAGAGCCTAGTTCTTCCTCTTCACGGACGGAGAAGGAGGACCCTTATGTGCTACCGGCATGGGAAGTACAGTGTTCTCATGCCCATGACTACCTTGATATGGTTTTCCCTTCGGATGAAGTGATTATTGAGGCTATGTCGAGAGTTGAGCCACCATGGGAGGAACTTCATCATAGATCGTACTTTCTTCTAGAGCTCAACCGTTTGAAGCGTGAGGATTTTAGGGTGGTTCTTAGTCGAAAAGTTGGTATTCCTGTGGTTCCATTAAGCTCTCCTGGTCCGATGGATGATGGAAACATGGTGAACATATCGTCAATGATTCCTATCAACATTTCTCGCAATCCTGGCACGATAGAGAATATCTATATTGGGGTGGAATGTTCCCATGCTGAGATTCTGGAATATACTGAGCTATTCAAGGAATTCTGTGATATTTTTTCTTGGTCTTATGACGAGATGCCAGGTATTGACCCTTGAATTGTCAAACATGAGATTAAGGCTTACCCCAATGCTAGGCCTGTTCGACAGCGTTTACGCGCCGTGAATCCTAGGAAAGCACCCGCCATTAAGACAGAGATAGAGAAGCTGTTGAAAGCCAGTTTCATCTATCCCGTTCCCTTGACGGAGTGGGTTTCAAACCCCATTCCGGTGGAGAAGAAGCAGGGATTGATCTACATATGCACTGATTTCTGTGATTTGAATCGTGCCTATCCTAAGGATAACTTCCCCACACAATTTATAAATCAGATTTTGGATGTGTGCAGGTAGCGAGGTGTTTTCCTTCATGGATGGCTTTTTCGGGTATAATCAGATACAGATTAAACCTGAGGACCAACATAAGACTGCATTTATTTGTCCTTGGGGAACATTTGCATATCAGAAAATGCCTTTTGTCCTTAAAAGCATCGGAGCTACATTTCAGCGGGAGATGACCTTGATCTTCCACGATCTCAAGTCTATTATTGAAGTATTTTTGGATGACCTCACTGCTCATTCTCGTATGAGAATGTGTCATCCCTATCACTTGAGATTGGTATTCGAAAGATGCCGGCACTATTAAGTTAGATTAAATCCTCATAAGTGCATCTTTTCCGTGAAGTCAGGTCATTTGTTAGGATTCATCGTTTCGAAAGAGGGTATAAGAGTCGACCCTTTGAAGGTTGAGGCAATACTTTAGTTGTCTCCCCCGAAAAATATTCATCATCTTCAGTGTTTGCAAGGCATGGAAAACTTCTTACGAAGATTTGTTGTCAACTTTTCCACTTTGACTAGAGGCTTCATGCACCTCTTGAAGAAGGATACTCCCTTTGAATGGGATGAGCGAGCCCAGGAATCCTTCGACGCACTCAAGAGAGCCCTAGCATCGGCCCCAGTGATTAGTCCCCCAGACTATAACCGTGATTTCTTATTATATGTGCCCACGTCTTTAGAGACGATTGGTATGGTATTGGTTCAAGAGGATGAGGAGCTCCAAGAGCATGTCGTATATTATCTAAGCCAAAACCTTATTGATGCATAGATTTGTTATTCTCATGTTGAGAAGCTTGCTTTAGCTACCGTACATGTGGTTCAGCGTTTGAGACATTATATTCTCCTTTTCCAAACCTTGGCTGTGGACCATGTCAATCTGTTTCAATTCATCCTCACCTGTAGGATGATTGGGGGAAAATATAATAAATGGATTGTCATTCTACAAGAATTCGATCTCAAGATTGTTTCGGCAAAATCAAAGAAGTGTTTAATTTTTGCAGAGCTTATATCGGATTTCCTGAGTGAGGCCGAGGAGTTGGTTTGTGAAGATATGTTTGTCGATGAACACATCTTCTTAATCTCAATGTTAGACACATGGTATGGGGATATCATAGTATATTTACAAACACAGAAGACCTCTACTCACCGCTCATGAGATGAACGACGACGATTACATCACATCTCTCAGAACTACCTCATAGTGGACAATACTTTGTACCGCCATGGGGTAGATTCCATTTTACGACCTTATTTAACTCATGAGGAGGATGAGGTAGTGCTGAATGATTGCCACGGAGGGGCGTGTGGTGGTCATTTATCTGGGCTTTCTACAGCTCAAAAGATTTTGAGAGCGGGTTATTTCTGGCCGTCGATCTTTAAATATTTTGTTGATGCAGTCAAGAGATGCCACCCTTTCTAGGTGTTCGCATGTAATATGCACTTGAAACCTACCCCATTACATCCCATTAACACCGCCGGTCCCTTCACTAAGTGGGGGCTCGATTTTATGGATTGCAACCCAACTTCAGCTGGGGGGCACCATTACATTATAGTGGCTGTTGATTATTTCATGAAATGGGCTGAGGCTATGCCTACAGTAAAATATGACGGTGAGATAGCCGCTCACTTTGTATTCAACCAAATTATTACTCGGTTCGGGATTCCGAAAGAGCTTGTCACTGACCATGGCTTGTACTTTCAGAACCGTATGATGGAAGAGTTGGCATCCAAGTTAGGGTATAAGCAAGAGCACTCCTCTTCTTACTACCCTCAAGCAAATGGACAGGTAGAGGCAGTGAATAAATCACTAAAATCCATTCTCCAACGAACCATCGCACAAAGCAAGACGAATTGGCACATTATGTTATATCCTGCTTTATGGGCATATCGAACCGTTGTTAAGACTGCCACTGGTTTTTCTCCATATCAGCTTGTACATGGAGTGGAGTCGATATTGCCGGTTGAATGCGAGATTCATTCGTTGAAGCTAGCTGTGGAACTCTTACCGGACACTTCACCTTTGGAGGAGTGTTTGGTTCACCTTGAGCAACTTGATGAGCAGCGTCGGGATGCCCTAGTGGCTCTAGAGGTTAATAAACGTTGCGTTAAGGTCCAGTACGATAATTTTGTCCATCCAAGAGTGTTTAGTGAAGGAGACTTGGTCCTCTTGTGGGATCAACCGAAAGAACCCTTGGGGGCAGGGAAATTTAATCCTATGTGGCATGGTCCTTACGTGGCCAAACGTGTCTTAGAGAAGGGTGCGTATGAGTTAGTGGATTATGAAGGAACAGCTTTGGTGAAGCCTAGAAATCAGCTCTATCTCAAAAAATACTATGCATGATCTTTAGCCAAGGCTGCTTGTTGTATATTATTGTACAGATTTGCATAGTTAGGTCTTTTTCTTATCGTGATTGGGTTTGTGATTAGTTTCTGTTTCTTTTGGCAGATGTCAATGGAATCTTCCACCTACATAGGATTCGTGGATGGTGCAAGCCGTCACACTCAACACTCAGCCTCTACTTCTTGGGTGATTTATACTCCTATGGGTCAGGTACTGTCTTCAAGAGGTGTATGTCTACGGCCATCTTCCAACAATGTTGCTGAATATAGTGCCGTTATTGAGCTTCTACGGGATGCCATTCTACATGGTGTTCTATCTCTTGAGGTACATCTTGATTCAGAGTTAGTAGTGTCACAGCTCACTGGTTTGTACCATGTTAGAGATCTGACATTATTGAGAAGATTCTTACATGTGAGATTGTTAGAACGACAATTTGACAATATAACATATATACACATTCCAAGAAATAATAATCAAGTTGCTGACTCATATGCTAACTACGTGTTAGATTGGCATTTGTCTCATTCATAATAAATTAATCATAAACACAATTTTTACACATGTAAATAAATAAATCGATCACCATAAAAAAATTTATATACATCAAAAATGTGGTAATACATAGTGTCATGATACAAAATTGGGGTTTTTAAGCCACCATCATATAATACATAGTCGTACAAAACATATACACTCCCAGGTGTCTAATCCTGTGGAGGAGGAGGAGGGCTGTGATCATGGAACGTCACTACAGCTCTAGCTAGCCGTCGAAATAAATGCACCCATGCGTGTGGTACACCTACCACCTGCTGCTGCATGGCCTTAGGAAAGTCCTTGACTTGCGCCATGGGAACTCTATGAGTCAGTCTCACAAATTTGGTATGAATGCTCTGGAGCATTCAATTCGCATCCACACTCGTGATGTCATCTCCTCTTCCCCTCCGTCTATGACGAGGGAAGCCCTCTGGCCGCCATGGTCCCACATCTACACATAAATGGTAGATGTCACTATGTATTGTCGCGCAAAAACATGTATTTTTGATTCCACATAATAAAAAAAATACAAAAAATTAAATAACTCAAAAAATTTAAAAAGAGTGAGGGTCGAGATTCATTACCTATATCACCATATGCCGATCCTGATGGCAATGGCATGTTCGGATCCCCCCGGAAATATATCCCTGCATAGGGGTAGTCATCAATGGCAACTATCTGTCGTCGCCACCATGGAAAGAAGTCAGCTGGATATGGGTTGGCCACCCTACCACCCCCCAGTCTGCGCATAGCATCTGCCCAATGCCGTTGGGCCAGATATCGAACCTCGTGGAGAGGAATGTCCACTCTAGGGCTCAATCCTGGAACACGCTCAAAGAAAAATGTGCTCAAGATACTACTGAACCCGAAGTTCCGTACCCTGCCTTCCTGACACTCACTGAGCTGGTGTTTCATGTTGCTCAGTAGTGTAGTACTCTAGTCATAGATTGTGGGTCTCATGCACTCCACTGCATAGAACATCAGAGGCTGAGAGTCCTGGTGGAGTGATGCTAAGCCTGCTATCCTACCTAGTGTCAGTAATATGGCCTTTAGGCCCAACACCTATATAGCATTGGTAGGGACTTGACTCCCCACCTTCTCAGTGTCTGGATAACATTACACGGCTATGTACTCATCGATAGTCCGGCCACCCCCTAGCCCACCTCGGGAACAAAGGTTCACCACCTCCCCTCATCTAGAAATCCCTGTGATAAAGTATATGTCATCCACCTCTATGGTGAGGGACATCCCATCAATACGGAAGGACTCCGAGTTTGGAACCCAAAAGTCTACCAACATCTGTAGCAGTCTTGTTTTGGCCCTCAAACCACCAAGACACCAAAAATTGTAGAGTTCGCATGCACGAAGAGCTTGTTGAGCCATTAAGTCGGCCCTTACTGCTTCCTCTACTTCATCATGCTCACACTCTCTCCACTCTAGCACCATCTTGCAAAATAAATTGCAAAATTACCCATTAGTTTCTTGAAAAATCATATGCGCGGCCTCATACACGACTGTTTTGAAAACAACCGTGTATGTACATGGGTTTGAGGCCGTTTTCCGCGTATATCCATCCCTATACACGAAAAAAGCCTCGATTTCTGTGTGGGCCACAACGCACATTTTGGGATGGCCTAAAAAACTCATTTGACCCTCAAAATCTATAAAAATTATATCAAAATGCAAGAGAAGAGCATGAGTAAATACCTAGAAGAAACGGTTGTGAATTCCACCGGCTGGATCTCCTGGAATTTACAGTTGAAAATCAGAGCTCAAATGGGTAAAAGTTTCAAATGATTTATATTTTTTACTATTTATAGAAAAAATTTCAAATATTTGAAAATTTTTACCCCCTTTCCTATAGTTTCGACATTTTCTAACCATTTTGGACCGTTTTTGACATAATTAGTGATGTAGAAGACCTTTTTCAGTGCCGTTTCAGCCATTGGATTGACCCATTCGTGCTGATCTCAAGTATCATGTCTAAACTAGAATATAGGTTAATTTTCACCACCGTTTGCATTTTTCATGACCTTATGACCATATCACCATGTCCTTAGGTACGAACCCACTCTATTATGTCACAGAACCTTCTTGCTGCTTTAGAAGTGGCATGATACGAGTGGTAGAGCTTCACCTTACATGGGTACCCTAGTTAGTGCCTTATTTTCATTTGGTGCCCATGCTGACATATTCTCTTTTAGGGTATGGGAGTCCATTGTATAGTACTACCATGACATTTCGCAAGAGCCTCATACTCCTCTTGATCTTATGCTGGCCTATTTCCCTCAGGACTCCCTTATGTCAAGTTGTGAATGCATTATCATGAGCATTGCTTGCCTTATTGAGCTTTATGCCGGCTCCCCTGACATTGCGTTTCAGCCATATAGCCCAAGCTTGTCTCATGTCTAGCCATGCAAAGCCATTTTTTATATCCTTCATAGCTTCATTCCCTTTTTACCACGAGTGGATTTTCCCCTGAGTGTCGATATCCTACACATGTATCCTTGCATTGAGCATAGGTATGTTCCACTACTTGGAATTAGTTTTTTTTCCCTTATGACACTCGTATCCTCCTACTTTGTAACTATAAATCTATTTTATTCTTTTTTCAAGCTTTTCAAATAACTGAAAAAGTCCAAAAAAATCAAAAAACCAAAAAGCTGGACAAGGAAAGATGTTATATTTAGCAGTTGTCAAGTCGTGTCACCTTCGAACAGATCACTGTATATCACATCCATTGGTTGGGTTATAGTTTGACTTTAGGAGCTGTACTCATTTATCTGAGTTTATCCCCACTGACTGGTTAAGCTTCCAGTCCCTATGGAGCCTCTGTCGATGCCTCCTATGTCATAGAGATGTCCCAGTTTGTATATCGAGTCTATGCTGCCTTCATTTAGTCACCATACGCTGTTATTCTCTTGTTCGAAGGAATTTGAAACCTGAGTCGGCCATTCCTCAATTATCTTGACTTTGCATGTCGGCCATTCTCGGTACAGTTACTGGTTCGTGCACCTTATGATCGAGTCCTTCCAAATTATACAGCTTTGTTGAGTACCTCGTGTTGGATTATGGGGGATGCCTTAATGCCCTCCTTCCAGTGGATTTCATCCCATCGACTTCAGATCATTTATTCTGGGATTGGAATCTAGAGTCATGTTGAGTGCCTTGAGACTTGCAGTCATCAGTGGCAGGTTCTCTCACCATCAATAGTTTCTTGGGAATACATCAATGTCCCCTGATCAATGGATCCTCTCAAGTGTTCAACCTCAACACATTTATTCACACTTGTTAGTTTTCACTCTAGTACCTTGATTCCCATTTTCATTATCAGTGGGTGATCTCGCATCTGTTAACGGTATACATTAATGACTGGTAATCAGACGATGGACTACTATGTTCGACCTCGACACCTATATTCACATAGTAGGACATGTACTTGTAGTGGTTTGTGTAGAATACTTTCCAGATTAATGGCATCTCTTATATCCTACCTCCTTGATCATGCTAGTGTTCATGAGATTTCAGCTCTCGTGACTTGATTCCAGTATATGTCATACATTTCCAGCCACTATGGAGATCTTGATCTGTTATATATCTTCAGCCATTTTGGAGATCATGGTCCTTTGTATATCTTCATCATGGATATTCTGATCTATGTATATTGTACGTGGCAATGACCACATATGTGATATCATGTATCATGCCCATTCATGGCCATTGTACTCTTATGTATCCAGGACTGCTATATGTACTTGCAGTTATATGTGGAGTTGTATTATTGTACTATGCTGATTGGGTGGTTGGTCTTCCAATTGGGATCCTTCATCACTCCACTTCTGGGATGGACTGATAATGTATTTCGGCCATCGTATAACCCCTATGATCTCATACATTAGGGGGCATCTGTTATAGCGGATTTCACCACTCCAGGTGAATCACACTTTGTATGGAATTCCCCTGTCCCGCTGTAGACTCATTAGACCCTATGGACCACTTTTTGTCCTTTGATGTTTCCCTGATCATCCCTAAAAACACATGAAAAATAATACACGCGACTTTTTAACGTATAAGTGCGTATATACGCGGGTTTGCCCACTAAAACCGCATACATCGGGATGTGTGCATAATCCAAATCCTTTTGGAGTTTTCCTTGACATGGATCCGACTCATTTGACTCCTGGCATTCCCTATGCCTTGAGATTGCTCAGATTTGACCTTTCATTACCCCTTTGAAAAGCTATATAAGGAACCCCTTGGTACATTGAAGGCATAAGAGAGAATTGAGAGCAAAGAAACTATAGTTCATTGTTGCCGGAACTTATGCTTGCGTTTGCATCCCTTTGTCCCTTGGAGCACTTTTGTGTTCTTCCCAAGCTTACCTTTTCCATGTGAGCTTGCTATCGAGAGATGGAGGATTGAAGTGATGGAGGCCCAAGTGGGGGATTCAGTTTCTCCAGTTCACAGACATGCCGTCAGAGGTTGTATCTTGTAATCTCTTATTTATATTAATAGAAATATCTTTTCCTGTCCAATAATGTGTGTTTGAATGAATATTTTATCCATGGGATTATGTCAAATGCTTTTACATTATTGATTATATATGCTAGAATAGATCTAACACCATGATATATAGAATGCTTGTATTTTTTACTTGTTGTTGAGGAAGTAATCTATCAATTCAAGCTGAATATTCGAAAGCTCGACGGGGATCTACTTCAACTGTCTGGAATAAGGTACGAGGTATAATCCTTTAGTGTTAGACATTTAATTTCTATTGCATATTGGAAAGGATTGATTTCTAGAGTCAAGCTGTCTATTGTGGTTCCCCAAGCCATAGGAATTTCTCTCCACAAAAATGAGACATAGAAATTTAAAATTTCATTTAATCAACTTAAAAATAAGTAAGATGAGATCAGTGTTTTATCAAAGTTGTTTTCACTCAACACAATTATTTTTTAGTGACTCCTAGCATTATTCAGATCCCACACTCAATGCTAAAAATAGAGAGTTACACTTAGTGCAATTCCATAGCTTCTCTCTCAACACTAATGCTAGGATGTACTTGTATAATAAACCTAGGGATGCAATGGCCAAGGACTCAATGTTCTAGAGCTTATTCTCAACATCGATTTGGAATGCTCCAGGGATTATGCCCAACACTTCCAATTCTTATATTTTCATGTGTTTCAGAGCTTTCTGCTCAACACAAACATTTCATAACTTGTGTGCTCCAGAGTTCACGCTCAACAAAAGCATTAAATACTCATGTTCTTCAGAGCTCTTGCTCAACACAAACATCAAATCACTCATGTGCTCCAGAGCTCGCACTCAACACAAACATCAAATCACTCATGTGCTCCAGAGCTTGCGCTCAACACAAAGTCTCATCAATCATGTGCTTCAGGGCCTCATCCAACACATTCAATCACATATATTCTAAATAAAACATATGCATTGGCTTATGCCCAGTATATATAACAAATCATTAGTCCCATGTGTCGTGGGATCTTATTCCCAATATACAAAATATAAACATTAAAGCAACATCATATACAATGGGACTTATTCCCATAAGTGTTAGGTCAAAATTTGGGATAATACACATATCGATCCAAAATTTGTTGTAGATCCAAGGGAGTATTTGAGACTATTAAAGGTTGCATCTGAATGAAATGGTGTTGAGCGATGACACCATGTGAACTCTTCTCAAGGAGTTTTTCCATGTGATGTGAACTGATGATGCTGAGAGAACCTTGTTCTAAACCCTTTAATGTTTATTTTTTCCCATTGATTGAAAGATGCATCCAAAGGCCAGAAAAATACCATAAAATGGGTCCAAGTGTGCATAACTATTGAGCACCCAAAACCATATCACATACATTTAAGGGAAAGGAAAACATTCCAAAGCGCAAGTTATAATCCCCAATAGAGATTCATGTATTAAAACACTTCCCTTTGCAAGGTAAGGTTCCCCCATTAACAATTAGGAATTCAAAGCTAGAGCAAGGATCAATCATCCTGTTGGTGATCCTGGGGTCAATGAAGTTATGAGTGCTACCATAATCAATGAGTACTGTAAGAGGGATATTTTTGAAGAAACCGTTGACTCGCATGGTTTTTAGGGTGGTGACTCCAGCTAATGCATGGAGAGATATCTCTAGCTAGTCGTCTTGAGAAGGAAGGTCAACACATAGTTTTTGAATGTCACCCTCATCATCTACTAGATCCTGAGCATCATAAAAAGATTTAGGTGCAGGTAGAGAATCCACATCCAAGAGATAGATATTTTGCTCGACACATCAATGTCCCTGGGTGAATTTCTCTTCACAATTATAACAAATCCCTTTTTCCCTACGTTCCCACATCACGGCTTCAGAAAAATGATTGATAGGAGTGGTTATAGGAGTTGGAGGGAAAGGAGGTATTTGGGGAACCATATTTCTGAATGGAACAAAATTGGATTTGGAGCATTGTTGAGCCATGATATTTTTCTCCTCCAACTTATCCAACCCTAGTGCTTCCATCATTGTGTTGGGACTGAACATTTTAACCTTATATCATATTGCATCCTTCAGACCACTGATAAAACAACCCCTATAGAATGCATCAGGCAATCCTTTAGTGTGATTGGCCAGTTTCTCAAATTTTGTATGATACTCCCTCATAGTTCTAGTTTGGAGAATTTTGGTGAGCGCTCCTATGAAGTCATCAAAAGAACTAGGACCAAATCATTGGAAAAGGAGTTGGAAAAAATATGTTCAGTTTGGCTTTGTGTGAGCCTTGATGTACCAACACAACCATTGAAGGGATTAATGTTCCAAATGAAAGGATGCAAGTGGGACTTTATTGACATCAAAAGTGTTATGCTGAATGAAATATTGTTCTACCTTGTAAATCCATCCATTCATATCATAACTATTGAAGCGAGGAAAATAAATCTTCGGCCCATGAAAGTTGCTAGAAGTAGAGAACCCAGTGTCTAATAAGACACAGGTTGTCATCAGTTGCTCATGGTTGAATGCTGAAGATGGAGGCTGAGAAATTTTTTATCCATATCTTCAAGTTTGGTCTTGAGTATGACAAGTTCTTCTTCCATTTGTTAATTTTCTACTATGTAGGTCAAAACCATATGCAGGAGGTTTTGTTTTTAGGAAATGGGTAGAAAAGCAAAAACATAAAGGGTTTTAGAAAATGAAAAATTTGAGTTGGAAAAAACTCAGGTGGGTAATTGGGGTTTGACTAGGTTTTGGACACCTTCTAAGGGGTGGGGAAGATGAAAATTCAAATTTCAAAAGCGGGGTGAAATAATGAGAAAATTTGTCACAGAAGAACAAGAAAGCATAATTGAAAAACAAACACGGTGGAAAAATTTGAAGGCGATTGGGTGAGAATCAGAAAAGTTATGGAAAACCCTAAAAATAGACAACTTGAGAATTTTGAGCTTCAGGAGGTGGAATTTGGGATAGGGTCCTCAAGGAAGGAAATATGGAAAATGTAATTATGGGGTTACAGTGAATTTTCAACGGAAATGGAGCTAAAACAAAGAATATATGACCAAAAATGAGATTTTTATTTTATTTTTAGTGGAAATTATTTGTGGTGGCTCTGGAAATATGTGCTTTATTAGCTGGAAATAGATATGGACCCCAGGTATGTTCAACTTCCTAAATTTTGAGGGAACTCACTCAGCCACCAATGCTATCTAATGACTTACTTATTAGTTGAAGTACCCATCACTCCACGGCTCGAGTAAAATTGATAACCACTTTACCACAAACGAAAGCTCTTGGTTTACCTGATGGGTGGAAACTATTGAATCAGGTAGGGGTCGTTGCCCTTTTTCGCCTGGAAGGTCCTCTCAATGGCCAGCTACTTTGGGGTTCCTTTGGTACTCCTCGTAATGATTTCTAGGGCTATTCCCAAGTACTTCCCATAGTTAATAGGATAGGGTTTAGTCCCTGATATGAATGAATAATACCAATTCAAAGAAGAAGCACTACTGCAATAATCACAGCTACTGGAAGCACTGCAAAAGAAAAAAAATAGGTAGAAATTCCACCTAGTGAGCCCAAGAAAGTGCTATGATACCAGATGTGAAGAACCTCCTGCAATAAACAATGAAACTACACAATATAACTGAAATAGAAGAGCATGGAAGAGATTTGATTGATCACAAACCACTTCGAGGGGGAAACCTCCTTTGAGCAAGCTCAATACAACATAACTCTTGGATTCCTTCCTTGACCTCAAAATGTACTTATATACTAAGTATAATCTAAACAACTATTACTCCTCATGAATGTGGGATAGTACAACATAATAACTGGATGACTTAACAACTATTACTCCCCATGAATGTGGGATAATACAACATACTAACGGGATGACTTACAAGTCATATGCGTCCAACAAAATATACTAACAAAATAAAGAGGAGGGTTGGCATGGATTCTTAACATCTTCCACATCCTAGTGATAACATTATTAGTGCTGGGATGAAATATCTAGAAAATTATATTTTATTTTATTGAAATAAGTAGTCCATTCTACCATGCATGCTTTTAAAGTTTCTTGAAATTATCTCGCAATCCTCTCTCACAGAGGTCTTTGTCATGTTGGATTTAAAGGTGTCAGATGAATTGTAAATTAAACTGTAAATTAAAAAAGGCATCAAGAAATGTAAATTAAACTGTAATAAATTGGAAGATTGTCTCTTAATGGATGACCAATCAGGTGTCTCTTTTAATGAGGTTCCAATATGCATTGGTGGTTAGACTGGTTAGCTATATTCATTGCAGTGCATTGATTTTTGCAGCAACAGAAAAGTGTTGATGGAGTGCCACAGCCTAAAGGCTCTCCCTCTCTCTCTCTCTCTCTCTCTCTCTCTCTCTCTATATATATATATATATATATATATATATATATATATATATATATATATCTTCCAAATGGAAAATATCAATTATGCCAAAAATTCATGATCATAGACTGTCTCAGGGAGGGACTTACATACAGTTTTCATGCCATACTTGGATTATTTTCTCTTCCTTAGAAGTTTCTTCTCTGTTACAAAAAATTACTTGCCTAAATTGTAAACCTTTTGTTCTACTAGAAAATGAGTATCTTTCTATTATTCCCGCACTACTTCAGTCTCCATCTTCCATGGTGCTAATAATAAATCAATTTTTAACAGGTTATCTTCCTCCATGTTTAATTCTCTGTATACATGTGTGATGGTTAGGACCAAGAGGAAATTTAGAAGCTTTTTGGTAGCTTTTAATAGTTGTTGTACGTGAGGTGGTTTGATTTGGATTTTGCTGTTAACCCAGTCCACTACCATTTTGGAGTCCCTAAAGACCTGCAAAGTGGTGATATTTCTATTTACATCCAGCTCAATTGTAGCATGCAAGGATGCTATATCTGCTTTACTAATTGTGTAATGTCCTGGGGCATATCTCACTTGAACCTTGTGTTTTTCTTAGAGATATAAAACTCCTCTTAAACCTCCTAGATGAGGGTCTCATTGGCTTGCTCCATCAAAGTAAGCCCAAGTAATTTCCTTGTTGATGACGGGAGGTACTAATTTCCTTATCTTGAATTCTTTTTCCTTATATTTGTGTTCTCTATTCCACTGCACCACAAGGGTCATTGTCACTTCATGAGGAATGAGATTTGTATTAAAAATCATTGTATTTCATTCACACTAGATTCCATAAGTAAAATAGGATGGGAATTCTCTAAAGAGACGTACCGATCTATCTGCCCACCATGTGCAACACTTTTTCTCTAGTGATGTTCCTGCACTGAGGCCCTTGTGATTTTAGCTCCTTGTTGGCTTATTTCCAACCTGTTTCTACATAAGAACATAGAGAAACCATGTGAGATCATGTTTCCTCTTCAAAATGGCATGATAAAACACACCATCTCGGTCCATGCCATCCTTTTTTTTTAAGGTTCTCCCAGGTTAGAAGTTTATTACTCAGATCCAACCATAGGGTAAATTTTTTTTTTGGAGGTCCTTCATTTTTCCATACTTTTTTCCACCAGTCTTCCCTTTCACCTTGATGTAGTTCTAAGGAACAATTATTATATCCTAGCTTGGCCTTGAATTCCCCTTTTGCTGATTTTTAATCCACACTAGTTTATCTTCTGCACTTTTTTTTAGATGAATATAATAAGACTATAACAGCACGATAAGTTCATTTCATTCATCCTTGAGCCCTCCTTCTAACCCTAGATCTTCATCTTTTTTCCAAATCATTTTTCTTTATAAAGTGTGGGCGCAATCCTGGCTGAGACTAAAGATCCGAAGGCTTCTAAGTTTTTCAATTATTGCACCAGAAAGCTTGTAACTTTCCCCTAATCCTATTGAGGGACCCTCCCCCAACCAGACTTCCTTCCCGCTTCCTTTAGTCAAGAAAATCAATTTCCAATTTGAGGGAAAGAAAGTACAAAGGCCTTCCATCCAATAGATCCATTCTTATATGATTTATCTGGTTTTATTATCCATTCAATGATGGAGGCATTTGGATAGTACTCAGTAACCAAAACATTCCCCCAAAAAGAGTTAGGGTTCTGAATTAGTATCCACAGGGTTTTCACTTCCAGCAATTGACAAAAGGAAAGGGATTCTTTATTCCCCAACCACCAAGATCCTTGAGGTTAGCCAATGTTTTCCATTTGGCCATAGGTATTCCTTCCAATTTTTTTCCTACAGTCCATAAAAAGGAGAATTTTTTTTTTTGAATTTTCTTAAGAATACCTTTTGGAATAAGCGCTATTGTAGCCCAATATACAGGTGTGCTCTGTAAGACTGCATTGAGTAGCACTAGTGTTCCTCCTCTTGACAGCAACTTGTTTTTCCAACATCCAATTCTTCATTTGATCTTTTTATATAACCATATACAATCCTTGAATGAGTACACATTAGGTTTAAGAATAAGCCCTAAATATTTAAAACCTTTCGAAAGTGGCTTTAAAATATAAGGGACTTCTGTTATTAAACTATTTTTTACCATTTCAGGGATATAGTTTTCTAAGAGAATGGAATTTTCCATGTTTATGTGCATCCTTGTTACCTTTTTTTATAGATCTAAGATATTTTCATTTCCCCTAAATTTCAACCACGTTCCTTCATCCATCATCACCATATCATGCACGAATAAGATGTGGTAAAGTTCTTCAGAGATCATGACTATTATCCCTTTGTAGGATCCAGCCCTATTGGCATGATAAATTGGTTTACTTAGAGAATTTTATATGAGAAGGAAAATAAAAGGGGAGAGCGGGCACCCCTATCTTAATCCTCTTAAAGATATGAAGAAGCTTGATGGTGAGCCATTGATAAGAACTGCAAATTATTTCATCTGTATCCAACCCATTTTCCAATTGACTATGTCTATGCATAGTCCAATCTATATCAACAACAACCTTATGAATGTCCAACATACCCTATCATATGCCTTTGACGGGTCTAACTTTAATACAAAATCTTTTCTCTTGTTCTTGTTAATGGTGTGGATATCCTCCTAGGTTAATGAAACCGCATCATGGATTTGGCATTTGAAGAGGAATATGAACTGTTCCTTAGAGATAATTTCATTGAGGATCGGCTTTAGACGTTTCGCTATTGTTTTGGCAATAATTTTATAAACAACATTGCATCATGAAATTGGTCGAAAATCCTTGAAAGAAGAAGAGTTTTTTGGGGGGGAATGAGGGCTAAAATGATTGAATTTAGTGTGCCCAACACATTCCTTGCTCTTTGAGATTCTTTTACAAACTTTAGAAAATCTGATTTTAACAGTTCAAAAAATCCTTGATAAAATTCAATGGTGATGTGAATCCATCATGGCCCGGACTCCTACCTTTTTGGAAGGAGTAAACTATTTTCTCCAGTTCCTCTTATGTTACCTCTTCTACCATTGAATTGTTCATTTCTTTGCTTATCAATTTCGAAAATAGGCTTAGAACTTTCAAAACAGATTGAATATGGCATCCTTCTGGTTCTGTGAAGAGGTGTTTGAAGTACCTCTCTTCATCCTCCACTTTTTCCTTGGAGGAGTGTACCAATTCCCCATTCATGTATTTTATTGCCGAAATCGTATTTACATTTTTCGTATGCGTTGCATGCCTGTGGAAAAGTTTAGTATTGTTATCTCCTTCCTTGATCCAAATGGCCCTGCTTTTCAACCTCCAAAGCTCCTCTTTCATCAAATGCTAGTAACTCTTCTTGCTTTAAATCACACTCATGTACCTCCTTTAATTCTTCCTCTTAGAAAGTTTTGTAGCTGTTAATATTGTAGATCTTCCTTAATTTAGTTTCCACTTATTTTAGCTGACTCTATTGATTGGTTATGAAAATATTTTCCCATTTCTTTGTCTCCTTCTTTGTTCTTAGTATATTATTCAAAAATTTCTTCATAAAGGAGACATTGGGGATGTCTTCTAAAGGAACCTAGATTTTTGCTACAATCTTTCGATATTCCTCTTCTTGGAGCCACGCCGGACTGAATTTAAAAGGAGGATCTGATTTGTGTTCATGTCCTTGCAGTCGTAAGAGAATTGGGATGTGATCAGATAACCCTCCAACCTCTACTCGGGTTTTTGCGATAAAAGGACCCGAAAGAAAATTCTCTAATATCAAGAACTTGTCCAATCCTTGGGATATTACTCGTTCCCTGCATTTGTTGTTCTGCCAAGTCTATTTTAGTTTCAGGGGTTGAATATCAACCAATTCCTTACAGTCAAAGAGAGTGGCAAAGAATGCACTAAGACAATATTGTCTTTTTGATGCTCCCCAATTTTCATTTTCTGGTAAGGTGAGGTTCAAATCTCCTCCCATTATCATATTTTTAGGTTCTAGCAAACCATAAGAGAAGAAAGATTCCAAAAATAACTTCCTATTCTAATAAGGACTGTAGACATTATAAATCACAAATATTTCCCTAGAATTCTTTTTTTCAACGCTTTTTTCAACATAGTATTGTGCTTCCCTGTCTTGATTTCAACAAAATCAGGGCTCTAGGTTGTTACCTGTCCCTCTGAATGTCCATGTGAGATAATATGGGTAAAGGACCAACTTTTGATCCAGGGTTCGACAGCTTCCAAGGCTTTCGTACCCTCCATCATAGTTTCTTGCAGAATAATGATCGTGGGTTTGAGGCTTACAATCATCCGTTTGAAAGATTTTAGTTTGGAGGAGCTCCATAACACCCTTATGTTGAAGGAAAAGACTAACATCATGGAGCCCTGGCCTAGGCCTTCCCTGCTCTAAGGGCCCTATTAATTGTAGCCTGTTTCCCAGTTTTTACTTCTAAATCTGGTTGGTTTTTAGCTTTCGAGATTAGCGACTTCCTTCCTAAAGATACTTTTGGCACCTTGTCTAGCGCCATCCCACCCGTTGACACTTTCTCTTTCTATGATAAGACTTTCGAATGTGTGGTGTATATAAGTTATTTTTTATCCATGAGGGGGAGTCCTTTTTCTCCTTCTATGGAAGTGCCACCTCTCTTACGACCTTTTATGGGATTTCCCACATGTCCTTACTTTCCTTTACAGTTACATGTGTCATTGCGTTTTCCATGATACTATAGTCCTCTTTCTTAATCATCAAAGAGTTTAAGTCTTGCACCAGAACATTTAAAGTAGTGACAAAATGGAGGGTTTTGAGGGGAGATTCTAGCTTACCAAGGTTTGTATGTGTAACCTTTTGTAGTAGTGATGCTCCATGCTCATTTCCTTTTTTCTCCTTTACGTGGTTCTGGACCTCTTCACCACCCTGAACTATCTTCCTAACCCACAATTTTTTGTGCCGCACCTAGTTTATAGTGTTGTTCGAGAAATCTCTTACGACATGGTCAACCTGTCTGCAAGATAAATAGTGGAATGGGGTCTTCCAGTAATCTAGTCTCTGTTTCCACAAGCTTCTATGCAGTTCCAATAGGATTTCTTCAAACAAGCCATCACGTAAGTGTACTTCAATCAATATTTTTGCACATCATCTATCCATTTTTTGTTCCTAGTTTTCCTCTAGCGAGATAAACTTACCAATATTTCCACCAATTGCTTCCAATATTTCTTTCTTCCAGAACACCATCAGAAGTCCAGGTAAGATTGCACAAATTTGATGTACGCTTTGTGGTTCTCTATCTGCTTCAAAATTGAATTTGCATTTCTTTAGTATCATACTAGAGGGCCCCCACTGCCATGAATTTCCCAGCAATTTTTGTCTTTCTTCCTCCATTGTTACTCTGAATCGAACATAATATTCTACCCTCTTCTATAATGTATCCTATTTGAAAAAAGACCAAAATATTCAAGGAATCTTTCATATTTTGGGCATAACATTTTTCCCGTAACTCAGAATTGGGAAGACTTTGGCTATTGGAAAGGTACTGAAATTCTATACAACTTTCTTGGTTTGTGTTTTTCCTAATTCCTTACCGTTTGTTTGGGGCAGGAGTTTTAGTAACAAAGCATCTTTTAAAAGAGAGGTTTTATTTTTCCCAAAATGTATCCTATTTGAAAAAAGACCAGAATATTCCAGGAATCATTCGTATTTTGGGCATAACGTTTTGCTCGTAACTTGGAATTGGGAAGAGTTTGGACCATTGGAAAGGTACTGAAATTCTATACAACTTTTTTGTTTTGATTTTTTCCTAATTCCTTACCGTTTGTCTAGGACGGGATTTTTAGTAACAAAGCATCTTTGGTTTAATGTGTTATTGTCATCTGCGTTTTGAAACCTAAGCTTTGGCGCTTCAAGCATGGGAGATGACCTAGCCTTCTAATGTGTCTGCTTCATATTTAGTGATTGTACAAATATCGGTACTCCCGATGAGTTTGAATTGTAATCTACTTCATCTATTATCATTATGCCTCAATGTGTTTTGCAAGTAAGAGTTAATTCTGATCTTGAAGATCCAAACCGTGTATTTGGAGAACTAATTGCAGCTTCAAGAATTACTAAGGTACAAATTGAGAGTTTAAAAGTAATGGAGGAATGGGAAGGGGTGGAAGGATTTGTAGTGGCCACCGCTGAGGTACAAATTGAAAGTTTAAAAGTAATGGAGGACTGGGAAGGGGTGGAAGAATTTCTAGTGGCCACCGCTAAGAGAGTTACAAACTACAGATAGACATTGAATGACTTGTTGATGGTTTTATCTTTATTTGTTTATTTGTTGGCAAAGATTATCTACCACTTGAAATTCGCGGGGGGCACTCTGTATTTTAATACACCCTCTTTATTTGTAAAATTGACATATTTCGTTATCAGGTGAGACCAAAAATCTATGAATAGAGTTAACATAATTGCAATCAAACTCAATACAAATGCTCAAGGTTTCGAAATGCATCTCTTCCATTCTTACTAGATTTGCATTTCTTCATGCAATCACATCATTTTACTGCTACATTGAGATTTAATATTGGATTACTATTTGGTGTACCTATACAATATTTTGAAGTCCTCATTGCTACATCAGAGTTTTAATCGGGTTTAGCTTTCCCTCGTGCTGACTGAGCCAAGCATGCGCTCTTATCTAGTCATAAAATTTATAATGCTTATCTGTTTGTATTCTTATTTAATTTTCTATCTGTTTAAACAAAACTCATAGGCATGCATTTTGAGTGCCCATGTTTTTTATTACCCTGGAAAATATATGTTCGGCTCCTTTAAAGTCTTAAGAAATCTTTTAGCTTATGGTTGAAGTATTCTTTGGTTTGGAAATGTGTTTAATAGATAACCCTCCATCCCAATTTACTAAGCGAATTATGATGGGAGTAAGCTAGCTATGGAGCAATCCTCCCTCATCGGATGGAGGAGGAGCAAAGTTAACGTTGACTTTGATCCTCCTCCGTACGATGGAGGGAGGATTGCTCCATAGCTAGCTCACTCCATTATGATGAACTTATTCTCTCGCTTATGGATTTTTGAATATTTTTTAATCTTTACCTCTCAGTTCTCAAGGGCCATCTCCACTTCGTGGTTAATACTCTATTCTAACTTCAGAATGTTATGAATTCCTATCCATTATTGGTAATGCTCATTATATAATCTTTTGTATAAGGATTTTGTATTTTTAATTTATTTTAAAAATAGTAATTTTTACATATTATTAAATTTATCATAATTTAAAAATTAAAAATCATATATATATTTTATATATTTGAAATGTTAAGTTGTAATTTTTTATTGTTAATTTTTTTTTAATATAATTTTTTAACTAAAGAATGTTAATATATATACTAATATGGTATTATTTGTTTTCTTTTCTAATTATCTTTTGTTTGAAAATTTGATTAAAAAATTATAAAAATTGTTGGCATTTCAAATATTAGTTATTGAGATTGTATAATGCTAGGAATTTAAAACTATTGTAGCACATCAAATGAATGAAAACAATTATTCTTTGAATAATTTTTTTTAAATTTTTTTGACTTGAAAGTCAAAATGCATGTAATGAATAATTCTTATTTATTAATTAAAAATGCTGAAAAGAAGCAGAACTAAAATAGTTGTTGAAAGAGTGTTTGCTAACCCACAAGGGGAAAAGACAAGTGACAAAATCTATTGAGTGAGTACTAAAGTGATGTAGGAGACATCCTCTCCAAAACCAGGTCAAAACTCCTTGTGGAGTGCTAAAGGTCAAGAGGCTCATAAATGACCAAGTCCTGAAAAAAATACTAAATAATAGTATGTCCATTTAGCAAGTAGGAGGCTAGTGAAGGAAGGGGAATTGATCTATTAATGCAAGAGATGGCTCAAAGGTTCTGGAGCAAGTGAGACTTGGTTTCTCTAAGAGTTTCTTAGGAGGAACAATTGTTTCAATTTTGTTTTTACGACAGTGGTGTTAGGTTCCCTATTCTACTTCTTATCTGTTTTAGGCTTGTTAAAGTAAAATTCAAGTTTAGATATGAATCATAATTACATTCTTACAGTAAATGGTACTATGCATCTGTTCCTATTATCTTCCCTATTCTAGGTTATGATTTAAAGTAAACTGATCTTAATTAGCAGTCGGAGATTTATTGTCTTAATATATTATAAAAAATCTATTTTTGGGCTTCCATACCTGAATCCGAGTTCCATATAATAATGGTTGTAATGTTAGTGTAACTAGGAAATCTAAATGAAGAACTATTATAGATTTGGTTAAATGTTCTAATTTATACCTGCATATGTTCTATTACGGTATTTTAAATGTATTTATTCAACAAACCATTTTCTTTGAAGCCAATGTATTCTTATAGAGATAGACTCTGTATTTTTTAAAAATATTTATTCCAAACTAGAATCCTACTGTCATAGATCCTATGGTTACAACTGGTTCCCTAAATTTTTTTATGCTGGATGACTTTATTAGAGAAAGACAATTCCTATATATAAATCAACAATCAAAAGAGTGTTAAACAAAGTAAGAGCCGATAGGATTTTTCTTTCCAAAGAAATAAATCCATAAGCCGCAAAACTACTCTAAGTAATGCAAAGTAAAAAATGAAATAAAAACATCTCTTCTATCCCAAAACCATCCAAAAGCAGATCAAGATTTGCAACAAAATCATACAATAAAACCATAATATCCAGATCTAATTACTAAGTCAATCAATTAACCTCTTTACAACTGAAGTAGAATGGGCTACCCATTATTATCAAAATCGAGTTTTAGACTCGTTATCAATCTTTTACCACCGCTCATAGATTTATTGAATAACTACAAAATCAGATCTAGCAAGATCTAAACAAATAAATTTAATACAGTTAAATATAGACACAGAGTTTCTAATCACATGGATATGTCTAAAAGAGCTTCCAACACAACCAAATCACTAAGGATAACAAACAGTCAAAATTCCATCAACCGAGGTCAAGTATGATTGTTAATGCATGCTTGTAATCCCATTAATTATGGCATCCACCACTAAAAAAATTCAACAAAATTCCACATCCAATTGGATAGTTAAAAACAATTCTCTAAAACATAGAGGTTGTGAAGACACTTTTCCAAGCATACAAATGCGTGAGAGCTTAACAAAAGCATATCAAAACTTATCTTCCAATAGTGGTGAAATCCCTACTTTCGACATTCTTGCAAACCTAGTGGAGAACCATTGTAATTCTCATTCATGATAGAAATCTTACCATTGGTTGCAAATGAATCCAAAAATGCAGATGAAAAATGATCATGCCATGAAATGCATGCACATCATAAAAAAGAACTAAGAAAGGTTAGAATGCTTGCTAGTATTGGTAACTTATGTACTTCTAAAACATAGTAGGGTCTTTATTCCTCACCTTAGGTTTTTGAAGTAACAAACCTGAGAGAAGGTGACCTTATTGCCACTCTCACCGAATGACTCACAACCTAAATTACACATGTTACAGAGTTAACAACATATATATCTTACGATGCAACTGTAAATAACCAAGGAAATCATGACAGGGTGAAAGTATTCTTACTTGACAAAATTTGCAGAGGTAGTAAATCAGGTTTGTTGGGGGTTTCCATAGCCACTCAAACTTCACCTTCTTATCCAATTAAATAAGTTAGGGTTTTAGGAAAATGAACTGTACAGCCTTTAAAAATATTCAATGTTAAAAAACTTACTTGATTTTGATTGAAGAGAGGGATGAGGGTCTCCTCCTCCTGGACTCCCTTATCACTCCTCATCCTACAAATGAACAAGAAAACCCCATGTCAGATAATTAATTATGCTATTTTATTTTGAAACAAGCTTCTTTGAAACCATGTGAAACCAAAGCGAGAAATTGTTTCATACTTTGTTAAAGGCATGGAAGACTCGACGAATGTTTGGCATTCTTATTCACCACAACAAACCAGTAAGGTCGAGGCTATTTTGGTGGCCATGAACACTGATAAAAACCTCAAGTATACCTTAAAAACAAGCAGAGAATTTCTATTAACCAACTAGGTAATGTTTTGAAGAGAACTACATAGTGCATTCATGGAGGGTAGAGCTTTTACCAGCAACGAGTTGCACACTAAAAACATTGCAAAATAAAACCTTGATACAATTTTTAAAAATGAATTAAACCCTTGCCAAAACCCTTGTAGATATCATGACAGAAAGAGGGTTGAGATCCCTCTCTGACATGCTTTCCACTTCCATTAAACAACTGGTTACGTTTTCTACTTGCAACCAGGACAAATTTAATGTCCCGCAGGGAAAAAATATTATTTGCACATTTAAAACCTTGGATCTCCCAATAAGGATATGGTTCAAACTATATTTTAGTAATAACAATGTTTATGCCAAGGTCCAATTGGGATCACAACTATGGGTTAACACCATAGTCCCCAAGCCTTAATTTCATCACCGAGCCTTTAAACATTGCTTATTCTATGTCCATTTTCTTTTAAAACTTATATTATAGTATTTTTTACCCTTACAACCTCATATTGGAGGAGATACATTGAGCTAGGATTAAGCTTCTAGGACTAATCTTTATCCTTCAGGATTATAACCCCTAGAAAAACAAATATGTAAAATAAGCATAAAAAGCAGTAGTAACGTCATCTTCGGGTGGGTTGTTAGGGTCGTTGTCACCCATATGTAAACACCATATGAATTATGGGTGTGTGCAAGATGATGAGGGTCTCTTTTGATGCGTTAGATGCAATAAAAACTGAAAAAACAGGCATCCATCAACTTGCATGGATATTTTGACACACTTACACAATGAATCTTGCAATGAGTAAAAAAAAAAGAAATGTAGGAAATTGAATGACGTTTCCAAATATATAAATTCTTTCTATTGAAAATGTTGTTAACTATCTAAAGTTAGATATTTTTTAATAGGAACCTTTTTATTTTTGGGACAAATTATAAGGTATATGTTTTTGTGGGTGCAGGCTTTGAGTGTCTAGATGATGGAATAAACTTACAAAACTGGTAGACATATAGAGAACATATAGTACTAGTGCACAATTTTTTTTTCAATAATAAAAATATTTTTTTTAATTATCTAAGAGATCAAACCTTGAAAACGGTATATTAATTGTGGGTGCAGCATTTGAATGTCTTAATGCAATTATTTGGAAACGGGTTTTTTATAGCATGTATAGGTCGGTGTTCTTTAGTGCACCTTACAAAAAAAATTTAAATGGTTGACAAACGAAAGAGATATGGATGAAACACTAACAGTGTGTTTTTTGAGTTGAGGAGTGATGACAGGAGATAAATAAGAAAAAATAGAAAAAAATATGTCTTCTTGTTAAAATTTACATATTTGGAATCTACAAAAAAAAAATCTATTTCTAAAATTTCATAAAAAAT